>CALNHX010001411.1:58976-227960 GCA_940337035.1 Agriotes lineatus
ATAACTCCAGGTTATTATGTGAATACGGTTGCAAAAGCGTATGCACGCGGTAAGTAAAAAGTGACATTTATATCTACCAAACGAAGCCCTCTTCGAATTTGAAGCCACAGATTCTTGTTTATGTCTACTTATGCTGTTTTGTCATAGTAATTATTTATCACAAAAAATATATTGTAAGAAATTGCAAAAAGTTATATGTCAACTTATTCCTTTTTGCTATTTCATAAAATGTATAAAAAGAAATGTAATAAGATATAAGTACTGTATTTATTTATTTTCTAGTAGAAATAGTTTTAGGATTCGAGTTCGAGTGTTCAAACAGTTCGGATGTGCACTAAGCGATATCAAACAGTGAACCTTGAACTAACATTTGTCGTTTATCTTCGCAGTGTTTGGGTGCTATCAGTACTAACCAAAAATTTAAAATTGTAAGTCATTTTTCATTAATATAAATAAGAACTTTTAACTAAAAGCAAAATTACGCATCTAAATAAAAATGCTGCCGGCCGGCAACGGCGTTAACGGCGCATTTAACATTTATAACCAGCAACAATTAAACGGAAATCCTATGTTACCACAACAATTACCATTTTTTCCGAATCCACAACCTACGCATCAGTATCAACAAAGCCAATACACTCTCCAGCCGTCTCCTAATCCATCTTACTTCTCCACACAGTATCAACCAACTTCACAAACACCGAGTCAGCCACAATTTTATCTACCGCAATACGATACTGAGCCAGTCATGTAATCAATGCAAAATGAAAACACTAATGAATGTTACGAAGATGATGAACAAGAAATGGAAGTTAACCCCGTCAATAGTTGGCAACGTGTTACAAATAATAAACGGAAACGATTAACAAAGCCTAATACGCAAACGACCAATACTGAAAACGAGACAGAAATTATTCACGAGAACAGATACTCAGCGCTAAGTAAAGAAGATGGACCAAGTACAGCGGCTAACGAAGAACAGCAAAAAACGACTATATCTAAGCCACCGCCCATATTTGTTCACGGTGTTATAAATTATAAGGAAATGATTAAAGATCTACTATCAATTGCAGAAGAGGAACAATACACGACCAAAAGTCTACATAATAATGTCGTTAAAATCAATGCAACAACCCCTGACACATATCGTAAGATGATCAAGCTTATGCAGGAAAAAAAGATTGTATATCATACATACCAGATGAAAGAAGATCGCCCTTATAGAGTTGTCTTAAAACATCTGCATCATACTACCCCAACAGACGATATAAAAAAAGCTCTTAAAGAACTAGGACATTCGGTACGCAACATTATGAACTTAAAACATAGACAAACCAAAGACCCTTTACCTATATTCTTTGTAGATCTAGAGCCAGCTACAAATAATAAAGAAATATACAACATACACTCACTACAAAACAAACACATTTTTTTTGAACCACCAAAACTAAATAAGGACATTGTGCAATGTACCCGATGTCAGAATTATGGGCATACAAAGAGCTATTGCAATAGGCCATTTGCATGTGTGAAATGTGCAGGAAGACATGATACAAAAATCTGCAAAAAAACAAAAGAAACTCCAGCTACGTGTATCCTGTGCGGAGGTTTACACCCAGCGAATTACAAGGGATGCACAATTTATCAAGAGCTCCAAAGAAAATATCAGCCCAATACGCAACAATCAAGCATAAGACCTCTAAATCTAACAAGACAAAACTTTCCATCCTTGAGATACCAAAATAATCAACCCACCATCAATCAGCCAACACATATACGTCCTCTTTATTCCCAAGCAGTAAAAAACTCACCCCCGTCCACTGAAGATGTTAGTCTTAAACAATTCTTAGATGAATTTAAAAATATGTTCAACCAACTATTACAACAAAATAGTATGATATTAAATATGCTAACTACAGTCATTAATAAATTAATTCAATAATGGCTAAGTTTTTAAAAATTGCATTGTGGAACGCTAACGGGTTAAAACAGAGAAAGTTGGAAGTTGAAACCTTTATACGGGTCAATAATATAGATATTTTACTCATTTCAGAAACTCATTACACCTCAAGATCTCACCTAATAATACCTCATTATTCAATATATCATACAGAGCATCCAGATGGCACAGCACATGGTGGTTCGGCCATAATCATCCGTAACTCCATTAAACACCATGAATTACCGCCTTATAAAACGGACTATGTGCAAGGCACTATAATACAAGTTGAGAAACTTCCAGCACCCATAGTATTATCAGCTGTCTACTGTCCGCCACGCCATAATATAACCAAACAAATGCTACAACCCTTTTTCGAACTCCTAGGGCCTAGGTTTTTAGCAGGTGGAGATTTTAATGCTAAAAACACGCATTGGGGCTCACGCTTAACAACTACAAAAGGCAGAGAGCATTATAAACTTATGGTAGATAATAAATACAACTTCCTCTCAACGGGCAGCCCAACATATTGGCCTTCGGATCCCAATAAAATTCCGGACTTACTGGACTTTTTCGTTACTCACGGCATGGCATCAAACTACATGAATATTGTCCCCAATTACGATATTTCGTCAGATCATACCCCTGTAATAGTTACTGTAAGTGCAACCATACTCTATAAAGAGCCCAAACCTACTCTCAGCAATTCAAAAACCAACTGGAACGTGTTTGAAACACATATCAACGAATTCCTTAATATAAATTTAAGCTTAAAAACAAAAGTTGATCTGGAATACGCAACAAACCATCTCATAACAACTGTACAGGAAGCAGGATGGAATTCAACACCGCAAGTGCTCAATCTGAAAGCCCATACTCCTAATATCCCTACTGAAATAATGGAACTAGTGAAAGAAAAAAGAAGAGCAAGAGCAACTTGGCAGCGTACCCATAATATCGCAGATAAAACCAGATTGAACCACTTAAATAATAAGTTAAGACGCAGACTGCAAGAAATTCGCAATGACAACTTTCAATTCTACACAAATTCACTCTCTGTTCATGATCACTCAATCTGGAAAGCGACCAGAGGAATTAAGCGTCCTAAGGAACATGTACCGCCTCTACGAGATGAGACAGGAACGTGGGCAAGATCCGATAAGGAAAAAGCTGAGGCATTTGCACAGCATTTACAAAACACCTTTCAACCAAACTCCAACGAACCTGATCAAGAGGTTGAACACTATTTAGAAACTCCATTCCAGCTATCGCTTCCAATACAAAGTTTTACTCTCCATGAAATTGAAACCCAAATAAAACTTCTGCATAATAAAAAATCACCAGGGCACGACCTTATAACAGGAACTGTTTTAAAGCATCTACCTGAGAAAGGAGTTCGATATCTACAAATTCTGTTCAATGAAATACTGCGTCTCGCACACTGGCCATTATCACTCAAATTCGCTCAAATTATTTTGATACTTAAACCCGGAAAACCTCCTACCCAAATCAAGTCCTACCGCCCTATCAGTTTACTTCCGACAATCTCTAAGTTGCTGGAAAAATTAATACTAAAACGTATAAATCAAATTGCACTTCAAGATACATGGCTACCAGATCATCAATTTGGTTTTCGATCCGAACACTCAACAATACAACAATGTCACCGACTAACAAACATAATACGTAGATCATTTGAAGACAAAATTTACTGTAGTGCAGTGTTCCTGGATGTGAGCAATGCTTTCGATAAGGTGTGGCACAGAGGTCTGCTCTACAAAATGAAGAGTCTATTACCATATCACTATTACTTACTTTTACGCTCCTACCTGGAGGATCGTTTCTTTCAAACCAAGTTTGGTAATGTAACCTCCCAGATAAGACGAATTAATGCTGGTGTTCCACAAGGGAGCATACTTGGACCGCTAATGTACTTGCTATACACGGATGACCTACCAACCTCAGCACAAACAAGTATAGGAACGTTCGCCGACGACACATCAATTCTTTCATGTAGTGAAAATCCGGCTACAGCATCAGCACTACTCCAAGAACATCTAAATCTTCTGGAAACTTGGTTAACTAAATGGAAAGTAAAAGTAAATGAAGATAAATCGGTGCATGTTACGTTTACGACGAAGCATCCAACGTGTCCTCCAGTTACTCTCAATGACATACGCATACCTCAGGCAAATGAAGTCAGATACCTGGGCTTACATCTCGATAGACGTCTGACGTGGAAGACACATGTGAGCAAAAAGCGGAAAGAAATGGACCTAGAACTTAAAAAAATTATATTGGCTTATTGGGAAAAACTCAGCACTTACATTAGACAACAAGTTATTGATATACAAGAGCATAATCCGTCCTATTTGATCCTACGGCTGCGAACTTTGGGGATGCGCTAGCAAATCAAATATAAATATAATCCAACGTTTTCAATCAAAAACACTTAGAATGTTATCCAACGCCCCATGGTTTGTGTCAAATCTAACCCTCCACAACGATTTCAACATTCCATATGTGGCAGACATAATCAAAACAAAAGCGGTAAAACATCACGAGTCTCTAGAAAATCATCCAAATGTAACAGTTAACCCACTACCTAGTCGAAGAACCTGAAACTAGAAGATTGAAAAGAAAGTGGCCAATGGATTTAACAGACTAAATTAGGGGTGACGCCAGTGGGTGTCTTCCTCACTCGACTTTAATTAATTATACATAAAATTAGCTCATAGAATTATTGTAATTATTCTGATTGCTAATAAAGTGAATAAAAAAAAAAAGTTTTAGAATCAATAGAAAATCAAGCTCTAGTCAATAAATCGACTTGTGACTTTTAATTACCACCGAAAAGAATAAAATTTTCTTCTCAAATCTCCAGCAAAATAGTTTTTTGGCGTTCCTGTAAAATGATCATTTTTTACTTATACCCTTTTGCCTTTTCACCACAGAAATTTTGGCTGGCTATCGTAAGCTATTTTATAAATGGTAAAAGATTCGCTTGAGTTGTAAAATTGTATTTAAAATATCGACGCTTTTGTAGCCATTCTCCATTTGTATTTCTGCTATTCAACGGTAAAATTTACTTCTGCAAAATAAAAAACAAAAACTGTAGAGTAAAGTGACCAAATATGAAATAGGTGCTTAATATGGAATACCGATTTATTTCCAAAATTGTTGGCGCCATCTACTAACCGAAGGCTGACACACCATCTACCGTGCATTTTTGCATTGCCGCGAAATTTTGGTACATGATTGTATTAGTATGGATTTTCTTGTCTTTATCTATGGTATGGATCATACCGCCGGCGAACGTGTTATGTTGATATTGAAAGTTTATTTGCTGGCAAGTATTTTTTTGGTTTTTAGCAAAACGTTTCAGTTTTATTGAATTTCTTTTAATGCATGCTTATCCTTTAATGTCATTGCTTATTACTGATGCCACTGTTTCTCGTTAATTTTTGGTTTTTGGCAAAAAAAAACAAGATTCAGTTTAATGTGAGGTTAGTGCATAATATGGAATACGTCAACTTTCCAAATATGGAATGTATTCTGTATTAGGACTACTTCCAAATATTGTATTGTACAGTTGTACAGAAATCTTGTAAAAGAGGACAGTATGAAAAATATAAAAAATGAAAAAAGAACCATGAATGAAGCAGGGCCACGCGGATCAGCGATCACCAACAGACAGCACGACAGCAGCGAAAATGTTTGCCATCCAGTTCGTCAGATGACGCTCTTCAACTGCAGGATTCTTCCGATGATGATCGATCTGATGAATTACCTACACAATCTCCTGACGACGGCGTTGCCTTGAATGTTCTGCTATGGACATTTTTCTGAAGATACTAGGAGAGAAATCTGGATTCAATGTATTATTCGCAGTGATTGGGCACACGAAGCATGCTCAGGTGTACTGAGCGAGCATTATGTTTGTGATTTTTGCAAATAACTTTTTGTTGTGCCTTGAAAAATTAATGTCTCTTTTTGTTTGTGAGAAAGTCGTTTTTCAGTTGCTATATTTAACATAATAAAAGTTTATTTTATCTATTTTGTTTATTTAATAAGGTATTCCATATTAGGCTTAATACATGACAATTATAAATACGCACATTTTTTATTTATTTGCTCGTAATTTCTGTTTTGAGAAATATAGTCTCTTACAACTTCAAAAACGCCTTTGAGGTGATCCTTGGTAAAAGATTTCAACAATATAACAAACCATTTTACCACAAAAAAAATTTGGACGTGAATAACTAAACGGTATTCCACATTTGGTCACTTTACTCTAAATTGGAAAAGTCAGATTGATAATATTTGTAATAAGATAAACCAATCCTATTTTGCGACAATCAATCTTAAAAATGTTCTTAGTGCAGTTCATCTGGTAAATGTATATTACTCCCTTGTTTACAGTGTTTGTGGCACAAAAGAGGATTTTAAGATTGATTTTTAATATATATTTTTAAATGTCTGTTATATATCAAGAAAAATGTTCATTTGTATAGTACTAACTCTCATAATCACAATTACTTGACACGAAATCGCAATCAAATAGCTACTCCCAGACATAATTCAAAGAAATTTGAAAGCTCTCACTCTTATGCAGGAATTAATTTATATAGAAAGTTGCCTCTCCGTATCAAAAACTTAAATTTTAGACAGTTTCGATGCAGGGTCAGGTCACTGTTGGTATCTGAGTGTTTCTACTTTGTGAGTGAGTACCTGGTAAGTTGCTTGGACCAATAATATTTATCTGTGATATTATTTGTCTGTTGTCTGTTCGTATGTCTATTTGTTTTAGTATTATTTATTTTTCATGACGTGTATTGCTATGATAGTGACTAGTGGCTATTATAATTGTAAATGTAATATAACTAATTAATACATAAAGTTCACCACACAACTATTTTAAGAATCTTGTTGCAATCAAATTTTGACTGATTTAACTATTTATTTCTGGGTTCGCCAATTGAGAATGTTATTTAAGGTAGTTCGCCCTTTATTTATAATACATCCATCTGATAATGAATAATACGCTAGCTCAATTAAAACATGAAACTCAAATCTCGGGTCTTGGGTTTCTATTTTGTCAATTTTAAAAGTTGAACGGTACGCCACTGCAAATATGACCTTGAACTTATATTTAAAACGCACTGCGCAGGTGTTACTAATCTGTCAGATATTCTGGCCCAAATAATTCAAACTACGCTATCAGTTCGCGTGTGAAATGATTTATCATAAATTGATCAGGTAAGTTTTTAAATAATTGCGCCTTCAATCGGCGTCACTATACTCATTTGTTTTTCAGGTCGAAAACCTCGCCTTGATTGTTTAAGGACGCTACTCCTGCATTTGTTTATTTTAACCTCCAAACGGCATCTTAAAATACAATTTCTGCAAATCTGACTGCTCATGGACACGAAATTTAATGGGAATCTGGTTCTGCAGCTGGGGTTCTAGGTATGCTTACTCGTTCCAACTCTCTAGCGCCGATTAAATTGGTTCAATACACTAACCTCAAATTTGCAGGTTCGGAGCTGGTTTCGGAAGTCCTTTATGATGCGCCTCGCTGGAATCTTTGCCCCCGGGATGCTCAAACTGCTGTTGCGTGCTAGTACCTCTTGGGCGAAGCTGCTGGAACACCCTTGTAGGCTCAGGATTCCCCACAAAGCTGTAAACTGCTGCCGCGGGAACTGCGATTTCCAAGTCTTGCTGCTGCATGTAATATTTGATTTGCCTGGCTTTTCTATGCTCTTTGCATTATCCTTCTCTGATCACCCTTTTCCTTACCTTTATCTTAAAATGCTCATGAAATGTCCATTTCCTAATTATTTTACTTTCTACGCTTCATTTTAAGCTGTGCATATTTTGAACTTTCTGTGCCAGTTTTATTAAATTTAGGTTCGGCTTCTACTTTGCCCAAACCTTTTATATTGTGCTTAAATTATATTACTACTGACTCCAATACATGAAAATTGAGTTTCAATACTTGTCTGCTCATTCAATTACATTCAATGTTATTGGCCATTTTTGCCAGTGTGATTACGATTTGACAAATTACGAGTATGTAAAATTTCTCAGTTGTATGCATTACCTCAACTCTGTGCTTTTGTGACTTGATTCTTAATTTTCTTGCACTGCCACCGAGCTGAGTGGAGGGCTCAATATCATTGCAGTATATCTATAGATTTATAGCAGAAGTACAAATAAA
Organism: Agriotes lineatus; assembly: GCA_940337035.1. Taxonomy (NCBI): domain Eukaryota; kingdom Metazoa; phylum Arthropoda; class Insecta; order Coleoptera; family Elateridae; genus Agriotes; species Agriotes lineatus. The sequence continues at coordinate 67,136 of CALNHX010001411.1, forward strand.
GACTATTCTATTCTATTCTATTCTAAAACAGCTTACAGGAAGATACCATTTTTGATCTTTCAATTAAGACCTTATTGAGCAACTTCTGAAGTTTGCTTTTTAAGAATAAGTGATTTCTAAGAAGTTTCAAGCGGTTGTCATTTAGAGTGAATATTTCATTGGCAATCGACGGAAATTCCTGCCGGTTTTGTAGACACCTGATAAAATTTCCACACACATAGCGCCACGGCTTCCTTGGTAGACGACACTAACGTCTCTTACTCAGTTTGGCAAGTTAGAAACATAGATAATATAACCCCACGGAGAAAATTTCCGGTGATTAGAACAGTATTTGAAAGCTTCCCGTAACGCTGCGTCATCTGTTGAGCATTGTAGTAACTATTTCAATATTGGCGCCTAATTTAAATTCCATTTGTCTAATTTTAATAAACATCATTACGGGCAATTTTTAATAATCATTAAAAATGCCTTAAAAAGGTGTGTGACTAACTGTAGTTCATATAGGTTAGCAAATATATTTTTCCGTAGTTTTCTTACAAATATAGTTAGAATTAAATTTAAGATGATAAGAATCTGTAATTAATCATACTGGTATAATAACGATTTATACATTAATTCAAATTTCCTTTACTGTTAAGTGTAACAACATAAATATTTCCATTTTTATGGTACAGATGTTAATCAGCTGATGGATCATTCAGCTGTGTGCAGCTAACATTTTGCACCAAACTGCTTTTAAGTAACTAAAGAGGGACAAAGAGAATTTGTCATCAAAACGTTCACAAATGGCGAGTAGTGAAACGATATTGTGCAAGTAGTGTATTACTTATTTTATTTGTACATTTTACTAGAAGTATATTATTATATATTATCTGTGTTTTACTGGAAGCGCATTATTTTATTTATGCATTACTACCTATCTTTATTATCTGTGTTGGTGATAAATTAAATTTTCTTAGCATAATGAATTTTACACAATTTTTAGGTACTGAAATTTAAGGAATACTGGCTACAACTAAGCATACAAAGTAATAACTTTTGAAGCAGATGTTTTGAATGTTACTGAAATGAATCAGGTTTGCATTATAGAGATCGTATTGTTTCGTGAATTTACTTTTCGTGTTTTAATCTTCATAAGTAGTACCTGGGCAGTTTAATAGCCTTAGTAGTACTTAATTTTCTGTGTTATCAAGAAATGTCATTATTCAGATTAGATTGTTGGAAATACAAGAAAATAGAGTAGTATTTGAAAAATATTTATTTTTAATCTATTTTAATTTACAAATAGTGTCACTGTTCACTAAAACACCATCGTTTAATTAGAAACTTTATTAAACGTAACTATACAACAATACATTAATGTCGTTCGCAAACTTACTTTTCGCCAAACCTGTCCCTCATGCACAAAGAGTGGTTGGCTACTGCCAGACGTTAAGGTAGCGCAAGCAATACTGTTATGCACGAGAGGGGGTATCAGCGCTAACTCTCTGACACAGATTGCGTACATCGATTGCCCCTTTTCAGGAACATACTCCCGCCTAATGGTCGGAATTACTACACAATGAGATCGTTCCCGAAATGTTAAAACCGATGTTCGCACACATTGTTTCTAACCTAGATGTAGTACAAATGATATTATTATAGATAGTGCATTGTTCTCTAAGAAATCTAGAACAATTCACAATAATGACAGCAAACAACGATACATTAGCCTGAAAGAGAAACAAGAAACCCTAATGAATTCAGTTAAATGATACAATTATCTGAAAGAAGAAACATACTTAAATCCCATTTCTTACATTTTAACAAGCTGATCAAACATTGATTTGTAAATCATAAAGGTTAATCTAAACTAATTAGATCGGTAAGACGCACACATTTTGAACAGCACGTTTAGATTCTCCCGCACTGGTTTTAACCTTGATTACTCTTATAACACCATCAACACCCGGAAACACTTCGGTAACACGTGCAGTCTTTCATTTACATGGAGGAAGATTGTCTTCCTTTAGAATCACCAAAGTTCCCACTTCGATGTTAGATGATATATACTTTGCAAATTCCAGCCATTTCAAACGAAGTCCCTCTGGAAGCGGATCGTCCCACTTGATATGTTCTAGCCACAGTCTTTGTAACATTATTTTTGCCAATATTATTGATGGAGCTAGCAATCCGAGGGAATCAAATAATGCATGACAGCAATCCCCTCTTACTAATAAATTGTAGACCATCCGGGCTTTCAATTTGGTACATTAAGTTGTTGGATAGGTGGTTCCAAACTAATCCTAAAGTCTTTGTCGCATTCCATCTGCAGGAATGCCTTCTAGCACCCGTGCATCACAGGATAACCATTTCCTCAGAGAAAATCCATATTCTTGCAAAATCGATCTTAACGCAAGTTGGTTAGTTTCTTCTATTGTATCTCCGCCACCCAGAAAATCGACACCGTACATTCAGTTGCTTAAAGCGTGTGCAACATTTGGCTCTTATTCCGGCACATCTAGTGCTATCTGCTTGATGCATGCATCTGTATGTCCTCTGACTCATGACAACGCCACCATATACTTTGGAATTTTCGGTGTTGGGGATGCACTAGTATTTGACGATACATCTTTTCGATATCTGCTGTCATCTCATATTTGGGTTTACGGAAATTAACTAAAATTGCAAAAAGATCATTTTGAACAACAGTTCCAACTAATTGTAAATCATTCTAAAAATAGCCTGAGGTTGTTTTTGCACTAGAATCAAACACAGTACGTAACCGTGTGGAAGTACTACACTCTTTAATAACTCCATGATGAGGCATAAAATAACGGTCGCCTGGAGGTTCATCCACCTTATGCATGAGACCCAATTTGAGATAGGTATTCAGCCATAAACTCAGCATATGCAACCTTATAATTGCTGTCGGTACGAAATCTCTTCTCTATGCTCAATAGCCCTCTTTCAGCTTGTTGATATGAGTCTCCTAGAGCATCGGGCTCTACCTTCAAGGAAATGTTTACTATAAACCGTCCTGTAGCATCTTTAGATGTGTTTGTCACGTAGTGATCTTCACATGTTTGCTGTTCTCTAGACAACGATTCTCTTTCAATGCACTGTTCCACTTGCCAGAATTTAACCAAACATTCCTGCAGAGCCAAGGTTACTATAGTTTTGTTTCCTGTAGGCGGACTAGGAATCATGGCTCATGCTAAGATCCATCCTAGTCTTGTTTGTCTAAAAAAATTGATCCTAAGTCCATCTTTCGGTCTCCCAGAATTTTCCAGAAAATATCAACTCCCAACAATATGTCAATATCATTTGATACATTAAAATCTGGATCGGCTAGTTGTACTTGTTTTGGAATAGGTATATCTTCGACAGAGAACGAATTCAATGAAATTCTGTCCGTAATTTTGTCTATTACCAAACAATTAATATCTAATGCTAATTTTCCGCAGGTAGCTTATAGTAACGTCTACTTGGCTTCTTATCTCAGTCTCTGCTCCACTAATTCCAATTACAATAGAATTTAATGCCCTTTTCTTTAAATTCAATTTCTCACAGACTTCAGTGCGCAAGAAGCTTGATTGGGCCATTCTTTACTTGAAACATTGCCCAATTTTTCAACTATAATGAAAATAAGTAAAGCGTCCCAATTTTATATATTTTACTAGCAGGATGCCTGTTCTTCGTACGAATTACAAATGTTTAGTTCTTCTTTTAAATCTTAAATGAATTCTGAAATCCCCCCCCCCCCTCTTCCTCTCTCAATACGCTAAACTAACAAAAGTTGCAAAACAATATTGCAGGTAAAAAGGAAACAATATTCTTCCGAAAAAAGTGCTCCTTAACTCTTATTCGTCACGTACCCTCTGGAAGTGGGAATGTAATTGTCGTTACCCTTGTATAGATTCGATCCATGCAACGAAGACTATAGTAACTCAAAAATGTCGGTTTTGACTTGCTATATGGTATGAATATATTTTACCCGGCTCTGTGTGGTGGAAAACTATAGTAACTCAACACTGAAACTATAGGCAGCCAATGATACAATTGCTGAATATAGCAAGTGTATAGTGTTACGATACTTTTGGAGTGTCCCCCGTAGTATTGAACTTTCGCTAGCTGAATTTTTGAACTTGAATATTTATGGTTGGCTTTTGTCAATGTTTGCAAACTTTAAACTAGGTATAATTGGCTATATCTTATTTTTAATTACTCTCCTATAATTATCATGCAGTTTCGTAAGCAACCCCTCGTTTAATTACCTATATTTTGCAAATTAGGTTTATTCTTGCTATATTTCTACAAATATTTGGGTATGGCCGCTAGGCAACCGGTGATACAAATTGTTTTTAACTATTCCATTTGTTGCTAGAGCAATGTTATCTTTTCCTGCAGTCAAACTTGCCTGACTGGTTTTTTTGGCTTCTTCTGGCCCAAATTTTTGTTATCAGATGACCTGTGGGCTGGGTTTTTGAATTTTTCGGCCTTCTTTCCAAGCTAAACTGTCGTGCTAGTAGGTGTTCCTCTGCAGCTAAGTGCTTCATAGCCCTTTGGTAGGGCTCGCCTCTTCGAATAGATTGTTTGAGGGATCTGGAAGCATTTCTGCGTTATCGTGGATGTTCGTAATGATTAGATAGCTACTTACTTGCATTCCTTCGCTTTTGGCGGATCTTCTGGAATCGACTTTAGCACGCTTCTTTCGGCTCGACCCCCAGCTTGAGCCAAAAAAATTCCCGGCGGGAGTTAAAACACTCCCCATCTGCTTGAAATCCTTCCTGTCTGGAGTAGACCTACCCCGTTCGACTGCACCCTGCTCGAATCCAGTTCGATGTACTGGGCCCCTAAGATAGTCGCATCGCCTGTGAATTTTTCAACTCTCGTGGGCCACGCTGAAGATTGAGCAACTGCTTTACACTCACCTGCAAGTCATCTTGCAACCTCCATAGCTGGCACTGCACCCCGCAGCTGCAGCCGTCATCGTTGCTTCTCTCTAGCTACGTCCGACCACAGGGGAACGAACGGAGAGATTAGGTTCTGGTGAACTTTCCTGCAGGCAAGACGTTATTGTAGATAATATGCATTGCGCCTGTTGTAACCTATAATTGAATCATACTGTTTCATGCCGTTAGCACTCCGGACATGTGTGATTTTATTCTGCATCGGATTGTACGATAGTAGGCTTCGTGCATCGTTAGTTTAGTAATATTTGAAATTGTGTTATTTTTGTTCGGGCCGCCGCGCAATGACATGCGGTTACCCTCTGCTACTTGCTAAATTAAGGTCGTAAGGTTTACCTGTGTATTGCTCCGTTTGTGCCTTCGGGTCCCCTAACCTTATTGACCTCTGCGTTATCTGAAAGATTTATAGAGTAGAACTTTGAGCTTCACTTGTGTCCTATCTGGACGTCGCTTTTACTCACCCGCTTACATAACGCAGTTCGGACGCCTTAAAGCTTCGCTGTTTTCATCACCAAAACAATAGTTAATATTTTCATGTCAAACCTTCGGCGTTAAGTTAGGCACACTTCAGTGGCAGTGTCTCGTGAGCACCCCTTCGGGAGCGTTGTGATTATTGTAGATCTCCGGTAACCGAGTAAGGGGCAAATCCAAGCCTTTGCTTTCTTTAGCATATAAATATACATACGTACACTTAATGCATTTTTAATATGGACACCGTCGTTCATGTGTGGCCACGCAAACGCACGCTGATTCCGCCCTTTAGAAAATTTTGAAGATAGATATAGCGTCATTTAGCTAACCTTCGGGGTTGAAACGTTAGCCAAGATGGCCTTGTATTGCTCCGAGCCGGTATACGCGAAATTTTAAACTCGCTCCGCGACGCGCGCTTGATAAATTTATTTTTTTTTAAATTTAAAATTTAATAATCGCTACGCTCCGTTGTAACCGCACAATGTTTTAATGTGTTAGCCCATTCTCAGGTCATAGTCATTGCTGCTCGTGGGCTACTATTTACCCAATACTTATATTTAAATTTGTATTTATATTTACTATTGCATGTCGCATACTGTGTGTTCTTTGATGTTGCTAAAAATATTGCCTGCTGTGATATTTGTATTTAGTTTATGTTAGCATTGCACTATAGTACGCACCAAACTCTTTGAAATAAAGCTGTGATATTTTCTTTGGTGGTTGATTTGATTGTTTTCTTTGTGCTGCTGGAAATTGTCTTGACCTTGTGCACGGTCCGGCATAAGGATTAGAACTGAGTCGAGGACCTGGCGCCCACTCCTTTTTTTTTGTATTCTCTCTTAGCATAGCTGGAACCCTGCGACCCTCGCGGCGAGCTAGCCCAATTAGGCCGATAGTTACCAGCCGGCAAAACACCAAATATAACTTTCGCCAAAAGGTAAGGCCGACCGTCTATCTTCCCTGACAAGAAGATTTTGACGCCCAACGCTTTGGGGCCTTGAAAGGATTTTTGACTACGTCGTTATTAGGGTACTTGGTGGTACTATAGTGCAAATCGAATTTTTAGGGTGTTAGATTGTATTGACTTTTTTTTGTGTTATTTTATGATTGACTTCTAGTTATAGAATTGGTTATTGGTGAGTGAATATTCTTGACGATTTGGATTTGTATTTTTATTGGCTGCGTGTTTGCGAATTTTATTGAGTATTTGTTGACTTAGTTTGCTTGAGTTTTCTTTGTGTTTTTTTTGTGTAGTCTGTTTTCTTGTCTTTTCCTTTGGAGTGATGATTAGTATTTTGGAGTGTGATTGGTGCGTTTGAGGGGTACACTTTTGTGGATTTTTAGGCTCTTCAAACCATCTTTCTAGTGTGGACTGGTTTAGCTCTTCTTTGATTGGTTCTTTTCCTCTCTTTATTCTTCGGATTGTTTGCTAGTTGTTCGGTGGCGATGCGTTTTGGGAGATTTGCTGCGGCACATTTGGATAATCTCCTGAACCTCTTTGGATTGTTTTAGAATAGTTCTTCTTTGATTGGTTTTCTTCTTTGTGTGGATTGATGATAGGTTAGTTATTCGGTGGCGATGTGTCTGGGAGATTTGCTTGGGCGATTTGGATAATCTCTCCAGCCATCTTTGGGTTCGATTGGTATAGTGATTGATTGCTTGACTTAATTTCTTTTAGGATTTCTTTTGTCCGCTTCCTTGGTGAGGTTTGAGTCAGCTTGGTGGATGCTTATAGGGTGCCCTTTTGGATTTTTGGATTTTTGAGGTATAGCTGATGATGCCTATTGCCGTCAGCTATACGTTCTGTGTGTTTGGTTGGTTGATAGGGTATCCCCTCGCTTAGGCGGATTTCAATCCTCAAGTGAAACTCGCTCCTTGCCTTTGGGCACGCTTTATGACTGAGAACGGTTTCTTTTGCCCTCTTTTAGGGCTTCAGCGTTGTCTGGATTCGTGGAACCCTACTCTTTTGTTGAGCCTCTGTCCTTTTCGGTTGTGCGTTTGGGTGTGTCTGGTTTTTGAGGACGGTTTTGTTCGCTCTTCTAGGGCATCGACTTTGTCGGATTTATTGGGACCTGAATCTTTCTCCAAGGCATTATGCTCTCGCCAACCCTTGTTGTCTTTGTTTGTGTGGTCTCGTCTACGTCTTTTTGGGAGGTTGGTTTGGGGACGTCGGACGGAATCTTGGGACCCAACTCACCTTTCCTTTTTCTCGAATTGGAGTCCCGACCTAAACATCTGGTCCCTTCATTTCTTGCATCTTTCTCTGTCTCATTTTTTTTTCTTGTTTGAAAGGGATGTTCCCTCTTTTTGCTGTGTTCGTTCTCTGTATACTTCGTGTTATTTTGGATATCAGTTCTATCTTCCGTCATTTGGAGATAGCTTCAGTGCTGTAGGTCGATCCTGGGCCTAAGTACTTAACCCTTCGTTGAGGTTGGTTTTCCTTTCCCTTCCTTCTTCTGTGTCGTTTGCTTTCCTGTCTCCCACTCCGCATCTTTCCGAGGTGTTTGCGTTTCGGGTGCATCTTTGTTGCAATCTGACGTAACCTTCCCTTCCACCGGCGCAGCTCACGTCATCTTGCAGCGACGGAAGAGGTTGGTGTCTAGTTGTCTTCGATGATGTGCTTGAACTCTTACATCCTCTCTTCCTGTCTACTTCTTTAGATCCTCTGTTTCTTCCCTTTGCATTTCTCTCCAGCAGGCATCGTTTTTTTTGGGCAATTCGGTTTTGATGGCATTTGTATGGTCGGGTAAATCTGGAGTGATTTACCCTCCCTTTTGTTGGGGGAGGATTTGTTACGATACTTTTGGAGTGTCCCCCGTAGTATTGAACTTTCGCTAGCTGAATTTTTGAACTTGAATATTTATGGTTGGCTTTTGTCAATGTTTGCAAACTTTAAACTAGGTATAATTGGCTATATCTTATTTTTAATTACTCTCCTATAATTATCATGCAGTTTCGTAAGCAACCCCTCGTTTAATTACCTATATTTTGCAAATTAGGTTTATTCTTGCTATATTTCTACAAATATTTGGGTATGGCCGCTAGGCAACCGGTGATACAAATTGTTTTTAACTATTCCATTTGTTGCTAGAGCAATGTTATCTTTTCCTGCAGTCAAACTTGCCTGACTGGTTTTTTTGGCTTCTTCTGGCCCAAATTTTTGTTATCAGATGACCTGTGGGCTGGGTTTTTGAATTTTTCGGCCTTCTTTCCAAGCTAAACTGTCGTGCTAGTAGGTGTTCCTCTGCAGCTAAGTGCTTCATAGCCCTTTGGTAGGGCTCGCCTCTTCGAATAGATTGTTTGAGGGATCTGGAAGCATTTCTGCGTTATCGTGGATGTTCGTAATGATTAGATAGCTACTTACTTGCATTCCTTCGCTTTTGGCGGATCTTCTGGAATCGACTTTAGCACGCTTCTTTCGGCTCGACCCCCAGCTTGAGCCAAAAAAATTCCCGGCGGGAGTTAAAACACTCCCCATCTGCTTGAAATCCTTCCTGTCTGGAGTAGACCTACCCCGTTCGACTGCACCCTGCTCGAATCCAGTTCGATGTACTGGGCCCCTAAGATAGTCGCATCGCCTGTGAATTTTTCAACTCTCGTGGGCCACGCTGAAGATTGAGCAACTGCTTTACACTCACCTGCAAGTCATCTTGCAACCTCCATAGCTGGCACTGCACCCCGCAGCTGCAGCCGTCATCGTTGCTTCTCTCTAGCTACGTCCGACCACAGGGGAACGAACGGAGAGATTAGGTTCTGGTGAACTTTCCTGCAGGCAAGACGTTATTGTAGATAATATGCATTGCGCCTGTTGTAACCTATAATTGAATCATACTGTTTCATGCCGTTAGCACTCCGGACATGTGTGATTTTATTCTGCATCGGATTGTACGATAGTAGGCTTCGTGCATCGTTAGTTTAGTAATATTTGAAATTGTGTTATTTTTGTTCGGGCCGCCGCGCAATGACATGCGGTTACCCTCTGCTACTTGCTAAATTAAGGTCGTAAGGTTTACCTGTGTATTGCTCCGTTTGTGCCTTCGGGTCCCCTAACCTTATTGACCTCTGCGTTATCTGAAAGATTTATAGAGTAGAACTTTGAGCTTCACTTGTGTCCTATCTGGACGTCGCTTTTACTCACCCGCTTACATAACGCAGTTCGGACGCCTTAAAGCTTCGCTGTTTTCATCACCAAAACAATAGTTAATATTTTCATGTCAAACCTTCGGCGTTAAGTTAGGCACACTTCAGTGGCAGTGTCTCGTGAGCACCCCTTCGGGAGCGTTGTGATTATTGTAGATCTCCGGTAACCGAGTAAGGGGCAAATCCAAGCCTTTGCTTTCTTTAGCATATAAATATACATACGTACACTTAATGCATTTTTAATATGGACACCGTCGTTCATGTGTGGCCACGCAAACGCACGCTGATTCCGCCCTTTAGAAAATTTTGAAGATAGATATAGCGTCATTTAGCTAACCTTCGGGGTTGAAACGTTAGCCAAGATGGCCTTGTATTGCTCCGAGCCGGTATACGCGAAATTTTAAACTCGCTCCGCGACGCGCGCTTGATAAATTTATTTTTTTTTAAATTTAAAATTTAATAATCGCTACGCTCCGTTGTAACCGCACAATGTTTTAATGTGTTAGCCCATTCTCAGGTCATAGTCATTGCTGCTCGTGGGCTACTATTTGCCCAATACTTATATTTAAATTTGTATTTATATTTACTATTGCATGTCGCATACTGTGTGTTCTTTGATGTTGCTAAAAATATTGCCTGCTGTGATATTTGTATTTAGTTTATGTTAGCATTGCACTATAGTACGCACCAAACTCTTTGAAATAAAGCTGTGATATTTTCTTTGGTGGTTGATTTGATTGTTTTCTTTGTGCTGCTGGAAATTGTCTTGACCTTGTGCACGGTCCGGCATAAGGATTAGAACTGAGTCGAGGACCTGGCGCCCACTCCTTTTTTTTTGTATTCTCTCTTAGCATAGCTGGAACCCTGCGACCCTCGCGGCGAGCTAGCCCAATTAGGCCGATAGTTACCAGCCGGCAAAACACCAAATATAACTTTCGCCAAAAGGTAAGGCCGACCGTCTATCTTCCCTGACAGGGTCCTTAGATGACGAAAAACAGGTTTTCTCAATTCCGTCTGTCTGTCTGCCTGTTGGCGGTATAACTCAAAAACTATTTGTCGGAGGATGATATTTTGCATACACATTATATACCGGGTGCTGACTTGCTCGACGCACCATAGGAATTTGCATAGTAAATTCTTTATGTTCAATTATTTGCTCCCCTAATTATTTTAGAGCTAGAGTGTAAATACATTTTTTGTAGAAAAAAAAACTGCATCTATTCATACTGTTGGTAGTAATTTTTAATTTTCCGGAACCTAAGGAATGCAAAAAATCAAACTAGCATTTTTACAAAAATGAGTGATGCCATGGAATTATTGGCTTGTTTCAATAATTCCATGGCATCACAATGCAACGCAAGTGCTTGCGGGTCAATCATCCAGTCACTGTCGTCAAAAGGTTGAATGTATTGTCGTTTTTTGGTGTAACTTCTGAACCTCATTATTCCACCTACAATTATTTAATAACGTGCATGTAGCTTTAAAATAAATGTATCAGTTTATTAATAGTTGTACTGTTTAAAATTTGCCGATACGGTTATTTTACAATAAACAAGGAGCTTACTTGAAGAACGTCCACCATAAAACCATTTTTGTTATGGACAAGGTCCAGGTACCTTAGAGACATTAAGCAGAACAGAATTAATAATATATTATTATAAACATCAAACATCCATGACAAACAAACAAACAACACATATTGTCGCACCGCACACACTTGGGTTGGCATTGGCTTGTTTCAATAATTCCATAGCATCACTGATTTTTGTGAAAATGCTAGTTTGGCTTTTTGCATTCCTTCGGTTCCGGAAACTGAAAAATTATTACCAACAGTATGCATGGATGCAGTATTTTTTGCTCTACAAAAAATGTATTTACAATTTAGTTCTAAAATAATTAGGGGAACAAATAATTGAATATAAAGAATTTACTATGCAAATCCTTATGGTGCATTGCGCAAGTCAGCACCCGGTATATACGGTGTGTCCGTTTAAGTCCGCACCATATGGAAAACTTTTTTATTATTAATTTTACGAAAAAAAGAAATTCTTTATAAAAAGTTCTGCATGGTCCAAAACTTAAAATCCAATCATCAGATATTAATTTTTTTAAGCCGTTATACGAGGAATGTCAAAAAATATAAATTCGGTTCAAGAGTAAAATACCTTTATTTGTGACAATATCGAAAATTGTTATTAGAAAAAGTAGATTAGAATCGAAAACTACGTTCAAATATCCCATTATACCTATCTACGATGAAAATCAGGTTTTGTTATTTTTCACATTTTTTGTTTCACATTGAAAATCATCAAAATAATGCAACATAGAGGTTACGAGAGGTAAATGTTATCAAAGTTTTAACGAATAAAGAGATAACTGAAAAAAGTTTCTGATATTGTCAAAAATAAAGTTTTCCATAATATGAAAAGCTTTAAAAAATTGTGAAAAATAACAAAACCTGATTTTCATCGTAGATAGGTGTAATTGGATATTTCAACGTACTTTTCGATTCTAATCAACTTTTCTTAATAACAATTTTCGATATTGTCACAATAGTCCAGTCAATATAATATTTTAGGTTAGAAAAGGTCATGAAGTTTTGAAACTTGGCAGGAATGTCGACCCATATGCCCTAACTATGGCTCTTAATTTGCGACCTCAGGAGGTCGCCGCTCGCGCCGCCATCTTGGAAAAATGGCGCCCAAAAACAGTTTTTGGCGTTTAACTCCGTTCCTGTTAATCCTATGCAAAAAAGTTCTGATGATAAATTAAAGAGAATAAAATTTGCTGCTAAACAATACTAATAATATTTTTTGTCAGATCGTTAGCTTTCGAGTTAAAGGGCTTAGAACTAAAACGAACATTTTGAATTCGCAAAAAATCTGTATTTTCAACAGTTTTTTTACATTAACCACAAATTAACTTATCTATAGTTTGTTGTACAGAAACATTATTAAAACCAATACATATTGCAACTCGTTTCTACACCACCCATGAGGTAGAGTGCATCGGCGTATTTTTTTACGTGGTTTCCCCAGTAGGCCTAATCCACAATCGAATTGATTACCTACTTGCTTTTCCTTAGCTTTACACGTTGCGATAGTTTTGGCGCAAATGATTTTTTAGAGTCACCAGCCTCTTCTTCTTCTCTTTCATTCTCCTCGTACATTTGTAAGGAGTCAAGAATATCTGCAGCCTCATTGTCGTCCTCTTCGTCAGAATATTCCACAATGTCAGGAATGTTTTCACAAGCTACACCATTGCAATAGAAAAAGGGGGCCGAACATTTTAACCCGATCTTCCGACACCCGCATGCCGTCCCACAGCCTTTTTTACATCTGCAAGAAATTGACTGGAGATGTATGTCGGGGGCTGGCTGTTGTGTTGTGCGAACAACATTAAGCCTTGTTCTTGTTTTCTGCCAACCGTATTCCTCCGGGTTTTTCGTAATGCCATTCCACATCTGAACTTGATGATATGTCCGTAGGCAATGCTGACGTGCAAAATCTTCTGTCGGAGGCAGGGAGGTAAGGTTAAATTTGTTTTTGGAAAGAGCCTTCACAAAACATTCGTATTGGAGGGAATCCAATGAGTCGTTTTCATGCGATGCACTGCAGCTGTAGCGAGAGCATTAACGTCTGCTTCTGGATGCTGAAAGATTTTAATAGTATTAGCCAACTTGTCGTTTTTTTGAAGGAGGTTGAAAAATTTGATTTTCCCCTGGTTGAACAGAGCACAGGTGGTATCGCAGCCACTGAATGCATGGAGAAACTGAAAATTCTTCGCTACGGTATCCTTGTAGTTGAGGCTTTGCCCAGAAAATATCTGTTCCGCAATCTTTTCTCTGGCTGGTTTCCGCAAAAAAACATTGGCATGATCTCGTGCCCTTGCGGTTAACGGAAACAATAGATCTATGTCTTCCCCTACAACGTAAACAAACGGATATGAAGAGAACATATCGAGCGCTGTTTGGACTATGAGCAAATCCGCATCCTCCACGGATTGCTTTACTGTATAACCATGCTCTTCAAACTTCTTCATTAACATAGGAACTAAACGCCTTTTGTTCGAATCGGTGGGCAGAAACTTTTCTTGCGAAACAGTGGAAATCATTGCTTCATCGAAAACGCTATCAGCGCAGGTTTGCGACCTGCAACATCGATGTCTTTCCGCGCTTTTCGTGCTCATGCTATCGAAGTTATCCGGATAACCGTCAAAACTATACATGCGTTGATCCTTAGTGCCTCTTAACGTATCTATAATATAATTTTCCTTAATGTGTGTTTGTCTGTCTGTGGCACCACATAAAATCTCACGTTCCGGCTTCGCAGATGTTTATATTTGTTTTTCTTATCTTAGCGGTCGGCTCGCAGCTTGGCCTTTGGCGTATCCTATTTCACACGTGCCCCACGCGTGCGCGTAGCGCGCCGTTTGCTTGTTCCACATAAAGTATACAAATTGTTCCGAACGAATCGTTGCGATGCCATACCACTCGGTGCAACAAAAATCCACCATCCAGAAATGAAAGCTTCGGCTCTGTTGTTCAGGTGGATCAATGGGCATGAATGCTTTGAACAAAGAAGATTTGGTTGGTACTCAGTATGGTCTCTCTTTATCTCGCGCAGATTTGAAAACGTACATGCGGTAGCGGTTTGCATGCGTTCCAACGTGGAAATTAATATTCTTCGGCGGATACAAACAACTGGCATTGTGCATGTGTGTAAACGTAACCCAACGTTGTAAACATGACAGCATATGACGACATTTACCATAATATAACAAATATCGTAATATGCTGTCACTTTAACAACGTTGTTCCACCTTAACACAAGTCCAATGACCAACTTTCCGCATTGTCCATGTCGAGTAGATCCGCCCTATTGGGGGACTTTCATTGGAACAGTGCATGGTGTTGGGGTCCCACGTGTCATTGTATGTAATGGATATACTAGTAATTTTGTTAGGTAAAAATAGATAAAGTGAAAAAATTCGTGTGAAAACGCAGTTTGTTCGCGAATTCGAAATTTTCGCTCTACTTCCCATCCCGCTAACTCGAAAACTATCAATCTGACGAGAAAATGTTATTAGTGTTGTTTTGTAGAAAATATTATCCTCTTTAATTTATAATTAGAACTTTTTTGCATACGATTAACAGGAACGGAGTTATACCTCAAAAACTGTTTTCGGGCGCCATTTTTCCAAGATGGCTGCGCGAGCGGCGACCTCCCGAGGTCGCAAATTAAGAGCCATCGTTAGGGCATATGGGTCGACATTCCTGCCAAGTTTCAAAACTTCATGACCTTTTGTAAGCAAATCCGTTTTATTTCCTTTTAATGACTGGACTACAAATAAAGGTACTTTACTCTTGAGAAGAATTAATATTTTTTGACATTCCTCGTATACGGCTTAAAAAAATTGATATCTGATGATTGAATTTTAAGTATTGGACCATGCAGAACTTTTTACAAAGGATAACTTTTTTTCGTAAAATTAATAATAAAAAAGTTTTCCATATTCCGTATTCCTGGCATTAACCATGAAATATATACAAGGTGAGCACCTTAAAAAATACAATTTTGTTTATTTTTTATTTAACTTAGCAATAAATACAAGTAATAATTTGTACACAGCGCACGCTTACCAAAAATGGGTGTTAGTAGATACAGAATAAATGTTTTACGATTCAAAAAGGAGGCACAAATTAGCGCGTTACTAAATATAGCTGCGACGCAGGAATTCGAAAGGTCGGTGCTATGTGGCGCAGGTAGAAATTGCCCAGACCCTTACAATGAATATACCACAAAACGTTGGGGCTGCATACGCGGTCCGCCTGCTGTTCGAATTCGACCACTCGTAAGGTTTCTTTTATTTGAAAATTTATTTTATTTATTAGAAATGTGAAGATATTTTTACTCCTAACTTAATTTGATTTTTAAAATTGTTTAGTGTCACAATCTACGAGGGAAGTGCTGGGTAAAGCCTTTTACAGACATTCTTTAAATTTTTAAATTGATCAAATTCGCGCGAGGGAAGTTTTGTATAAACCCCTTTATAGGTTTTTTTTATAATATTATCGTATGTTTTGTTTAAGGTTTCCGTGCCCGATTTGTAGTTTATTGCTGTAGGTGAGTTTTTCATTTCAATATATCTTAAAAATTAATGTTTTTGGAGGTATGTTTCGTTGTGTAGAATTTTTGAGTTGTTTAAGTTGAAATTATGAATTTGCTGTACTGCGTGGTCGGAACCTGCAGTGTTCGGTTTGTTAGGATTTTATATTTTTGTTTTTATTGATTTTTTGTGTTGTGTCATTCTTTTTTACTTTCGCCGTCTAAAAGACGAAGGAAGTATTGTAATCGCGAAAAAATCACCTTTTGAGATTTCTCCAGTTCTTCAAGTTTCAGGTTCCATAGATGACGAAAAACAGGTTTTCTCAATTCCGTCAGTCCGTCTGTCTGTCTGTTGGCGGTATAACTCAAAAACTCTTTGTCGGAGGAAGACAATATTTTTCTTACACATTATATATTTACCTGGCATGAAACCGAGAAAATTTCAGGAAAATATATACAATTTTTTTATTTAACTTAGCAATAAATTTAAGTACTAATTTGTACATAGCGCAGGCTTTATTCTTACCAAAAATGGGCAGAATAAATACAGAATAAATTTTGTACGATACAAAAAGGAGCAATAAGTTAGTGCGTTACTTAATATAGCTGCAACGCATGAATTAGGTTAAATCCTTTTACAATTTGTTTTTAAATATTGTTTTGTTTGTCCGATATATGTAGCATCACAATTGTTGCACTGGACTGGGACTGTAGATTTTTATCAGTTTTGTCTTTTAAGTTTTTATAAAACATTTTTTGAAAGGCGTTATGGTATTGAAGAGCAGTAACTATTTTGTTTTTTAATTCTTTTTCAAACTTTCTCACAGAGACCGGGAATATACGGAATTGTGTGATTTTTGGTTGCTTTTTGTAGATTCTAAAACTCGTCATTTAAGCAATTAGGTTGTAGATTTAGTGAATAATTTTTATTGTTTTGTTTCTGTAGTTGTTATTCTCATTTTAATGTCTCTATTAATAAATTCTAAAGAATAGTTATTTTGTAAGAGTATGTTTGTTATTCTACAGTGAAGGCCAAAATGATGTGTTCATTTTCAATTAGCAATAACACAATAATTACTTTAAATTCATAAATAACTATAATGAAATCTTAAACTGTAACTATGGGAGTTTTACTTCTTGAATATTGTATCCGTAAAATGTCCTCCTCCCTTCTCCACGCATTCTTCTAAGCGTTGGAAAAATCACTCATAACTCGTTGAAGCTTGTCCTGCGGAATAGCTTCAATTTCTTGCCGGATATTTCTTTTGAGCTCCTCTATATTTCTGGGATTACTCTTGAAGACTCCTTTAAATATCCCCAAAGAAAATAGTCCAGCGACAGAAATATCAGGAGATGTCGACGAAATAAACCCTGGGTTTGGATAATAGAATTAAATGTAATAACTTTGTCAATACAAAATATACGTTGTTGTTTATTCCAACGCTCTATTTTGGCAACTGTCAAAATATCTCCAAAGCCTCGTCTTTCAATTATCGTCAGTAGATTAGCGTTAGATAAAATATGTATTTAGTTGTTGCTATTTAAAGATGAACAAATCATTTTGGCTTTCACTGTATTTAAATGGTTTTTGTGTTGTTTAATAATAGGCTGGCACGATCGACGGGTCCTGATATTACTCTTTATTTGTATTTAATAGTCGTGTTAGATAAGAAGTTCAAATATATATTTGATTTTGTTTGTCTTCTGTGCCAAATAGTGCTTATTTTCCAGTGTCTTTTCTTGTTAAAGAAAGATCCAGAAAATTTTGTTATTTATTGGTGTTCTCACTTTCCTATGGTGAAATTTAATCTTGGATGGACATTGCTAAACATTTGGTAAATTGCTTCAATGTTGTTTTTGTTTCCCCCCCTAATTATATCATCTACAAAACGCGTGTGACTCTGCTCATAAATGTTTAATCTGAGGGATCTCATCAAATATAATGCTCAATCACTTACTTGTAGTACAATCTTAATAGCATGAACATATATTAACAATATTAACCTGACTCTCTCTTTCGGGTAACTGTAAGAAAATCTTTTAAAACAATACAATGCAAATAAATCAAACGCACAAATTGAGGCAAAAATTATTATAATTTTAAATTCAGTTAAGGTAAAACAACATAATATGGAACTGATTGTGTGTAAATAGGCAAATAAAAATGAATATTAACTTATAGTCGACACAAATTGATTGCTGTGGTTAAATATCAATCAATTAGACTTAATGAAATCAAATCGTCTTTTTCCGGGCTATAATCAAGTTACCTGTTTAACTTCTTCTACAAAATATTTCAGTCACCATAGATGCTTGTGGTTTACAAATAAAGACACAAATAAATTGTTTTGAATGGAAAATGTTTACTTCTTAATTATTAAACTAAAACTTACCAGGTCTTTACTAATTGATTATAGTCATTTTGACTTCGACTTTCTATGTTTATTTTCTATTCGTACAAAATGTAACAATTATTCAAACTCACTTAAGCTTTGGGCCGTTCTTTCGGATTATCGGGCGATGGACGCTGGCTTGCATGGCCACTTCCCTCGATGCAAGTAAAACTTTCTCTCTCCTGCTTTGCTTACAAAAGCGCTAAATGCGGCACTGCACTTGTATCATAGCTAAATTCAGTTGTATTATGTTGCTTGATTTGATTTTGCTTTTTGCTGGCTGAAAAGTGGCGATGTGCTATACGGCTTGGGAAACGCTCAGCTAGTTTTTCACTTTTAGAATTGTTAAATTGCGTTTGTATTTACTCTCCAGCATGTGGCACTAATTTTCGACTATTTTACTAATTACTATTACATTAGGCAATTAATTATGCCAAAAATTTTGCTGTAGTTGAAATTTTACCGACACTCTTTTCCAATAGTTATTTCCAAAGAGAAAATTTGTTTTTGTTTATAAATAAACAATTGACTGAAGATTGTCATGGTAACCAACAAATTGTAAGTAATGCGTGATCCGCTTTATTAACATTTCAATTATCAGACTGAACGTCAACTTTTCCGCATTTTAGGTTAGAACTGTTACTTTAAACAAAACAACTCCTGTAGTCTCACTAGCTGTTTTAAAGACTAGCTACAGCTGTAATTCGAGACAGTAAAATTAATAAATAATGCTTTAAATGGTTGTTTCAGCGTGCTAAAGTCGGAAAATCGCTGAGCAAGTCGAACATATTTTTTCAACAAATTTAGTCGTAACTGACTTGCAACCTTTGTATTGCCTTATTTAAAATACAACACATTGGCAGTTTCCTTGTGTTGAACTACAAATTTAACCTTCCAGTACTGGCCTCCTCTCAAGGAACACATCACTGGCGCCATGTCCGGCAGACACTTATAGTTTTTACAGTTTAATCAAGTTTCATATATATACTTTTTTGCGGATTCGTGCAATATTGTTTACGTTATTGCACAAAATAGACTACCGTCTGTAAAGATGTTAATATTCTACGGGGAGCTTTGTATCATTCTGGAGAAACGCAAATCAATGCATCAATGTAAAACTGGGCTAACAGTACATTTTTATTAATTTTGAGACAGAAAACGCAACATATAACCTAGCTACTTACCAACTAAATACACATGGGCATTTTCTATTCAATCATTTTGAAGCTAGTGGCACTTATTACATAAAAAAGTATATGTATCTTTTTTTTTAGTTTTTGCAGAAGACTTTTTAGATATTGCTTCGTTTTTAGTTCCAACCTGGTGGCACCTTAACCTCTGGCGTTCTAGTGTCAACAACATCTTGTTTTATTTAGCGTACTTACTTCTCTGAGTAATAATAACGATACTGGTATTTGGTTTGCTTTTGCGATACTATATCTCACTAAACTTCTTTGAAAGTATCTACTAATTTACTTACGATAAAGCTAATCAGCTGAATAATACGTAGTATTTAAGATGCGAAATTAATGGCACTAGTCTTACAGATATCTTTACCAAATCTAATTGAAACAAACTCGTAAATGGCTATAAAATTTTGAACAATGAAAAATTATGTAATAATAGAAAGCTGCTGAAGCCATCAACCTCCTACACCTTGCCCTTAAAATTTATCAGAGGTGTCTTTGAGCCAGGGCGTTGGTCCATGTTTAATGCTGTGAATCGATTAACTTGTTAAATCTCATCGTCATACTAATTTGCGCAAGCAAAACTATAGTAAGAACGATACTTATCATATGAGTGATATACTGTTTCCACATTTCGATGTTCACCATTAGTATCTCGGTTATTAGAAGACATAGAGCAACGGTTAAATGAGGAATGTTTTTGCAGAATTCAATACTCGCAACAAGTTTTATTTCCAATTCACCCTAACTTTTAAAAATTTTAAGATAATTTGAAAAAACCAAAATTTAGCGATTTCAATATTCCTCACTAACACGATAAAACCTAATGTGACCACCAAAGTGTTACAATGTTGAGACACTTTTTTAAGACACATTGTTTTATGTAAACAGAAACCACAGATTGTCATTGGTTTTCAAGTTAATAGTGCTATCTTTTGTTTTTCATGAGACAGCCGTAGATAGTATTTAAAAGGAGCTTTTCAACGATGTATAACATATCTGAAAAAAATTTATTTGTAGAGGAGATATTAACAAAAAATATATATTACCTTCTTATACCAATGAGAAATGAAAGCGAAAAGGTATGCTGTAAAATAACGAAATGAACGAAAAGTAATAAAAGTAAAAAGTAAAGAAAGAGTACTAAGATTCGCTTAAAGAAACTGTTCAATATGACGACCATTATTTGCAAGCATTCTCTCATTAAAGTTTTCTCTCAAAAAATTTTGCACGTCACGACCGGGCAACTATCCTGCTAGAACCAAATGTTGTTAGGATTTATAATTTGTCTCAAAGCAGGAATTATTGCGTTTGTTAGTAGCTCCAAATATCTTTTACCAATTAAATTGTAATCAAAGATGACAGGACCTATTAGGTAATTATCTAAAACAAAAAGCAGCTCAGAAAAATAAAATTTCATACCAATTAAACCGCACCCGGGAATAAAACCAAATGGAACTTGCAGTCTTCTTTGATTTACCAAATGTGGATTTTCAGTAGACGAATGATGATAGTTGTGCTTATTGAACACTCCACAATTATTGGCAAATCGTGTTTCACCTGTAGAGAGTATTTTCCTAGTAAAATTAGCATCATATTCACATTTTTGTAGGTACCACCTGCTAAACTGCAATCCTCATTATTGTTTAAATCTTGTACAATGTTGGTTTGTAAGGGTGGTATTTGTTTTTCTTCAAGGTTTTGTAAACAGTAGATTTTGGAATTCCAGTTTCTCGAACTACTCGGTGAAATGATGTGCTTGGGTTGTTCGTAACATTTTGCAAAATAGAATTATTTCGACCTATATCAGCATTGTTAACTTCGTAGTTAGCCCTTTTTTGTTCGAAGCCTCCAAAGTCAGTAAATTGCAAATTATTCTTCTAAAAATTTTCCTGTGTAGTTGTCTTTCCGGTATCATTTCGTTATTTGACAGTATTACTTAGCATATCTTTCCGCTTTCATTTCTCATTGCTGTTTAATTTCATAAAAGACTAATTTCATATTAGAGATTAATTTATGTTTTTGTTAATATCTCCCCCACGACCTGCTGAATTGTTTGACAAACGTCACTGTATACGGCATGGGCAACTGTGATGTTTCGCGATTTTCCGCAGAGCGCTGTATACCCACGAGCGGGAATTTCAAATTTGCAATTTAACATCAGTTAGCCTACTACGTCGACTACAATGCAAATATTTGATTAAATTTTGCGACGTTTCTTAAAATTTTACAACAATAATATAACCCTCACGTGTATTTTTTACTTTGATTTTCTATTTTGTTTTTTGATCAGTTTCTTGCTAGTTTTTTCGTGTATTTTCTTATTTACATTATTTCCGTTCACAGTATAATTTGTTGATTCATTTATTCGTTATTATTGCTTATGATTTCGTGTGGTATTGTTAAAATAGAAAGCAGTTCTACAACGTGCAAATATACCAATTGGGGAAGATCTTATCATAAATTTACCTCCAACTAAGTTTTACGAAGGAAATGGTCTGAAAGCTAAATTTAAATTATCGTACTGGTGCTTCAAACAACGTACCTTTTTAGCGATTTCTATTTTTATTTCAATAGGTATCCATAAACAACGGGAAACAATTGTTAGTTGTAGCCTTCAAGAAAGGCGTTTCCGAGTAACTTCTTCTGGGCGAAGACTATAAAATCACATTGCACTTTCTTTAGTACATTTTTAATTACTACATTTACAGAGAGATATCTAATAAAACAAACAACTTTTAAATGTTTAATTTTAAATTTTTTACACTAAATTACACATAAACTTACAACTTTGCAATAACACACAGAATAAAATACTTCATTACTATTACCACCTAGAATATCTTCCCAATTTGTAAGAAATACGATTATCTGCATATCATGTGCTATTTTAGAGCAAATGTATGAGCTATCCAAAAAAATACCTGGCTGAAAATATGAATCCGTCTTCAACTATGAATTCTCTCAAGAAAAATATTAAAACTATAGATCTCTGAGGTACTTACACGACACTAAATAATAGATTACACCATTCATATTTATATTACATTCAAAGCAATTGGTCTTTATCCTACTGATACTGCATTTAAAAAATTATTTCTAAACACGAATTAGTCTTGACAGCCGTTGTCATTTAAATGTCATCGTGGGTATGTGGCGCCAATCGGCCAAAATTGGCGTTTTCTCAGAAATGAAAACAACAATGGACTTCAAAAAAATGCCCAGGCCGTATAAAGTGACATTTGTCACACAATTCAGCAGGCCATGATCTCCCCAATAAATAATGTTTTCAGGTATGTTATACATCGTTGAGAGGCTCCTTTTAAAGACCATCTAATTAACCGAAAATGCAATATGGCTGCAATATGAAAAACAGAAGATAGCACTAATAACTTGAAAACAAATGGCAATCGGGGGTTTCTCTTTACAACAAAAAATTTGCCTTAAAAAGTGTCTCAACATTGTAACACTTTGGAAGAGGTCGTATTAGGTGTTATCGAGTTATTGAGGAACATTGAAATCGGCAAATTTTAATTTTTTCAAATTATCTTAAAATTTCAAAAAGTTAAGGCGAATTTGAAATGAGATTTGTCGCCAGTATTGAATTCTGCAAAACATTCCGTATTTAACCGTTGCTCTATGTCTTCTAATAACCGAGATACCAATGGTGAGCTTCGAAATGTGGACACAGTATATACTAGTTTGTTTCAGATGCTTTTATTATAATTTTACTTAGTACATAAGCTATTGACTTTGAAGTCGTTAGTCATAGCAATATTTTAGATAAACTATTAGAAGGGACTAGTCATAGTGAAGTACGACTAAAAACAACTGCATATTATCAATCTACATTGTAATTAACGATGTGTAATGTGTGTTATGCAATTATTCTCGTGTATCCTCCATTATATATTTTTAGGGGTAACATAATAAGTAATACGCTTAGTATAGATGGTTTTTTGATGAATTTTATGAGTTATAATACCAAAGCTGAAAATACGAATCCGCAAGATGAGTTGTCAATAACGAGTTTTTATTGGCCATGTAGCCACTATATCCCAATTTAGATAATTGTACTAGAAAAAGAAGAAAAAGTGCCGTTGTGTAGCTTGTGTAACTTGAAAAATAAATTCTCGCTATTTGTTATTCCATATCTTGTGCTAACTCAGAGTGGAAAGTTTCGTCAAGATTAGTGTAAAACTTTTGTTTTATATTCGATTTAGTAGTGTTGTGAAAGTTTCTGGAAATGGAAAAAATTGAATAGTGTACAGAACTCGAAAAATGTCCTCAAAGGGGAGTTAGTAAAGATAATAGGCTAAATTGTTACTGCATGACGTTTTGCATATGAATAAGGTCCCAACCTGTGGCTCGCATATTGGCACCATTGTACAAACAGGTTGGAGAGAATATCTTTTGTGAGCCTTTGGTCTGTTACGATACCTATTGGAACAGTTTTTTACAGAAACTTCACTATGGGCGAAAGTTAAATTCATCCAATGGTGGTTGCTCCTTAGAGGCGCAGGAGAGCTAGCTTCCAAGCCTATATGGCATTAGAAAGAATCAACACCGTTACAATATAACAAGGATTAAGTATTGAGATCCGGAGATCTTATTCGATACTGCTTAAAAAATATCCAAGAACTCTGTCAACATAACTTGAGTTATGTGTCAACTTGCTAGTACCAATGCACAGAGCGGCTGGCAGCTGATGAGGGCGATCCAACATAGAGCCCAAAATTATATGGCAATTGTGGGCGAAAACGCTGAAGCAGCAGAATACAGGTCAGTGTGAAGTTAAGGATAACTCTGCTGCAACCGAGAACGTAGTAGAGTCCGGCCAGCCTAAGACAGGCTCGTCACAGTTCGGCTGCGCGGGTTTTTGTTAAGCCACGCACCTCAAGAATTGGCAGTGCCGTACACGGATACAAGTGAACTCTTCACGTATCATAATCTGCAATAACATAAACAGGCCAACTCATCACCGGTCATTCCAGGTCTTTTCAAAACTATGTTTTAGAGATAGGTGCATTCATCACCAACCACCGGCTTTGAGACGCAAATCAGAACAACTATCAGCAACTAAACCCCCTGGTAACAGCACGCCTATTTAAGAACGTGCCGTTGCTAAGTAGCCATGGCCCACCGGGATAATCGCCAAACCACTGCGCACCCTGGCAATAATGACGTGCCTGTCCCTATCTTAGGTTCGCCGGACTCTAAACTGGCGGGATTATTTAGTGCTTTCGAAATGTAATAAAATCCAAGGGTAAAGGCCGCCTATAAGCAAATGGGGTGCAGTCTTAGATACTGAAAATAAATGTATTCGAGCCCCGAGCACCGTTTTGGTTATAAATTAGTTCGTATCGGAATAACTGCTTGCAGGATAATGAGTAGTGAAGTCGGGCCTTCACAGATTTGATGCTTTCTACTAGTTTGGTATTCGTATATCTCGCATAAGTAACTATTCCCAACATTAGTTTTAAAACTCTACCGTTAACTGAAAAAGTTAAATAAAAAACTTGGATAAAACTATAATATGATATAAAGTTGGAACTCGCAGTTTTAAAAGGTAGTTTTCTGTGGACATTTACAACAAAAGCAAATCGGTTTGTGGATGTGATGCATGCTCGGTTTTTTCATTGTTGCATAAATTACTATGTTTCGTTTTTAACACTTATATAAATTCTTTTTGATTACTAAAATTAAAGATCATTGCTATATTTTGATTAAAACATCGCCGGAATGTAGGTTAGTCATTAATTATTATTTTTTTACTTAGTTATTGTTACAAATTAAAAGCCCCCAAATGCAATTATCACAAGCCCCCTCTGAGTTCACCACCATGATCCTGTCACCAAACCAGCCAACTTGAAGCAGCGATCTTACTCTCTGCCTCCAACTAAGTTCAGAACAAAACCATAGTCAAGGCAAGCGATGCTCTCAGTTCTCTGGGATTCTCGCGTCGTCCAGTTTATAAACCTTGTTAAGAATAATCGTACGAGCAACGACGCGTAATACCTCCACCTTCTAACCAAATTGCTAGACCACATAAAAATTTAACGCTGTGAGCGACTGCGAAAAGAGGTTTTCTTGCAGCACCAAATACGTAGTTGCATAAATGAGTTGCGGCGACATCAAAAGCGCATAAACTGGTTTTAGAAATCTCTCTACTGCCACTCTATCTTCCGGATCTCGCACCCTCGAGGCAGCTTAAAATTAAGAGGAGTTCATGGTTAGAGGGTCAAAGCATGGACTTCTATAAAAGGGTATTATGAAGCGGAAACATAGATGGGCCAGTTGCGTCAATGTAGTCCAGTTGCGTCCAATTCACATTTGCGAAAACTTAAGGGTCCCGGGTGGTGTAGCTTGAACAAGCATCCACGTTCGATCAGTAGAATTAAGCAACGCTCTCTCTGGTCAGAGCTTGGGTGGGAGTACCATGGCTGCTTCTCTCGGCACGTCGTGATACGGCTGTCACGGAAATAGTTGGCCCCGGATGTCATAGTAACACCATGACTGTCGTTATTGGAGTTGGAAGTCCCCATAAAATGTACAGCGACGCTTATAATTGGCCTAACGGCTGTTGCCTGAGTACCAAAATAAAATAAAATACAATAACTGGTTGGTTTTGGTTTATGATTACAAATTATTTCCTCCTCTAACCACAACGTATATAAACTGTGTCCAAAACAGTGCACTGAGCATGGAAACTTGTCGCCGACAATGTACAGTGGTTAGTTGCTTTCAGCTTTCAACTATCACCTAGAGTATTTACATAGTAATAATTGAAAACAAATATTGGAAGAAAAAATTTACACAGTAATAAAAGTAGTATATACAGTTTGACCAAATAAGCTCTTTCAACATGTGTACTTTCTAATCAACATAACTTAAAACACATAAGGTTCTTCCTAGTGAGCCGACAAAACGACTCACAAAAATTCTAGTACCTTGAAGAATGTCTATGTCTGGAAAGGTTTTGCAAACAGCTGAATCCTTGACGAATGTCGACATTGGTCAGTGTTTATTGTTTCTAAAGTCTGAGAAACCAAATAGTTACGAGCACATTCCGATTGAACCGACAATAGACAGTACTGTATAAGGGTTTGCAAAATTTTATTCGGCAGTCGGCAGTCGTGTTAATTGATACTTGTATACGTTTGGAGTTGTAAATAGGTTTTGTTAATTTGCTTCATATTGTATATACAGTGTGTATCAAAATTGCACAGAACAAATATAAGAGCGTCATTTTGCATGAATAAAATAAAATAAGAGAAATACTCTAATACGATCATTCACTGCAAAGATATCCTTGATCAAAGAATTAAAGGTATCAATTCGTTTTTAAAAGTTTATATTTAATAGGCTGATGTTTTGTTTTCATTATCTGTTTGTTTTACTTACAACTCAGTATTATTGTGAATGACTCAGAAGAAAGCGCTTACTTCGGACAATTACTATAATTTTACTAAAAAAGGAAAAGAAAAAAAGAAAAACCTGAAATAATCAATTTTGGAACGCATGCTAATTATTGCTCTACTTTTTACTATAGAACAACGCCCACATATTGTATATAAACAAAAAACATGTGTTGGAACAAAACGCCAGCCTACCAAATCGCAAAGGTTTGAAAAACCAATTACTATATTTAATTCTTTGATCAAGGCTATCTTTAAAATGAATGATTTTAAGACATATGCTTATTAGAGTTTTTCTCTTATTTTTTTGTTTCCGATAAACGCTCTTATATTTGTTCTGTGCAATTTTAAAACACATTGTATTTACGTATAAGTGAAGCAAGAAGCTAAATTCGCAATAACATCTGGATAAACTCTGATTAGGTTTATATATTCAATATAGTTTTGGATTTGTTGTTCTAATTACTCGAGAATTATTTTTAAATAATATGTGTGACTACATCCTTTAACCATACATTTTGACACTCTGGAATAAAAATTATTCACAACGCGTTATAGCATATTTTAGTCAATATCTGCTACTTTTTCTCGAATAAAAATTTTCATATGCAGAATACTGTGAATACTGTTTCGCTTTAAATATCTCTAGATAATAATGCGATTACCAAAAAATGTTCCCATCGCCACCATGCTGTTCCTTACTCTATACATTTTTGTCTCATTTTCAAACCACATCCAGGCACATTAAGCAGTCTCATGTGATGTGGGGTTACACTAACAAATGTTCCACTATGTGCTATCTTCACTGTTTGAAAACTAATTTTCAAAATAGTATGAACCAATAAGTGGTTCAATTATTGCACCAAAAAGTCTAACAACACATCAAGCAATTGTCATGTAAATCCGAAGGTCAACAATTATCCGTTCTACAACAAACTAATTATTTTTATTTCCATACACACTTAAACATTTGTGTAGGTGTTAAAATGGGAACAATTTTGTAATATACCATTTCAGTTGCAAATGCTGGAAACTTAATTTAAAGCTTCATTTCAGCGTTGCTGCAACAAATTTGTACGGCAAAATGATTCAAATTATTTTCCGCAAAAATGTATCCACGTTATATAAACGTAAACTGAACCAAATAAAATAAGAAAAGCAACAAGCAATAAAGTTACGAGTGGAAATGTAAGATTGTGTAGCACCTGCAGAACATTTCTCGAATAAAACGAGGCGTACCTACTGTGAAATACATACCCGGCAGTAAATCAAATGGAACAATTTAATGATTATTGGACTTCAATTATAAAAAATATGAAACTCTAGTGGAATTAATTTATTGCTTCAATTTGTGCAGACTACACTGTAAATCATAAATGTGATTTAGAGCGACATCAGACAATACGGGCATGTGGATGGAGCTGGACATAATTTCCTGTTTCCCGCAGTATATCCGAGGCTTCCTGTCGAATACAGGATTCACAATCTGTGCTTCAATAAACACATTTAATAAAATTTGGCACAAACAGCTTTTACCATTTATACATCCATGTTTCGGCTAATTCTCGCAGGTTTAAAATTTTATAATTGTCTACACTTTCCGAATGAGCAACTTTGTAAGAGATGTATATGGTAATATGAATATATCGCTTCAGCTGCCATCTTTTTCAACTTTTTCCTATGGAAACGTCTATTCGGGTGTATATAATTTACACATTCAAGGTTGAAAATCTAATAGAAATTTAATTGTGGCAATTATTGGATAATCATTTAATTCCGAGATAAACCTGCAACTATTGATTAACTAATTTAAACTCGTTCAGCAACAATGCAGTAGATGGGTGCTAGATTATTAATCTACAGGTATTTACTAACTAATTTTGTTGTTTCTATTCTCAGCAAATTATACTTTTAGGAGAAAACTAAAACAACACAGACAGTGCCGAAAACATTATTTAAAATTAAAGAATTTAAAAACAATAATAAAAATTTAATCTGGATACAATCACTTACAGTGACTTCCACACTCTATTCTATTGCATTAAGGAGTTTGAAAGAATATTTTTATTCGTATTGTAGTTATGAATTTAAAATTTAAGACTTTCTATCTATGGTAGAGCGTATTGACTAAATGTATTATTGCTTAACAATACAAATAAGTAAGTTAATTAGGTTTGGGCTGTTTTTAACGTACAACTATAGCTGAATATATTTGAGGGCTCTGCTGCAACAAGGATACATGTGCAGTGAGCGTAGTTTTGTTAAAAATAATAAAAACGTTTATTCTAGTACAACCTCCGTAGTAATACCAGGTGACCATATGTAGTTGTGATTTTTTTTCTTAGGTTAGCACTGTTTATGTTGGTAGCACTGTAAGTCTATGTCAAATTCGAGGTTAGCAGGTTAGGTTTTGCCTCAGTTTCGACATAGACTTACAGTGCCACCAACATAAACAGTGCCAACCTAAGAAAAAAAATCACAACCATTTATGGTCACCCGGTAGATTTACATTAGGACAATCCCTTCAATTAAAACCGTTTTTAAAGTTAGTTGAGCAATATCAGATTTGTAGACATTATTTAATAATAAAACACAATATAATGCACATGGCTTTTTTTCTTGAGCCCAAAATCCAAAATTGTTATGCAAATATTTTATAATTTTTTGACGTTTAAGAGATGTGTTAAATAATTTTTTTAATTTTAATCTAATTTCATTAATTGATAAACTTGCTCCGGTACTTATAAAAAATAGCCCGGCCTTCTTCTCCCTGGCTAACTGAGAATGTTAAACTAATGATGTCGCTAGGCGACAAAGCATATAAACGTGCCAAGCAAACTAAAAATAGCGCTCAGTGGGACTATTACAAAATTCTGAGAAACTATACCACAGTTGCGGTTAAGCGGGAGAAGCAGGCCTATTTACAGTTTAAGCTAAGAAATGCTTCGGTTATATCAACATGGACGGAATTGGGAAAATTCAAAATTGAAAAGGTACAATCTGCTGAGCTACCCCCTCAATTAAGGAAGGTTAATGATATAAATGATTTCTTTATAAATTCTGTTGAATCTGTTACAACCAACAACTTTCAAAATTTAAAAAACTCTTACTAGTCACAAATAAAAAATAAAATCAATTCTAAATTTGAATTTAAGACTACTTCTGAAACAGATATTTTAAACTTTTTAAATGGAATTAAAACTAAATCTGTTGGAGTTGATGACGTTAGCATTAGAGATGGGCACGTGAGTGATTTTTCGCTCACGTCACGCACGTTTCACGCTGGCTTTAAACAGTCACGTTCACGCACGTTCACGCTCACGTTCACTCACGTTCACGGCGTGACACGCCACTCACGACGTGACACGCAATTTTTATTTCAAAATTTAAATTCAGATAGAGCAGAATGTTTTGAAAACCAATGAAAAAACCCTAAAGAGAGCTAAAAATATGTTTTGCACCTGGCATAATTTACGTGATATGTTGCAATTAGAATAGTTGACATAAAAAGAAAAAAATGAAAATTGACTACAATAACTTCGACAAGGAATAAATACTGATTTCTCGCAAATATATTTCTTGCAGCTGTCTTCAAAGACATTACTTTTAATACTAAAACCTGTCATTGGAATTGACGTTTCTTTTATTGGTATGAGTACAGAAGGTATATGTTGCTAGGCAACACTTTTAATTCGTAGGTTTGAAAGTACTTTTACGTACAAGGATCAACATTTTCAGCGTTAAGGCGAGTATACAGAAAAAATATTACTTTTATTAGAATAATAAGTTCATCTACTCAAGTACACAATTAATTGGTTTAAAAATAAAACGTAATCAACATTTTCAGTGTTAAGTCGAGTATACAAAACAAAACATTAAGTACTTTTCTAAAAATAGGTTCGTCTACACATCTACACAATACATTTTTGGTTTAATAATAAAACGTAATTAACATTTTCAGCGTTAGCCGAGTATTAAAAACAAACCATTACTTTTATTAGAATAATAAATTCATCTACACTTCTAAACATTAAAATGTTGATTTAAAAATAATATGTAATCAACATTTTCAGCGTTAAGTCGAATTCTGCGCTCTTCTAAAATTCGCCCAGCTGTAGAAAATACTCTTACGCTTGTAGCGGAACTTGCCGGTATGTTCAAAATTTCTCAAGTTTTTTTAACAGTGGCGTATTTACACTGTTTTTCCAAAATCCTAAAATGTCATCTACATTTCCGAATTTTAATTTAACATACTAATTTAGTTCTGTTTCGACATCATCCTAATTACATGTGTCATCGTCAGAGCTATCTCTAAGTGTAGAAAGATAAGAATCTGATGCTGATGTACCAGTTTTGATTCGTTTGCTATGTATTTCATCATTATCATCTATAGTTTTATTTGCATTATAATCTTCTCTTTTATGTGAAGGTATGAACTTTAAGGATTTATAATTAGGGTCCAAAAATAAAACCACATAATGTAACTTGTTTGGCACAATTTGTGATTTAATGAATTTAAAAGTTGCTGTACCATCCAGTTTTTTATTTGTTACTAAATATTTAACGTGAAATTAACGTGAAACGTGAATCACGCCTTGGAAATTTGCACCACGTTCACTCACGTTCACGTCACTATTTTCAAATATTAGTCACGTTCACGACGTGACACGCCGTGACACGACGTGACACGACTGTTTTCACGTCACGCGCCCATCCCTAGTTAGCATTGATTTAATAAATATAAGCTTACCAGTTATGTTACCCCATATCACCCACATTATAATCCATTGTTTCAAGAATAGTGTATTACTCTCTCAATGAAAAGTAGCATTAGTGAAGCTCTTACCTAAAGGGACTACTACTTTAAAAAGATCTCAGGCCCATAAGCATTCTGCCCATTTTTTTCTAAAGTTCTTGAACGTGCAGTTAACGATACAATTTTGGAGCATTTAAAAACTAAACGTTTTACCACCAGTACAGTCTGGCTTCAGGGCGGGCCACAGTTGCTCTACGGCTTTGCTTAATATTACAGATGACATTTTCAAATCTATTGATGATAATAAAATGGTAGCCTTAGTATTACTTAACTATTCTAAAGCCTTTGATATGATCAATCATAAACTTTTAGTTGCTATGTGCTATTGGTGATTCTTGTGATTTCTTTCAAAATTACTTAAACAATAGAAGCCCAAGAGTAAAATTAAGCAATAACTTATCGCACAGTCGTAGAGTTGCTATTGGAATTCCTCAGGGTTCTATACTGGGGCCTACTCTGTATGCCATATATACTTCTCAGTTTTATGCTTTAATTATCAACAGTAAATTCCACTTTTATGCCAATGAAACACAACTCTATTATTAATTTTCACCTAACAGTATTCAAATTGCTTCTAACTCTGTAAATAATGATTTGATAATTTAATAAAAACCTCTCTTGATCACTGTTTAAAAATAAACGCTGGAAAATGCAATTTTATAGTATTCGGGAAAAGGCGAATTAGAGACGAGATTGCTTGTTTACTTAACATCGTAATAAATGGGTCGAAATTGATTCCAGTTAAGTTAGCTAGAAATCTAGGGCTACACGTTGATAGTGATCTGATATTTAAAACGCATGTTAGTACACTAATCAAGGTAGCCTACTCTAACCTTAAAATGTTATATGCCCATAAAGATATTTTTAACAAAAAACTGAGAATTATGCTTTACGATTGATTAGTATTGTCTCATTTCAACTATTGTGATGAAGTTTATGGCAATTGCATCGATCAATTAGATAGAAACAGAATTCAGCGTTTACAAAATTCCTCTCTTCGATTTATTTACGGTATTAGGAAACATGGAAGTCAAAGATCAAGCAGAGCCGGATGAATATATAACAGTTACAACAGAAGAAGTCAAGAAAAGTGTTGCTTCAATAAAAAACGGGAGATCTCCAGGCCCCGGGGGGATAGTGGCTGAAATGATAAAATATGGAGGAGATAATTTAATTAAACAACTAACACATCTTACCAATATGTGCCTCAGCGAAAATACACTACCCAAAGAATGGAAGACGTCATATATTATCTCGTTGTATAAAAAAGGGAAACGAAATGACCCGAACAACTATAGAGGCCTAAGTATAAATTGCACAATGAGCAGATTATTTGGCAAGATTATTAAAAATAGGTTGCAAGAAGATACCATTGGTAAAATCAGTGAAGATCAAAGTGGATTTATGTCGGATAGATCTTGTGTAGATAATCTCTTTATAATACAACAGCTGACTAAAAAACGAAATGAAATCAATGAAGAAACACACTTAGCATTCATTGATTTAGAGAAGGCCTATGACTCCATTCCGAGAATAAAACTTTGGAAAGCTCTTAGGGATTTAGAAGTTGAACCAGCATTGGTAAAAATAATAAAAGAATTATATGATAACAACAAGGCACATATAAGGATTGGAAATAATCTCTCAGATGCTTTTTATCCATCAAAAGGTCTTCGGCAAGGCTGTAGTCTCTCACCAATTTTATTTAATCTATATTTAGAAGTTACATTAAAAGAATGGAAAAAGAAATGTAACCGAATGGGTGTACCGATTGGAGATAACCACATATGCAGTATCAACTTTGCCGACGATCAAGTCATTATTGCCCAAGATTCCTTAGATTTAGAATTTATGCTCAAACGACTCCACACCGCATATAACGAATGGGGTCTTAACATAAATATTAATAAAACTGAATATTTAGTAGTTAACTCCGATGCCAATTACCTGGTTTTGATTAATGAAGACTCATATATCAATCAAGTGAATGAATTTAAGTATCTCGGTGCGAATATAACTAAAGAGGGCTTGGGTCAGGCTGAAGTAAAAAAGAGAATAGAAAAAGCCCGAAACGTCTTAGGAAGCCTCAACTCTGTATGGTGGGATAAGAACATCGCACGGAAAACAAAGCAAAGAATTGGGAAAACAATGGTAGAGTCTGTTTTAACATATGGCTGTGAGGTTTGGACTCTGAATGCTGACACTAAAGAAAGCTCCTAGCGGTAGAGATGGATTATCTGAGGAGAAGTGCAAGAATATCTAGACTACAGAGAGTGCGGAATGAAGACGTGAGAGTACTAATGAGTTCACAGGAAACGGTTCTCCAGCGAATAGAAAAAAGAGGACTGAAATGGTTTGGCCATCTTCTACATATGAATGACCAAAGATGGCCTAAACAGATACACCAATGGAGGCCGCCAGGAAAAAGGAAAAGGGGCCGGCCAAGGAGATCTTGGAACGAGGGAATGAGGAAATTTATGGAAGATCGAGATTTACAAGAGGAAGATGCTCAGGATAGAAATAGATGGCGTTTAGGTGTGGGAACGCAGCTGCAAGCTGTTTAACCCCATATATATATTAGGAAACATGAAGAAATCTCACGTAAACTCACTGAAGCCAAATGGCTAAATATGGTAAACTAGCTTTTACCCGCGACTTCGTTCGCGCGAGGTTCGTTATTTGTGTATTAAATAATGTTCCGCCCCACCCCGCCCCGTCTCGACCCTTCCCGTCCCGTCCCGCCCCTTTCCCTCCCGTCCAGTCCCGTCCCTTCTCGTCCCGTCCCGCCCCTCCTCTTCCATCCCATCCCCTCCCCTTCCATCCCATCTTTTTCCTTCCCTTTCCGTCCCGTCCGTCCCGCCCCGCCCCGCCCCGTCCCGCTTTGCCCCGTCCCGTCCCGTCCCTTCCCTTCCCG
This sequence comes from Agriotes lineatus, assembly GCA_940337035.1. Classification (NCBI taxonomy): domain Eukaryota; kingdom Metazoa; phylum Arthropoda; class Insecta; order Coleoptera; family Elateridae; genus Agriotes; species Agriotes lineatus. Next base: position 101,534 of record CALNHX010001411.1, read on the forward strand.
TCCAGTCCCGTCCCGCTCAGTCCCGTCCCGTCCAGTCCGTCCCGTTCCGTCCAGTCTAGTCCCGTCCCGTCCCGTTTCTTCCCTTATGTCATGTTCACCGTCTTGGACTTGAAAATAAATGCCATTTTTGCAATCAACGTCCCAATAAACCTCAATAACGACACCCATATCGATTTTTAGGCTTACTTACCCCATTTCACCCCCTAAGGGGTTGATTTTCGGAAAATCACGAAATACGTGTTTGCTTATTTGTTTTTAGGAGTACTCCTACGAAGTTTCAAGTCGAAATGTCTATTTAATATTATTTTTCCATACAAAATTGGAACCCCCATTTTACCCCTTTAGGGGTTGAATTTCGAAATATCCTTCCTTATTCCTTGTATACATCATAAAGGGAACCTCTGTGCAAAATTTCAGCTTTCTAGGTCCAAGGGTTTGGGCTGGGCGTTGATGAGTCAGTCAGTCAGGACTTTTAGAAATATATATAAGATAGGAGAATGCTCCACATTTCCTGCCCATATTATAAAATTATAAAAAACAAAACCCTATTTACTTACATGAACGTCTGCAATTTAAAACCGATGTTCATAATCTGAATCTTCGTTCTAAAAGGCTGTTAACTCCCCCAATGCATGAAACATCTCTTTTTGAAAGATCATTTTCGTTCAATATTGCTAAAATATTTAACGCCGGTTTTTTAGGATTGACGTTACTTCATGTCATACTCTTAATATCTTCGAGAAACTTCTAAAATCGGCGCTGCAGCTAGAGCAACTCAGAGGATTAACTGTTAGTTGACGTCTCTTCGTTTTTAAATGTATGGTAACTTATCTTTCCTCTTTTAATATGTTTTTTTAATCTCTATGAATTATATGAACTATTTCTTTATATTTGTAAATATATTGCCCTAGGGTCATGTTTGCACACTGTAAAACTAATGAAATGGTTATAATGTATGTATTCCACAATATTTTTCATATTTTTTATTTAAAATATGGGTTCAGGGAAGAACAGGCGCATGGCTTGGCGATGTGTTCTGATTGAACTCCTTTTATCACCAAACTCTATTGTATTGAATTATTACACCATTTAATTATTTTTTTTTCTCTTTGTGCTAATAAATGCATTTATTATTATTATTAAATATTTCTGAGGCCATATGCAACATTTTGAGGATAAACATCACATTAAAATAATTCTTTATAATTACATTTTGATGCTCCGCTGCAATGCAATGCCTCAGCTAGGTTCATGTGAATTAAGTAGTTGATTAGTAAGCTCATCGCTAGAGGCAAAAGTACAATTAATCCCAGCTTTTTTTATGCTTTTTCATATTTCACAGGGTGAGAGAGATTTAACTGTGTTACCCCTATTTACCAATATGATACAACAATTAAACAACTAAAGAATGCGTTACAACACAATGTCCCTCTGCGCTAATACCTGCTTAAGAATCCCTGCCACCAAAGGGGTAGCTTGGGAGTGTACGCTCGCGGCCTCTCAGCCGAAGATGGGAGTGGGTTACTAAGAACGAATTACCTGATGTTGCAGGATTCGGAAACGGTGCCACGCCGTTGTCTAGCTTCAGTTTTAATACTCCCAGATGAAACGTGTAACGGCGAACCTAAATAGCTCCTTCAAGAAAACAGAGACTCGATGCAGTAGCAAATAAAAGTCAGAGTTTATTATTGCACATAGAATAACCACAACGGTTCCAAAATATACGACACGGCCTGTACATATGGATAAATAACAAGTATGCGATCCAGATAAATGAAACACACAGCCCTATTTAGCATAAATACATGTTAAACAACAATTCAAATTCTTGACCTTAATTAGGACCCAAACTTTTAATTAATGTAATAAAATTCAGTAATATAAGTGATTAGGTAAATTTAGAACAAGTAGAAGAAAATGGTCCTTAAACGTTGCGTTCTGCACACGCCAAGAGAACGAGCCTTATGCTTTCGTGGCTCTATATTTAACGCGTTCTACACCTGGTGATTGTACCCTTTAAACAGATCTGTGTAATAATCACTTCCAGAAGCCACATTGGCTTGTAAATTGAGCCGTTCGTGCGACAGTATTATTTCGTTCAAGATACAGTAATACCATAAATGAGCATTTAAATGTTAAATATCAATTAGCAAAGTTAACTAACAAGGACGGATCCTTCCATAAAGTCAATTACAGTTTTACCAGAAATCGTGAACTTTAAATGTTTAACTATTATGAACAGGTCAGCTCGAGCAAAATTTAATATGGAATCAAATCCTTAACCATTTAAAACTCAACGAGCTTGGCCGTAGCAATAAGATATAATTACACAATACAACCAAATAGATTAATTGAAATGCAACAAGTTGCAAACGGTTGCGCTGGTCGCGATTAATTAATTAAATCAATGACGGAGCAATTCCCAAATAAATTCCATAAACATTACACAAACAAATCAGCTGCATTACTAAACTCGGCAGCAACGGCGCAAATTAAGCACATTAATAACAATTAAAAACAATTTTTACAGCAACTGAGGCGATAATCAAACCTCAACGATGTAGGGAGTCCTTTCCACAACGGTCTCCTGCAGGTGAAATTTCAGCATGGCTCCCAAACTTTTGGCACGGGGAAAACTAACTCGTGCTCCACTTTAGCTTCGCACAAATCGGCGATGAGGACAGGCGAATCGGCCCCCTTGAAAGCGGAGCTTGCAAGTAAATTCGAGCAGCTAAGGAAGTTTGCCGCCAAGGTAGTTTTGCTGTATAAGAAGCTTCCAATTAGGAATTTGCACTTAAACGAACAATGCTACGTACCCAGGGTCACGTGGAATTCTTGCATAGCAATATCTATCGAAACGCATCCATGGAGACTCCTGGCACAAAGAAGCACTACGATATGCCATCAAAAATGAACGAAAGCGGCAAGACGAATCCCAACACTTGGCACAAAACTAAACGTTTTACGATGCCATTCAAAATGGACGCTTATGGCAAGAAAAGCACATCACACGAAGTCAATTCGCTTGTTTGCAAAAATCGATAAAATGAGCGTCCCTTTTCACCACCTGACCAATGGGAGAATTTATCACGTCAAAATCGACCAATAATACGATCGATTCAAAATCGTTACAACGCGCGTCAGATGGATGCCCCACCTATCTCAGGATGTGATACTCGAAGAATTGCACTGCAATTGCCGGTAAAGAGCTAAGCTCAAAATGCACGTTGGATGGCCCAACTCCAGGCGCTGAAAGTACGAAAATTGGAATGTAACAACTGGTGGAATTGATTTGAGAAAATGGCTGTAAAGCTATTGATTTCTACTTGCTAGGTCGTTTCATTTATTGAAGTAAAGAACATGTCATGCCATTTTGTTTTTTTTAGTAATTCGATTAACTACCTAAGCCTTCAGAGCAGTCTTTGCTGTATTTCAAATCCATTTTTGACATAGTTCATAGCATAATAATTTTGTACACCCACAAAATAAGGAGTAGCAAAGGCTACCGGATTCTCAGCCGGAGCTGGTCGAGGGTCGAACAGTAGACTCAAAGCGTAAGCTGAAATGAAGAATAATTTATGGGCGCCAAGTAGCAGTAACCCAGCACTTTGTTAATCATCAAACAAGACACTACGAAAGGTGTTACTAAGCGATCCTGAAACACAAATAAAATTCGCAGGCATAGGTAACGAGTATATATAATTTAATAAAATATCAACAGTGCTCGGTAGTATATCCAGACAACAACAATATCACAAACCACATTTCATATAATAATATAGCACAATTATCACAGATTGAACTCACCAGATTTAATGTAGTCGAAGTTCGTAGCAATTCGCATGAATAGCCAAACGCGTCTTGAATTTAAGCGGTAGCTAAGGTTTTTTTGTTTGACAAGTTGAATTCAACGCTAAACCATCAGATGCAAAAATACATAGTTATTCTTGTAATCAATTGTACAAAAAAAATGCTACCAATTCCCAAGATCTTAGTTTAATATAAGGCGTAATATAACCCGAAACACGCTTATGAAATCTAGCCCTAAAAGAAGCGTAATTGCCTTAAACAACGATCGGACTAATTGCGCAAATTTCTTGCAAGGCGGCGCAGCAATTAGCTAAGTTCAACCGAACTGACAGATCTCTCCACTGAGATCGAGTCCATAATCTTTCAAAAAGGCGTATGCAAGAATGGATTTACAAAAATTTACATAAGGCAACCTTATCGTTCCTCTGCGGGTACTTTAGACACAGCCTGAGCTCTAATGGTGATTTGAAATGTCAAATCTTGCAAATATTAAGTTGGTAAAGCAACAAGATAGGTTTACTTTAGACTGCAGGTGAGATATCACTATATTAAATCAATTAACTTATCAAAAACTGGCCGTAACCCAAAGCGCTACAATAAATAATCTTAAACACACTAAAACGGGGCCCATAAAGCACAGGTTAAGTTGGCCGAGCCAATACCGCACAGGACCGCTGAAAGTATTACAAAAGACAGACCTTGACTGCACCAGGTGGCGAACGTGTAGACCGGGGACCTGCTGCACGATGTCGAGTAAACCAGGTGATCAAACGGGCTCTACTGCAGGTAACGTAGAAATATCGGGCCAGTAAATCTGCAAGCCTGTTGTAGGGGCTGGAAATCTCCCAAACTCACAGCTAGCCGACTGCGGCAACTGCCTGGAGAAAGTGCCCTCCAAGAGGGGGCAAATCCTTCCACCAAACACCTCGGAGAGCCCTGCGCCACCATATACAAAGCTCGAAGCACACCAACAGAGATGCGTTAGCTCGTACTAAGGGACTGCTTTCATAACCTGAGTGCGCTCACCGCCCGTACCAAAGGGGAGCTAAAAGGGCAACAATTCGCCTTAGAAATATAACCAAGAATTATCAAAATAGCATACCGTTAGGTGTATTGCTTTGATTTACCAAAAAAAGTAACATGTGCTTGTTGATGAAATCCAACCAGTAGTTTGTGCTGGAAATGTGCCACTACAAAACAACGGAGACGTCTCTCCAACCAAATTCACACCAAAACGTACATTTCCATGCTAGGATAAGCGTAACAAAACCGAATTAGAAATTCGAGCATCGATTAACAAAAGATTCTTAAATTCACTACATCCGTATTCTAACAAGACAACATGGCTAATGACAGCATAGGCCGAAATTCCAAATTTGCCGAAAGATCGTATCTGCAACCAACATAGCACGCGTACGACGTGAGGCCTAACCTGCAGTAGTTTTACTTGAAGAAAATCAAATATATGGATGCATGAAACTAATCTATTGTAAATTTTGAAGTAGGTTCAATCTAGAATTGGTCAGATATGGAGTAAATAGTTAGAAAAATGTCCAAAGTGATTTGAATTAGGCAGGGATAAGGCAAATAGTTAAATTAATACGGAAAGTGACTTTTGGCCCATAACACATTGTTCCTAATTTGTCACCTTTTGGGCACCCCTAGGAATACCGTTTCATGCACCTGTCTGTCTGAGCGGTGTTAGCAGCGTTGATTTTCAAGCGAGTTAAAATTCAGGCGTGGGTGAGAGAAGGATGGCCTATGCTTGTTTCGCGACGAACGATCACGCGTTCCGCGTCCCAGACGTATTCTGCGTTGTGATTGGTCGAGGCGAAGCCTGTAGAGCCCAGGTGCATGTTAGCGCGATGTTTTCTCGAGGCAGTTAGCAGCGAGACGCTGGTCGGCGAGGAGTGTGTGTGCAGGAGTGTGCAGGTGTTTGACGTTCGTTCCACGGGTTTGTGGTGTTTATCAGGTTATGTGAGGCTGGTGCAGCCTATTTATATCCGTCTTCGTGACGGGATTTCCTATCTCAGCAACCCATCCAATGGCCCCGTTGTCATTCTGAGTCATAGCCGAGGGGGCAGCTGACTTCTTTCGCCCTGTCCGTCTCAAGGGGATTCTTAGGAGGTTGAATCATCTGGCGTAGCGACAGTTGGACCCTAATGCAAGCGCCTTCCATAGCCAACAGGCCGAACTAATTAACAAGGTAAATTTAAGTAAAACCTAGTGTCGTAAATGTCGCATATAAATTAGGTGCTATACCGCTTTTTTGTGAGCGAGCTTGTTTGCTTTACCTTTTAAATTCAGACTTAGTACTATAGGCGGCTTCTCTGTAAACAAGTTTGTTTATGTTACAATTAAATTAAAACCACTGTGCCGCACTCGGCAAATCGGCGAGCAGCCGTTGTTGCTTTACATTTCAACCGAAGATCCAGTGCCGTAGACGGCGTACTTTTTAATCAATAAACAGTACCGCACACGGCTTCTCGGTGAGATGCCGTTATTTATTTAGATCCGAGTACCTCATTATGCGCCGTAATCTTAGATAAAGCGCTTCTCCAGCTGGGCGTACTCTTAAAATAGTTACTACCCTTCAAATAAAGACTACCGTTTGTTGTATGCACCGACTCAGTCGTAGATTTGTATGTTACAGATTGGTCATGTGAAATAGCCCAATAGATGTATTGACTTTACTGACATGATTTTTCTCTCTCTGTGTTCTGTGCATGTTTGATTTCAGGGTGACTGGGTCACTATGTTACGATACTTGTGAAGTGAAGCCTGAACGTAGTAGAACCGCGCTGCAAGTAGGTTTGTCGAGCTTGTTGCTGCGGTGTGGCTTCCAGAAATAGTTATTTGAGTATTTTCCCGAAATAGCTGTTTGAGTATTTTCTGGAAATAGTTAATTGAGTATTCTTCCGAAACAGATATTTGAGTACTACCCTCTAGGTCCGGTTGAAAGTGGGTATCTTGAGTTGGATCTGGTGGCGCCCATTTCTTTAACAATACCCTGTATATACTGCGACACGCTTACCCTGTGGTGTACCGTTTTGAACTACGCCCATCTCCCTGAGAGCATTCGAACTGAGGCCTTTAGCTCGTTTTAACGATTTCTCGGGGTGAGCGTGCCCTTTTGCCGGAATTGTGTCGTAAGGTCAATTTAATACCTAACAAACACTAGAATATTGGTGATGCACTTGAATTCCTCTTGTTATACCGCTGGTGGGGCCGGACTTCGTAGCTCAGTGGTTAAGCATTCTGGCTACCGATCTAAGGGTCGATAGTTCGATGCCTGACCCCTGTGAGGTTTTTAAAAATAGAGAACTGCGGATGAAAACCTTTATAGAATGCCATCATTCGGAAGTGATGTAAAGCCGTGGGCCCCATGTTACCACGATGTGTAGCATATAAAAGATCCATTGCTAGGGTTGGAACTCCTTAGTCTCGGCAAAATTATAAGTAAGACTTTGACCATATGACTAAAGCAGTCGGTGTCTAAGGTACTTGGTGCTACGGATGCCTAGATCTTGTCCATTACAAACAAACAAACAAACAACCCCTGGTGGTACGTTGGACGTTGGCAAAAAATTCTGCAGTTCTGTGTTCAGATACAGTCCAGACGATGCTATATGGTCCCATTTCAGCCGCTGCCACCAGGACTGATGCGGGTCTGAAATCCTACTGTCTCTTTGGTGCACAAGTTCTGCAACCCTGCTAAATCGGCTCTTTTTGTTGTTTAGAATGGCCTCTCGGATGTGCCAGACGAATGCTGTCACAAAATCTCGCAGAAATGGGTGTGTGATCACCCTAATGCTTTTTTTTCTGAATCGCTGCCTTATGGCATTGGTGGATAATCTACCTGGCTAGATCTTGGATGTTTAGGTGGGTCTCCAAAACTTTTCATATGAGCCAAAACCTACACTTGCAGAATCCAACTTCCCTGCATCCCGAAGCCTGCTGGGACCGATTATGCTAAAATTCGTCACACCTCCAATTTCGACACAGCACTCTGCAAATACTTTCAGGTGCTTGAAATCAAACTCAAGTTAATATACAAATTTTGTATAGTAATAATTAACAAACTTTTTTACACAAGCTTGTCTTCTAATGCCAAGCCAATTGTGATTGTTTTATGTACGTGAAACCAAAAGCTATTTAGATTACATACCATTTTGTTTGTGTGGCACATTTGACTACTTGATTTTATGTACAATATTATTAATTAGAATGTTCAACTGTTACATGACCACCATAAACTGGCTTTTACACTATCTTACTTCAGAACTATCTACTTACTGCTTTTCTTAGGTTAATTCTTTATTATTTCTTTGGATTAACAGCTCCTTCTTATTTTGTGATACTCCTTGCATTTTGTATACTCTATCATTGCCTAACTTGGGTGTCTTTGAGTATCGTCAAAGCAGATTTTAATAAACTGCCCATTTTTCGTTGCGAAAATTAGGATGTTGCCACTTGAAATTATAACCAAAGCACGTTCTATCTGTATCTAAACTAATCCTTTTCTCATGTTACATTTATAGTAACTGCATGATCCCGTGTTTCCCTGAATAATCAACCCAGTAACCTTAATTGCATTCATGTTCTTTGAGCCTCCCGCGCCTGTGCTCGTGTTTAATTACTGTCAATTCAGCTTCGGCATTATGCCATCACTATTAATTGATCTACTGGAAGGTAATAATTGTTTTAAAAAGAAAATAAATGTTCAATAAAATAGTAAAATTTTAAAAATTACAAAAAGAAACATTTTCATTCAGCATTTTCCTCGAATTCTTCAACTGGTTCGTTATCAGCTTTGTTTACACTTTCCTTTTACCCATTTAATGACATTATACCTTAATATTTTTTCCACAAACCGGAATTATCTATTTATGTTATGAAATAAAGTGGCATTAGAACCAATATTTGAATAATGTTGCACTTTTGCATATTCTTCTCTTCTTGAAGATGGCGAGTCACAAAAACAAAAATATGATCAGGATATCCAGAATCGTAACAGAATGCTTGATACTAGCTTATTTTGAAATGGTTTTGATTGCAATCTGTACTTTTTCTATATCAGTCCTTAAAGTATTTTTTTAAGATCAAGTAGATAGATGCACTCGAACTAATTCGGATTTATCACTGCACTTCTCCACAAGCTTATTTTGTGGTTTGTACCACTAGAACTGTTATGAGGTTTATTAAATGTTGTTCACCACTGTGGAATTAAGTTCAGTAAACTACAACCGTTTGTGAAAACAGTAAAATTCCTGTTATTTACTTTAGAACACAAAAACAAAATACGCTCGTATACAAACTCGTTAATATTAATTAAAAATACAAAAACGAATTGTGAGTAGACTGGATTTCGATACGGAATTATTTATTTATAACGAACCTTAGAAGCTGACCTTGGTCCTCGACTTCGCTAAAATGCGTCAAGTCGGAATATGCAGAAGAAGTGAAGTGAAGTCAAGTGTAGTGTCCGAAAACTAAGCTACTTGTGCTTATATAGGTTGTTCGTGAATGAAAGGGATATTACTTATTCTTTTGAATACAATAGAATTGTCCAGCTAAGCTCCCTTTGCTCTATTGTCGCACAAGTGGTTGAAATGACTTCCGCCAAAAAAAGACTTTTCCTTTTCGCCTGCTTCATCCATAGTTGAATCGTTTACGACTGTATTGTACACCAGGGTCTACTTTGCTTTTCGCCTGGTCTTATTCTTAGTCAGGACAAAAGAGTTTGTTGGGCAACATGGACACTGCTGTGCTAAAAATTGCATCATGACGTTTAGACAAGTTAGTTTTATTCTTCAACTCGACGACACAAATCAAACGTGACATTACAGATCTTTCTTACTGTACGAGTACAATTGACTTTTTCACTAGTATGGTCACATCGCGAATTTCACTTTTATTACCTTGTTTCGTAACGCGCTATATAATTACATTTTACATTCTGGTTTATGGCCTTCTCTGGAAGACAGACGTTTTCATGCCGTTTATGCAGCTGTGCTACACTTATATCGTTATTCTAATAAGTACAGTGTCTTCTGCTTCAGTTTCGTTCTTTGAAAGATTACAAAATCCTTAATCCGGCAAGTGATAGATTACTTTTTAAGAATTCCTGCTTTTACTATGTTCCGGAAAAATCATACATTAGTGAATGATATGGTTTATTAAAACTCTTCTTACACATAAAATATGTCACTAATTATTAAAACCAGAAATGGAAGGTTTTGTTGGTAATCCATGCAGAATACTTCTACTGACTTATTTTTTGCATAACTGTTTCTTTTGCACAGTTTTCATAAAAAGCTTATGTTTTTATGAAGTGTAATTCTTTCTGAATCTTTTTCTCCTGGATGTTTTCAAAGTAAAGATGATTATTAGTTACAAAATGGCGATAGTAGAGATAAAGAGTTAATTTTCGAGACGCATTTTGTTTGTACCTCATTGTATTCTAAATCAAATTCTTATAAATACAGTGAATGAATTCTTTTGATGGTTCTTCTGCTGCAATGAGACTACTCTCAGAGGAAACTTTAAATTTTCGGCCATGATGATTGTCTTGGGCAATAATTTTTAAGTAACTGTTCAGTAACGAGCTGTACTCTCTTTCTGCTCACGGCATGCAAACTGCAAAATGCTTCTCTACATACTTTTCTTCCTTAGCTCCACTTAAAAAAAGGATACTAGAAGATCTTTTTACCTTTTCGGTTCGGTTATATTTTAATTATCCTGTTCAACAACTACTTCTGTTTCCTGTTCTTCTATGTCCATATTTATATTTCCGTCTTAGAAAGTGTGTTTTTCTATTCTTTTAGCGACAGTTTCTATTGCCTTAAAGTACACATTTTGAAGCTCCCTATATACAGTGACAGGCTAAAGGGTATTACTGAAAAAGTTACCTTATTTGCTTAAACGAACTGAAATGTGCAGCTACTACTGCTAAGTTCATTAGCAGCCCTGTTACTGTATTTTTACTACAGGATATTGGATTTTCATATTAGGGGAGAAGATATTTTAAGACCTCGCGGTTACCAAAACCGGATTGGAGAATGACAGTGAAATCGGTACAAGGTTGTTATGGCCGTTGGAATAGCTAAAAATCAGCAGTTTTTCCACTGAGCTACCTCCACCGTAGATTCTTACTTTAATAATGACACTAACCTTAAATAATTATTTATGGAATATCAAGTATAATGCAGGTATTTGAATTAAATAAAAATTATAATATAAGAACCTTCCAGGTCAACTATTAGTATACCGTTATATTGTGCTAAATCATTTTCATTAGGCAGTTCAAACTAATTTCTCACTTACATCATTATTATTCGAAAAAATTAATTTATAGAACTCTCTATAATTGGAAAGAAGATAATAGCTCCACCTCTCATGGCTATTTAAACCAACTAGATTACTGTACACATGCAAAATTTGTAAAAGACATATAAAACATTTTGAGATTACACACTCATTCTGTAATAAAGTTATAGTAATAAAATATGGATCATAGTACGGTCTCTGTCTTGTTTATCCAGTAGGCAGTGTATAACACAGCCTTCGACGTGTAATAAATTTCCTTATTTAAATCTATTTGAAATTGCCAAACTAAGACTATAAAGTTGTTACTATTAGAAATCGGTCCGCGTGATTTTTTACTTAGTCTGCCCCATATTCAATCATACCGGAGGCTGGCTGGTACCAGTTTTGAGTTAAAGTTGAGCTAAAATAGGCTTTAATTCAAATTTGATATGATTTAGGCAACAAAAGTTTCCGAAGCGCATAGCATGGAGGTGGGAGTTAACTTCTTGGACTGCCGTGTTACTTATTTCGGAATTAACAGTCTTTCTAATTCTCGTTGCGAGACCTTGCCCTTTTCGCTCCATGTGGGAACTTCATATATTGGATCAGTCGCTAAACCCGAGTATTTCATATTGTGGTAGTTCCCGTTGCGAAGCGAAATGTCCGCAGGCCGCTTGACATCTGAGGTGAGACTCGTTCACCTTTAATTCTGCTTGGTCTAACGACCGGTTGACTTACTTACTATTTCTTTCCGTTCTTTTTCGTTTTTTTGTTTTCTCGGAAGGATATGCAGAAACGCCCAGCAGCCATCTTGATTGCCTGGTGCTGGCTTCAAAATAGTTATTATATATTTAGTGTGTAAAAATTAGATTTATGGCCTACGTACGGATTTTTCGCCATGACGCACAGCGGTGTAGCCGAAACCGAACGAAAGCCATAAAACGTAATTACACAATTATTATGTACCAAACTTTTCGCAAAATTAGAACAATAAAAAATAACACACAGTTGGAAATAATTAAGCGCTCGCAAAAGTATTTTTGAGCTAACTCAATATCAACCTTGCCACGAATGAAGGGGCTTATCATTAATAGATATTTATGACTACGTTGCAAGCTGGAAAAGATCTGAAGGAAACGTGCAGCGGTTTCAAACGTCAACGGAATCTTTCTTTGGCGGCGACCACTGGGGCACAAACTGAGAATCCAGAACGGGAAGAAAAGCAAAAGAGAAGCCGGAAGGCCACAAAAGAAAAGAAACGGCAACAAGAAAAATACGAAAAAGCCATTAGCTTCAGAACTAATTAGTCCATAATATTTATTGTTAACGGTGACCTAATTCTGAACAATTGAAATTTGAAGTTATTTGAATTTTATTTACAGACTCGCCAACTTTTTCCTTTTTTTAAAGAAATTTAAATTGTTGTATACATATATGAATATAAAGTAACTACACCGTGATATAGTATATCTACTTAGTTAACGTATGCTGTTAGTAATACCTATTTAAGTAACAAGGAATGTAAGGTGCTATTAACATTTGAGGTAGGCAAGTACAAGCCAAGGCGAAGCCGCGGCTTGTTGTCTGCCGAAACTGTTAACAGGCGATACTTTCCCAGTAATCTTATTTTATTTTTTCCGCTGCTTATCGAAATTTTCCTAATTTTTTTTAAATCGTTTAGTTTGTCATCTGTCACCAGGATTAGTTTTCTTGAGTCGTGTAACCTGTAAGTGTCACATGTCACATAACCACAATTATAAACAAAACGTTTAAGTCTGCATCTTACGTTGTTAATTATATTATCCTAGGAACTTAATAATAATATTAACTTCCGTTGTCAAGGGAAAGCAACAAACAAATATAATCACCGACTTACACGTTTTGTTGTTAAGGCTGTATCACTGATATACATGATCAACAGCGGGCAATATATGTACAGTGCCACCAAGCACACAAAACCCCAGACTAAGGGAGGCTGGCGCTATCTCTGTTTCACAAGTATACTCCGTAAAAAAATATAAATATTCGCAAATGCGGGAAATTTAAACTTTTATTTTTAAAATTATCGATTTTTACTTCCCTCGTCTGAAAGACGAAGGAAGTATTGTAATCACGAAAAAGTCACCTTCCGAGATTTTTTCAGATCTTCACGTTTCAGGATCCCTAGATGACGAAAAGCAAGTTTTCTCAATTCCGTCTGTCTTTCTGTCTGTTCATCTGTCTGTCTATCTGGCTGTCTGTCTGTTGGCGGTATAACTCAAAAACTATTTTTCGGAGGAAGATGATATTTTGCATACACATTATATATATATATATTTTTTTTTAATAGCCTTGTTGCGCCCAGTATTGGGCATAGGCCTCCCTTCTTCTCCTCCATCGCTCTCTGTTCTGTGCTTCGTCTATCCACCTTAGTCCTGCCACCTTTTTAATATCATCATACCATCGCATAACCGGTCTCCCTCTTCTTCTTCTTCCCTCCCACGGTCTCCATCTGATGATTTTACTGTTTCACCGGTTTTCTTGGATTCTGGCAACATGTCCAGCGTAGTCCCATTTCAGACTAGTGACTCTTTCAATAATATCAGTGACTTTATGCCTAATCCATTCATTTCGGTGTCTGTCCCTTAGTGAGATACCCAACATTGACCTTTCCATTGCCCTCTGCGTTGTTTTAAGTTTATTTGTTAATTGTTGTGTGATGGTCCACGTTTGTGCTCCATACGTAATGACAGGAAGCACACATTGGTCGAATATTCTGGTTCTCAGGTGTTGTGGTATCTTTTTGTTTTTCAGTATGTGTGAAAGTTTTCCGAACGCAGCCCACCCTAGTCGCCTTCTTCGCTCAATCTCTATATCCTTGTTTTGTTTACCAATTACTATCTTTTGTCCTAAGTATACATATTGTTGAACATTTTCAATCTGTTTTCCTTTAATTGTAACCTGTATCTGTTGAGAGCTCAGTATTTTCGTTTTTTCTAGATTCATGTTCAGTCCGATCTTTCTCGATTCACTTTCTAGTTCCAGTAACATTTGTGTGAGGTCTTCTTCTTTTTCGGCGATTAGGATCACATCGTCGGCATATCTTAAATGGGAGAGCCGTTCACCATTAATGTTAACTCCTACATTTGACCAATCTAGTTTTTTTAAAACACCTTCTAAGGCCAGGATGAACAGTTTTGGAGATATTGTGTCTCCCTGTCTTATTCCTCTGTTAATAGATACTTTGTTTGAGTCTTCATGGAGTCTAATTGTAGCCGTCGCTTGTTGATATATGTATTTTAGAATGTTTTTGTAGCGGTAGTCTATGCGTGCTTTATCCAGTTCGTCCATTATTGCCCAGTGTTCCACGGAGTCAAAAGCTTTCTCGTAATCTACGAAAGTCATATGTACTGGGAAATTGTATTCAGTTGATTTTTCCATTAGTATTTTCAACGTTAGTAGGTGATCACTTGTACTATAGCCTTTACGAAATGCCGCCTGCTCGACGGGTTGGTAGCAGTCTAATTTTCTCTCTATTCGGTTTGTTATTATACGCGTAAACAGTTTATAGACTTGGGATAATAGACTTATGGGTCGGTAGTTCTTTAAAAGCATTCTGTCTTCTTTTTTGCATAGAATTATTATTATCGCGTTGTTCCATGTTTCTGGTATAGCCTGTTGTTCTAATCATTGGTTAAACAGAAGTTTCAGCTTCGGTACTATTATGTCTTGTGCTCCATTGATCATTTCTACCAGAATTTCGTCTTCTCCTGGTGCTTTGCTGTTTTTTAAGGATTTTAGGGCATGTAGAATTTCTTCCTCAGTTATCTCCGGAAGGTCTTCTAGTCCCACGTTCATTATTTTCTTTTCTGTTTCCGGTGTGGGCCGTGTTGTTTGTGAGGTATATAGGTTTTCGTAGTATTGTTGTGTTGTTAGTATGATTTCTGTCCTGTTTCTTATTTCTGCGCCACTTTCATCCCTTAATGCTAAAATTTGGTGTCTTTCTTCTTTTCTTTTCAAACATTTCAGGTTTTTGTTCTCCTCGATAACTTTAATTGTCATTTTTGTGTAGTATTCTTCTAAGTCTTTCCTTATCATTGCCCGTGCTTCTTTTCTTGTTTGTCTGTATTGGTCTGTAGCATATTGACCTCTTTGATATAATTGCCTCCTTTCTTCTATCTTCTTCTTTGTCGCGTCTGATATTTTGCTTTCTCTATTGGTTTTCTTCTGAGTTATCTCCTTTGTTGCTTTTATCATCGCATTTTTTATGTTCTCTGTCATCCGATTCAGATCTTGGGAGTCTTCCATGTCGTTTATGTGGTTTTGTACTTTTTCTTTGTAGCTTTCCTTGTTGTTCTGGATTTGGTCTGTATTTATTATTACATTCTTCTTTGTTTTCATGTATTTATTTCTGCTTTTTATCGCGTTGATAGTTATCTTTGCTCGGATCATTCTATGATCGCTTCCTGTATTGAATGTATTCAGAACCGTTACATCTTGGATGAACTTTTTGGAGGATGATAAAATGAAGTCGATTTGATTTTTAGTTTTTCCGTTTGGGCTGATCCACGTCCATTGTCTTTGGGCCTTTTTGTTGTATTATTATTATATATATATATATATATATATATATATATATATATATATATGTTTTCTGCACAAGTCGAGATCTTTTAGTGATAAATAGTATACAAGTAGAGATCCGTTTGAACAAGTCGAGATCCAAATTGGATCTCGCCTTGTTTCTATGTGTACCTCGTGTTTTTTCAATTAATGCAAGTGAGGGTAGTGCGCCTCTAAATTTTAGTCCGGATCTCATTTTGTCCATTTTTATCAATTTTTATACAGAAATAGTTACACATTTTATGCACAACCTGAGATCCTGCATATTCGGCAACGTCGCGTCGGTAATTAGATCTTACACAAATGAGCCAAGGCGAGTATTTCCTAGTAATGGGCAAATACGGGATCTTTTAAAATATATAAGTTGCATTTTATTAATGTTTGTTGTTTCAATTTATTTTTATGGGAGACTTTGAGTAACAACAATTCTACATATACACAAACAAACCAATAGTTTGGTGGAGGTATGTTGATGATGTTTTTGCAATTTGGCCATATAGTATTGACGATATATTTCTTGAACATATTAACAATAAAAAAAATATTAAATTCACATTAGAAGCATAACAATAAGTTCAATTACTTTTTTCTGATATACTAATGACGCGAAGAACAAATACTTTTTAAACATCAGCATACCGCAAGAAAACCAACGCCAATAGGTTCTCACATTTTAACTCCAATCATCACAAAAACATAAAGACAGATGTTGTTAAAAGTATTTACAATAGAGCCAAGGTTAATTGAACTAATAATGAAATCTTCAAAATAAAGAAAGGATTTATTATAAATGTTTTAAATGATAACGGTTAATCCGAGACTCTTGTTCAGAACATTTTTGATGTACGAAACAATAACACGCATGTACTTTACATAAGATATATTTTGCTGTAATTGTCACTTTTAGATTGTCTTTTGTTTTTCACTTATGACGTTAGCGATACCTTTTTAAATTGAAACCCTAACTTTTTATTATGAATTTGGACAAAGCATGAAATTCTAGGACGCTAAAAAAAGTATGATACTGTATTTTGAAATTTTCGAGAACATCGTACCGTCACCACATTCCCTCAATACTAAAATTTGAATTCGTTCTTTTTAACTGAAATATCGCAAATTTATTTATTTTATTAAGAGCACACAACAAAAACAGATAAACAAACTATGAAGAACTGTCATAATTTTAGGGCTAACTCATTGTTTCATACTACTTGATTTTTATTCGATTTTTGTTTTAATATTTAAAGCGATGTTCTCGAAAATTTCAGTATTCCGTGTGAATGCGGAAAAAACTATATCGGTGAAACAATCAAAGCCTTTAGAAATTAGGGTTGAAGAATACCAAAATTTAATTAAGAAATACCAGATTGACCAATCTAAAATAGCAGAACATGCTTGGAACAACAACCACGAAATACATTGGCATAACACAAAAATGTTATTTATAGAATCGATATTAACTAGACGTGAAATTAAAGAAGCTGCGTATATTTTACTAAACAAAGATTTGTCTTCTGAAACGTTCATGTTCTAATATTTTTATTTTGTGGTATGGCGAAATAAATTAAAAATAGCACGATCACTATTAATATTATGTTATATGTACCTACTAGAACGCGTTGGCCAGTCTACGTCTGGCCCTGCCAGCGTAAAGAAACGGTTAACAATAAAAATGCTTGCTTAACCTGGTAGCCAGCCTACTTCCGGCCCAGTATGCGGACCCTTCATGCTGCGTGTTGCGGCGCGATCGGCATGTACGATCGGTATGTGCGCGCGCCTGCTTACGGTCTGGACGGCCGGCGGCCGGCATATGCTCTTATAATATAAGATACAACGGAAAATTTGAATTTCGGATTATTTTTAGTAGATTCAACCATTTTTGGGAACTTTTCAATTGAAATCGAAAGCTTAAAAATGTGCATTGAAGCGTATTTTGTTCCAGAGTGCCTTTAATCAAAGAGTACACTCGATAATCTTTTTATTACAATACGATTTAAACAAATTAATAGTTGGCTGTTGGAGATCATCATTGCTATTTGGTAGCAATTTCAAATATTTTTTTGCTTTTGGTTAAACCGGATGTACATTATGCATTTTTTGGTTATATTTTTAAATTCTTCATCTTTTTCTCTTGTATGTATAGAATTTTAGTGGGATTCTATAAAAAGTTTTGCCCAAAATCGCGTCTAAGGATTAGTAATTTTATTCGGTTATACAGACAGCAAGCACCGTCGATCCAATAAATTGCTCAACATGTTCACAGTTTTGTACAACACACGCCTCTGATTTCTTTCGGAGTTCTTGGTTGGTTTCTTTGCCTTTCTCATGGGATGATAACTGGGCACATCTGATTTTATTTTCTAAATAATCTAGATTAAAATAGAAAAAATCCGAAGGTGTGAGATCAGGTGATCTTGGAAGCAATTCCACAGGCCCATTGTTTGCAAGCAAACGGCCATTAACGCATCATTGGGGTATTCCCAAACAATAAAGGCGGAACGGACGCTCAGTGAAATCGTACCGGTAAAATCTCATAAACGGGACCAGTGTTGAATTCAGACTGATTACTCCGGGGGGAAAATGAAACGTCTGGGGGGTATTTTTACCTATTCTACCGCAATCCGCCCATTATTTTATAGATTTAAAAAAAAACATGAATATGAAGTGGTAATGTTTCCGGAGGGGAATTTTGTACTGCCCGGGGGGGAATTTCACCCCCGGTCACCCCCCTCGATTCAACACTGAACGGGACGATCTCACCTGATTTTTGCAAAGTGGTAGTATAACATAGTAAAAGAGAAAGTAAGCAACAACAAAAAATCGGAAATCTCAGTTATAACAATACGAAATAAATGGACCTGAGTACGTGTAAGTGTATTGCAGCGTAAGCCACGCTGAGAGGCGAACTTATCGATTTTAAAGAATTTGAAGTAACCACATAAAGATGTTTAGGAGATGAACAAAAAAAAGGACAGGGAGCTAGATAGCAACACGGTGAAGAAAATTTTCGGAAGGAGAAAAAAATCAGGTATCCAGACCAAAATAGACTACCAAACCAGGAAAATGAAGTAAACATGGGCGATTGAGAAGTTGTAAAAATATGATGAAGGAAATTATGGAATAAATATAAAAAATACGTAAAAAAATTAAAAATTAAGAGATGAAATCAGGAAAAAGGAGCTGAGTAATAAACCAGTTCCTAAGCAGGGAAGTAGGAATACAAACAAATGTAAAAAATGTGAACATCATCGGCAAGAGAAAAACAGGGGGAAATAATTAGTATAGAGATGAAATTCTAAGACAAAGAACAACAGGCTATATAAGATAAAAATGATCCCAAGGGAAAGAAGAATACATTGATTATGAAATGACGTTAGTAGAAAGAAACATGCAAGCGTAAATCAGAAAAATAGAAAGAGAAGAGCAAAAGGAAAACAAATCAAAGTAGGATATAAGAAGATAACAATGAATGGGCCCTATTTGAAGAAATAATAAGATTAATAAGAAACTTTCTTATTGGAAGTGAATATTTCTTTACCGGAAACCTTCCAAATGAACATTTTTCAAAGTGAAGCTTTCGAGGCTGCTCATAACTAGAATTTCCATTTGGACAAAATAAAAAATATTAGTTATTTATATATTAAGAGCATAATGGCCAGATTATAGACACGGTACATACAACGTTTTATTTTAGTTTGGTTATCGAAATGGACAAAAATTAAGAATTCGGTATTTTGGGCACAGGCTGGTGCTGTGCATTTTTGGTGTGCTGTGATTTCTTTGTAGGTTGTTGATATTGCTATATTAGATTGTTGGATTGTTGATATCTGTTTTACTGATTACCAATTTTATAGACTTTCGGCCCATAAAAGCCATATTCCGCCGGCTGTCGAGGGCCAGTAAACAAGGTTGTGGATAAAAAATTAAATTAAGTGAGGAGCATCCGTGCAAAACCGGCTATATCCATTTTCGTAAAATGTTGGGAAAATGGCAAAAACTTCCCATTTCCTGGCCTTTACAGATAAAAAAAAATGCAATTTTATATCTTGTGGGCATTAATGTACTTGATTGATGGGACATATTTTCATTTTCAAATACGTTTGTTTCATAATCCGTTAACAAATGTGGAAGAAAACTTTATTTTTCAAAAATAATGACAAAATATATCTTCTTCTTCTTCTTAAAGTGCCGTATCCATCAGTGGATGTTGGCAACAATTGCAGCAAAATCTTCTCGGTTTTGTGTAGCTCTAAATAGTGTGTGAGTGTCCAGATTTGTCCAGTCCTTGATGTTTTTGAGCCATGAATGTTTTCTCCTGCCTATACCTCGTTTTCCTTCAATTTTTCCCTCCATGATCAATTTCATAAATAGGTACTTTGAATTGCGGAATATGTGGCCCAGGTATGCCACTTTTCTTCGCTTCACTATAGTCAGAAGCTCTCTATCTCTATTCATATGTCTCAAAACCTCATCGTTGGTCATATGCGCGGTCCAGGGTATCCTTAGAAATCTTCTGAAGACCCACATTTCAAATGCTTCCAACCTATTAAGCGTATTGACTTCAAGAGTCCACGTTTCAGCTCCATATAGTAATACGGCATAAATATAACCCTTGACAAAGCGGTATCTTAATTTCAGACTAAGGCTTTTGTTAGTCAGTAATTTTCTCATATTGAGGAATATTTTCCTCGCTTGCTCTATTCTGCAGACTATTTCCGTGTCGGGATTTAGATTTTCAGTTATCCAGCTGCCGAGGTATTTAAACTTTGGGACATGCTGAATAGGTTTTCCATATACGAAGAGATTTACTCGGTTCACTGGTGTTTTACTGACAACCATTACCTTTGTCTTGCCTATGTTTATTTTCAATGACAGTTTATCTCCTTCAGACGGTATTCTGTTCATTAGTCGTTGTAACGCTTCCGGACTGTCGGCAATTACAACGGTATCATCCGCATATCGGAGGTTGTTGATAATTTGTCCGTTTATTTTGATACCGTCATTTGAGTCTTGCAAGGCACGGGCGAAAATAGCGTCTGAGTATACGTTAAAGAACAAGGGGGACAATACACATCCTTGTCGTACACCACATTCAATAGGAGTATTTTCTGTGTTGTCGTTTCCGATTCTAACAAATGCCGTCTGATGTTTATAAAGCGTTTTAATAATGTTTAAATCATTTTTGTCTATCCCTTTTTTTTCAAGGAATTTTAGTAGTTCGTTATGGTTTACGCAGTCGAATGCTTTTTGATAATCGATGAAGCACATATATACATCTTTCCTCTGGTCACGGCATTTTTGGAGTAGCACCATGAGGCTGAATAGTGCTTCTCTAGTGCCAAACCCCTGTCGGAATCCGAATTGGCAACAACTCATGTCCTCTTCGCATTTTCTGTGTATTCCACCTATAAACTACAAAATAACGCACATTCTTAGTTAAAAAAATTAAACAGAATAAAAAAGTTAACTTATATTAATACGGCAGGCTCTTCATAATGGCAATCGGATATAGCCAGGTTTGCTGAAAAAACGTGGATTTGGCCGGTTTTGCTCTAAAACCTGCTTTTCAAATGTAATTGTAACATTGATATAGCCGGTTTTGGACAGAATCACTTTAGTTGTCGATAGAGCTGAAGCTAAAGATGCAAAATCGAGAAAAAAAACGAAAACTCGAAGAACAAATGGATATAGCCGGTTTTGCACGGATGACCTTCAAACATAGTATTATGTCTTTAATGAACCGAAACTATGAAAATATAGCTGTACTGTAGTCTACATATTAATATAAGAAACAGTTCTTACAACTACTTGTTTTTATAAGTGCTGTATACGAATACTTTAATTTATATTCAGGTTTATTTCGAATATGAGTTTCAAAATACTACAACATAATGAATGGTCGTTCCACTGCTAAAATAGTTACGTGCATAAGCAAAGCTTTTCGCAAGCATTCCTCTTTTATGATTGCTTTCTTAGCCAAGAGGTATGGCAACCTTGCAGGATCTCATCTTATGCTACTAACATCACCATATACACCTCCGAACCTCTACTTGTATATAATTTATCACGGATCTCATGTTGTTTACATTATATCACGAATGAGTCAAGTGCTGAAATTGTTTCCCCTCTCCGTGGTTAGGGATTAAGTAACGGATTAGGCAATCGTTTGTGGAAAATATACTCAGCAAAGTCGTTCTGTTGTGGTGGATCTCGGGTAGTCCAACATTTATCCCGGATCTCCACTTGATACAAAAACAGATATATATATATATAAAGGTAGTTCCTCTCACAGCTTGTGTGGTTACATACACAGTAAAATGTTTTTCCTTGACTGAGACAGTGGTTGGAATAACTCCAAACTCAGTACTACCCACAGGTACCAAGCTTTAATGGTTAGATTGAAATAAAACCACTTGTATGTATCGCCTGACGTTTCGTATTTCTCAAAAACTAAGGACAAAAATTTACAAATAAGCAACGTTGTCTTACCTAACAACTTGTGGAACCAAACACATGTTCTTTAAGGACATGTGACGATATTCAAATTTGAACAAATCCATCGGAAAAAAGGCAGTAGGTCACCAAACTCACAGAACTAAGCTACACATAACATAACTACACTTGGTCCTGCATCGAACGGGTTACAAATTAAAAGTTCACTGATACATTTAAAATTTTATTTACAATAATTTTATTAGCTTTTTGACCATAATGGTCGTCAATTAGATAAAAATCGTGTTATTGAAAATTATTTTTAAGCAAGCAGCAACAGGTGTCTGAAGGTTGTTAGAGCTGCGTATGCGCGGAGCGCAAGGCTTCCGAATATTACGAGGGACGTTCAAAATGGAAATGACCAATTAAAAAATCGACGCCAAGGGTTATGTCTAAGGGTTCTAAAAGGTGGAATCTACAAAAAGAGTTCTAATTGAGCCCCTAACTTGTAATTTTACCAGGGGAAAGACAAGCCTGAGAAAAAATGGACGACAAAAGAGACCCTAAATAGATCTAATTATAACTAAATTTATTGTGGAACTGTAATGAGTTTATTACAAAATTATTATTAAAGAAGTAGTAATAGAATTCGGGGAGTAGAAAGAAAATATGATAAGAGAAAAGTATCTACCCATTGGGCTGCCTCGGTTGGAGAAATTCTAAGGAGAAATCATTATTGGACATGGCTAACAAAAGGTGGTAGGAGACACTCAGATGGTCAATGTCAGTATTTGAATTTAAGGTATTATTGGTCGATGAAAGTGCGGTGATTAGAATTTGGTTCAGTGGTAATGATTTTTGCATTTGAAAATCCATACAATGACCAGTGCTGCTGACATGTCCAGCAAGGGCGCATGCTTTGGGTTTAAGACGAGAGTCGCTTTTATGCTGAGTAATTCTCGATTTCAACCTTTGAGAAGTTTGGCCAATATACGTAGAAGGACAACCACTACAGTTTATCTGATAGACGGCATTAGGGGTTAGGAAAGCTGGAGTTTTATCCTTTAATTTTGAGAAACAATCTTTTATAATATGATGGTGCTTATCCGCAATGATAATATGATCGAACTTACGAAAAACCTGTTTAATTATATGAGAAAGTCCTTGGACGTAGATGAGACTTTTGTAACGTGGAGGTTTATCATTTATATTATCATCAGAATTTTCTGGTGGAATGACCCTGCCCCTGGAGGTGGAGTATAAGATAGAATTTAGTAAAGAGATAGGATAATTATTTAATTTAAGAATATTGATTAATTTATTGAGGTTAGCTGCGTGAAAATCCGGATGCGAGATCGTTAAGATTCTGTGCTTGAGCACTTATGTTGAATGTTGTGTATAGAATGGAAATTCAGATAACGGCCAGAACTGGTTGGTTTAACGTACCAATCCAGTTTAATGGTGTTGGAAATCGTTCTGATAACCAGAGTGTCCAGGAAGGGGACGAACCTATTCTTTTCTCTTTCCACTGTAAATTGGATGTGAGGGTTGAAACCTGTTAGGTCATTTTGGTATTTTAAATAGCCACCTAGGCTTTAGGGCAGCGTGCTCGTATGCTAAACCCTTTTAGTTCTTTATTTGGCTCCATCGCCTAATTCCAGAATCATGATTTCGCACATATTTGGCCCCAAGCACAGCATTTCTCGTCGGTTGGAGCTCCCCTCTGATGGCGCTGTGGCAGCCGAGCGTATCGCCCGCAAGAATTCCGAATCTTCTAGAAAGCACGCCGCTGAGGCGTGATACCATTGGTGCCGGCATTAATTTGTTTTATTTTATCGCCCCGCGATTGGCTGCCGAGGTTTAGTCACGTGGGGACGCGACCAAGGTGACCTTTGCCAGCGCTTCCCTCTGGGCAGTTGACCGCAGCCCGTTGCAGAGAACGCTCGTGTGGTGGTTGTGAGTGTGAGTTTCGAATTGTCTTCGGCGTAGCGTGGGTGTTTTTGAGCCCAGTTCCTGCTTCCGTAAGAAGGGGTCGTGCCCCTTTCATCTCGACCTACGAGGATCTGTCCCGCAGAACGAAAGTGGCCCATTTTTCGTCGTCCCGTCGTACGCGTCCTGACGCGTCTCACGTCGCCATTGTGGCGGATGTGCACTCATCCCTATAGCCGTCGAACATCGAAGGTACCTGCCACCTAAGACTGCAGCCTGTCGCAACTCAACTGTACCAGGCTCCCCAACCGCCTACATTATTAAGGTATGTGTCTTAGAACTGATTACCGCTGTGAACGCGAGCGAGCCGTCACATCTCTGGTGCCTACAGGCACTGTCGTCATAACTGTCCATGTCGCGAGTGCTAATTTGATCCTTGCTGTTCGCTGCCTAAGGCGTCGCGCCAGCATATTTGTACATTCATTCAGAATCGCAGACTGTCCATGTCGCGAGTGCTAATTTGATCTTTGCTGTTCGCTGCATAAGGCGTCGCGCCAGCATATTTGTACTCATTACTGCTCATTACTGTTCATTACTGTTCATTACTGTTTAACATCTGTCGCTAGGTTTAAAGCGCGCGCCAGCTGGTGTCCTTAGTTATAATCTAGTTATAGATATAGGGCGACGCACTCTGCTGCCCCATTGTAACCCGTTAGTCAATACATGATCTGTTAGCTAAGGGAACTATTGTTTTGTTTCGACTTGTGCATGTTCTGTTTCAGATAAGCGCCCCCTTCATTGTACTGATTATTGTGCGACGGAACGAGGGAGCTTTGAGCGTACAGGTGGGTAAGACAGCTGCTTAGTCGCGGTCGGATTGACACCTAATTACAATCCTTGCATAAGGCAATCCCGAAATTGTTATTTGACCTTGCAATTCTTGAGTAATCCTATCGGCGGAGTATTTTGCGTGCTTCGCTCCCGTCTAACCGTCCAGGCCCGGTTAGCCGGGTTAAGACAGGCCTGGTGGCGCCCTCATGATTTCGACATACCCTATATATATATTATGCCGCAACACGCTTGCCCAGAACGTATCGTGTGACTCACGCCCGACTCCCTGAGCGTTCCAGCCGTGGCCTTTTAGCCTATTTCGAACCGATTTCAGGGCAAGTGTGCCAGTTTTTCAGGACTGATTCCGTGGTGCGATGCTCACCTTGGGTGGGTGTCGTAAAGTTCTTTTAATACCGTAACAAAGTTTGAGTTTTAAGTATTAACATAGTTGTATTCATAAATTAGGGACTATTCCATAACCATAGATATACAAATAGCTATTTTGAATTTTGGCATCCATAGTTACTTCGCTCCGTGTACATATCGAACTGTCAATAGCCGCCTTTATTGCGTCGCACAAATGTTGCCAACTGCCGCGAAATTCCTTAGATTTAGAAATTTTATTTTTTTGTTTAAAAAAGCGACAAAGTAGATAAAATACACTATGATAGCTCGTTTATAAGGCATTTTGTCGCACTTACTCCATTAGGACACTCCTTATCGCTTCGCTCGTTGTACCCTAAACCCGTGCGTGCTACAAAATGCTTCTTATAAAACTCTTATCATAATATACTATTATTTGGTTGTGTTTGTGTTTTTTGTGAAATCTACACGTAATGGATGACTCTTCTTTACTTGTAGTCTTGTCCTTAATAATAATGAATTATTTTATTATGATTTAATCATGTCCCGATTTTGTCAGTCTGAAGGGTGGTCACCCTAGTTGCTCGAGCTAGCAAGCAACACAACTGATGTCGGGCCTGCGTCTGACACTGTTGCTATTAGTCTTTCGCGAACAAGATAATGCATTTGCAATCGGAATTAAAAACTCCATCAAAAATTTTATTCCTTGTTCATTCTCATAGTTTTTAATCGATTTATCATTTATATTAATTAAAATACATTAAATGATTTCAGCACTTCGTTACCAAAACTTAAGACTTTTTGTATGTGGACATTTAATGCGAGAGTAGACAGGGCAAATGAAAGGATCATATTAGTCCTGTTTGTTTATTAAAAGAATAGTACCCACAATAAAATACAACATAAATTACCTACTATATAGTAAAATATAAATAAATCGATAATTTGCTATCACAAAGAAATAATAGAAAGTTTAAAATCAATAAAGCGATGTATCAGTGTAAAATTCTAAATATTATAGCTCATTCCGACTGTCACCGTCTTCCATCTTTCAGTAGCTTTGCTCATGCAATCGTCTAACATGTTGCTTCAACAACTACCATCACCATCATGATGATCATCTCATATTGCAATTCATCCCTTTGATTATTATTTTCGTGCATTTTTCAATAGCTGTCCTCATGCAATCGTTTAACATGCTGCTTCATCACTTTAATGCTTCTAAATTGGCACCCACAAATCGCACACAGAGCCGAGTATTGTGCATGACTTTTCAAATGTGCCCTTATATTATACGTGTATAAAGTAGTGTAGTCACACATGTCGCATTCAAATGGTGTTGTCCTCTCCCTATTGTGGTTCTTCATGTGTCTCTTCATAGACGCTTGAGGGCAGTTTTATATTCACATATTTTACAGCTCAAAATGTCTCTGTGGGTTTCAAGGTGTGTCCGTAAGGTTGCTTGATCATGCGTCGTAAATTGACATTGGCTACATTTGAGCACTTTTGAGGGGCACGGAATGCGAGCCTGAACTATGCTGCTAATTAAGCAAATGAACTTGCAGGGGCATTTGGAATGGTCAGACTTGTTGCTTGGCGAAACATTATGGTCTTCACATTCAGATAATTCCGATTTTATTGCCACAAAGTCGAGATTGGGGATTTCAGACTTAATTTCTAATTCGGTAGGGAGGATGATGTGCTGCTGAAGTGCTGTTGTATCGGTTACACCAGCAGAGTCCTCTAGTATGTTTTCAAGATTTCCATCTAGATCAAATTCTTCTTTGATGCGGATTTCCTCTGTTCCAGGGTCCAATTTTAGTATTGGTTTTTCTGTCTCAACTTTAACTAAAATTAATGTGATTGTATCATAAGTTTAAGTTAGTGTAAATGCATCAAACTTACTGTCCTCACGGTAATCACATAATTGGTTTGATTGTAATTTGCAGTGCTAGAATCGCTTGGAATTTCTTCTTTAATTCTACAACTACACAGTAACGTGGTCATATTGGTGTTTGTATTAACAGATTTTCAACTTTCAAGAATTTATTTCTATTTTTCAATATAACCTCACTTTACGTTTATAATTATATTCTGAGGCAATTTTTATTGACGAATTTAGTTTGGTAGTTATGGTTGGTATAATATTGATCAGCGCAAGTGTACAGTTGCTTAAATAACGTTGTTATTGGTTTTATTTGAGATAAACCTAAAATTAAGTTAGGATTTACAAAATTCCTCTGATGCCCTTAAAACATTTTATATTAAATAAGTGGTGTTATGAATTAAAATCTATTGATTTATAACGTTTATCTGCTTTGCGTTCCTACTGAGGCTATTACGATACTCGTTTGCTTATCGTAATAGACAAAAAGCGATGCTATAATAAAAATACAAAAAACAGAGTAATTAATTTTTTAACATTGGCAACCATTGGTACTTCACTCCGTGTACATATCGAACTGTCAATAGCTGCCTTTATTGCACCTCACAAACATCGCCAACTGCCCCGAAATTGCTAGTGGTTATGCGCGGAACAAGAACGGATTAAAGTGAATTGGCGGAGTGCGTGAAAGATATTTTCGTGAACTTTCATGGTAGTGTTAATGTTTGACGTTTTGTTAGTTGTATTCTATGAAAACTGTAAATGCGAGTAAAATTTAGCTCTTAGCTCGTAGTACTGCAAACCAAACTTTAATCTTTGTTCATTCATGGCATATGCTAATGTCAAGCTGTAAATGCGAGTAGAATTTAGCTCTTAGCCTGTAGCTATTCAATCTAAATATTAATCTTTATTATTTACGGCTTATGTTATTTTCGTATTCTCGTTTTGCATTTCCTTTAAATGTATGCATGTAAAACAAACATATGGTATATTACGTATATGTGAGCAGCCTTGGATTTTATTCCTAGCGCGGTTGAAGTATTTATTTTCAGAATTAAAGGTGTGTACGAGATAAGCACGGAGCAAAGCTGCTTTGGTATCCACATAGCCACACTTAGTTAACAAATGGGTCTTGTGCATCGACGTCCGAGCTAGCTAGCAACTTAAGGGCAATCAACATTAAAATAAATGTTATTATCAGCTAACTTTTAAGCTAAACGAGATTTTAGTAAATAAAGCATTTCGTTGTTTTTAAATAAATTCTAATGTACGAAGTAGTAAAGATCCACAGAGAAATTGTTTTTGTAGATTTCGTAAATATCCATATAACTGCTAAAGCTACTAAACGTTTATCGGCATTAATTGCTTTCTATTCAATTATTTTGTATACCGACGTATATGCTAATAAAACAAAATCATTGTATTGAGTGTACCTCTTCAATCGACAATTTGATTTTGTCTGGTGACATCCCTAGATTTGGAACACCTTACAAATGTTGAAGATGTAAAAGAACAGTCAAGCGGCTGTATTTTCAGAGATGTAATTTTTTTTAAGGAGGTGTTAAGTAACTCCGACGCTGCGTTCATGGGGGCATACAAAAATAGGAAAAGAAAAAATCTCAAGTTTTGCTACGGTCTAAAACGGGTTTTACGACACCGCGCCGGCGCATACAAAAACTAAACGGCCGGCGCGGACGATATTTGACATAATCGGGACAAATATTTACCTAGGCCGCTGCCCAACACGCAACAAGATATGCCGGCTAAACATCAGTGGAGCGAGGGAGGGTTCTTCACGAGATTACCTACGGGCAACGGCCAAAGGGGCGGTAAACATTGATAAAATTGAATAGGGCGCCATCTGGTTTCATTGACATAAACGAAAATGCAAAGATAGACCCACTACGAAACCGAGAAATCAAATGAACCTACCTTCCAACTTATCACCTTGGCGATATCCGAAACTCGACGGAAATCGTATAGTAGAGTAGCCACACGACTCCCACACTGCAGCGACAAATACACCGGATTACCTGTGATGTTGCTAAACTACTTTCAAGCTCCACTTCACATAAAATCGGACACAGTGTAGAAATAATATAACCTGAAAGTAAGCATGCACAAACACGTGGGGGGAAATCATAAGGCATTAGTCTATGAACCGATCTATTGGTCTAAACACATGTAAATGAGATGGACACACACAATGTAAACACATCATAGCGTAATGTACGGCTAAACTACACCCAGCTGGAGGCGATTTACCTCTAATGACTAACTATACATGCAAATGCAAGCCGCCTGGGGCCTGTGACAGTATGTGATTGATTTAATTGCAAATATAAGCCGCCTAGAGCCTGTGCCAGGATGTGATTAATTCAAATGTGAATACAAGCTGCCTAGCGAGCCTGTGGCAATATATGACTAATTATAAAGGAGCGGACAGCCGCCTGGGGCCTGTGACGCTATATGATTGATTTAAATGTAAATACAAGCTGCCTGGCGAGCCTGCGGTAATATATGACTAATTACAAAGGGGGCGGACAGCCGCCTGGGGCCTGTGACGCTATATGTTTGATTTAAATGTAAATAAAACACTCTACCTTAATTATCGGCTTCGCTTGAAAGCTGATTGACGGGAATCGGAGCGCTCTTTGCTAGAGTGTGTGAGGTGGGGCTTGAAGTCGAGAGTGGTACGCTAGAATCCCCTGTTATCATTAGGGAAAGAAAATGTAGGGCCTCATTGGGCTCTGACGAAATTTGCGAGGCCTGAAGTTCGCACGCTTGAACTAAAAGATCCCAACAGGTGTTGGACGAATACGCCTTCCAGGCTTACGAACTGCAACAAGCGCCGACGGCCATCGACATCACAGCGGTACCCACGTAAACATCACACAACCTTTCACTCTTACGGCCTGATCAGAACTCACAAAGCAATTAGCCAAAACACAATCAACCCGGCCATTCGCCGACGCACAAAGCGCCGGGGGCGACGAACTTGCCCTCACACGACTGTGCTGTGTCGCGGCCGGAGACGGACTGACGCTAAGCCGAACTTTGCTCGAGACGCGCTTGCCAGATGCAGCCAATGAACGTACAGACTGTCTCGCGTGACGAACGCGAAGCAAGCCGCGCAGGGGAAAGATCGACTGAGTTTTAAATTATTCGAGACAGATATCTCGCTTGCTCCAATTGACTGGGTTTTTGAATAAGCTGAAAACAAGCATTCTTACACGCGATGAGGTGTAGGAAGTATTATATAATAAAATATGACCGAAACGGACCCAATATACAGGCACACTCGTAAAATATAAAAATGGTATGACTGTACATTTGAAAAGGTTTATGAATCTTATTGAAGTAATACAACGTTTTGTTAGTAGTCCATTTGCAAGCTTTCTCTCAGGTTACAAACTGTTTCAAATATACATATGTACTCATCATACATTTCATTTTTGCTTAACTGAACATATGGTACGGTTTTAATTACAAAAGATGTTCTCTAAATGTATTTTCCATAAGGGCCTCAAACAGATCTATTTATTCACACATTAATAGTTTTACGAACTAAATCATTAACTGCAAATTTCGTGAGAGAGAAAGAGAAATGATTTTTTTGCTTCTGTGCCACATATAACTACATACGTTACCAGCTCGGGTGGCGAACCAGAGCATATGGCCGCATATCTCACAGATCAGTAAAATATTTATGTTGCATCATTTATGACACTGCTATTGCAACCAAAGTAAAGTAATAATAAAAACGCAATAGTTAAAATTGGATCAGAAAAGTTCTACCTACCGGGAATGTCCTGGGTAATAAAGGCCGATTTTTTGGCATTTTGACTTACGTCGTATACGTTAGCAAAGATTTGTAATATACGATTTTGAGTGTCTACGTTCAGTGTCATTGAATTAATAGGGCTTTACTTTTCGACTTACCCTCGAATAATTGGATTGCCATTTCCTCTGCAATTTTTGTGGTTATCTCTCAGATTGACTCAGTAGAGCTTGTCCGCATAAGTCGTGATCTGGGTGAATTTCGTTTTCCTTCGCACTCCCAGTAGCATTGTTTTTCACACGATACTGTGTACAACGGTCGTTTGCTGCATTCAAACCAAGTTATTATATGATTTATGCTTTGCATGTTGTAAACACTCACCATCCGAATACTGACAATTACAATGTAATTTAGAAACTACCTGCCTTCAGCGGAAAACAAATTGTGCTTATCTGCTATGTTTATATAAGGCGCTCTCTGCATACTAATGAGCCTATTTTAAGACTGTAAAAATTAGTCTCCGTGAATTGCGTAAGAAAAAATAAAATTTTTAAGCATTTATTTGGGTAACAATACGTGACGTCACGACCATAAGTAGTTTTGAGGTGTCTTCCAATGCGTACCGTCAGCGTCATTTCTTAATAATGTAGATGCGTTCTGAAAATATAGCACTTCTGTGTTCAGTCAACAAACAGATAAGTCGTTCTTTGAGGCTGATCAACTTTCCCGCAGTCGATAAAAAAGTACTTTTCTGTTGAAAGGTTTCCCGCAACATCTCCAGGTTAGACAATAGGTGACACCTAGTAATTTGTCCAAACCGCGTCCATGCTTCACTTAGTTATCGTTGCAACTATTTTTCCTGTTACTGTGTCTTAATTCTGCTTTCGACCAAAGCAGCCTTTCGAAACAACTCAGATGAAAATAAAACATGATATAAAAACTTCCTACAAAATACAAACAACACTGATTTTTTTATATTAACCATTTTTATGTGTTTACTGGATAATATCTAATTTTCCCTTTGTAAGCTAGATCTGTTGATAAATTATGGGAAGTTGGGCAGGTTTCTCCAGCAGAAATTCGTCACAAGAGCTCAAAAATAAACGGAAACACTTTCAAAAAGATTCCGCGAATCATATTCAGATTGGTTGTACTGTAAAATTTGGAACGCATACTTTTGCTCTATATTATACGTGAGTTTTTTTGTAATTGAAGTTTTGTTTTAAAGACAAAAAAATCAACGATTGGAAACGGCGTTTGGAGAATGTTAAATTCATAAATTCATAAATTTACTTTACAATTACAATTCGTAATTATAAATAGTTATATCTGGCTTATTCCTACCTCCTGGAAAGTGCATTTGTTCCATAGTGTCGTTACCATCAAATCCCCCGTGCTTACTTAGCTTAAACTTGCCGGTTTTTTGTGGTACTCGGCATTCTGGTTATCGCTTCGAGTCGTGCAACACGTAATCAATACTCTTCATATTATTTTGGTGCAAGTGTAGTCAGTTATTTCTGTTTTGCAGATCTGAAATTTTCGTCTGATAATTTTCATTTGTATACAGCTCACATAATTGCTTATTTTAGATGTGGTTGCCGTTTAATTAACATAGATGATGCCCCAAGTCAAACGACGTGTTTTGAGTGGTTTAGGCTGTTACATGTGGAAATCCATTTATGTCCTACGATAGACTTAAAAGGAATATGTGGCTAGCTACGGTGGGTTAGGCGGAGTCTTAAATTGAAAATTCAGGCGTCAGTCGGTATAAATATACGCAATGTGTTTATTTTTAGGTAGGCGTCATCATGGTGCGTAATTATTAGTGAAGGGTTTATTCAGCAGGTTCCACCGTAGATTATCTGGCTCTGAGCTTTAAGAAATGGGAAGGTTCGGTACCCTGAGTGAACCTACCTTTGCCTTCATTTGCTTGGAAGTGTTATAATCTCTGCCAGCGCGACTGCATTTGCGACTTATAATGAAATTGCGTGGAGTAATATGATATGAGTATATAAAATGCACAAATTTCAGGAAAGTCTTCGGAGGTCAGCTTAAGGTTGATCAAATTACTGCTAAGGGAATTTTTTAATTAGGACATCACGGTAATACACTTTAGTTTAAGGGAAATAAATTCAATGAAGTGCTCTAAGTAGCGTCTGGCCCTCCCAGATGGGAAAGAGCTCCAAATTTGAGACAATTTGAGACAGCGCCTAGTATCTTACAAATAGTGTAAATATTGCATTCGAAATTATTGATGATGAGCATTTAAAATTACATAATAAACGGATATTTTCAGTAGCAATACAATAAATAACGATACCAAATTGATGACCAATCTCCGAGACGTCGTAATGGTGAATCAAGGTTGGTTGCTGGGTGAGTAGGAGCAACAGCTCAGGCGGTACAGATGCAGGGCCGAGCCTAGATTTAGATGCGCTCCTGGGCAAAAAACAATTGCGCCGCCGCCCCCCATTAGCTGAGAAATATATAATTTATTTTATATAATTACTATTCACTATAGTGGCTTAAATTGAAACCTAAATAATAAAAATCTTAAAAGATTCCTTTTCTTGCAGTTGCGTGCATTATAATAACCGAGATTTTAAAACTACACCAAAGGGTTGTACATTTAGATCTGTAATAGTTTCTAATAAAACAACTAATTGTATAGCGCTTACTTGTTTATTTAAATAAAATAGCAATAAATTTGAAAAAGCATATATTTATTGTGTTTAAATTAATATCTAATTATAAACAAATAAAATAACTTCCATAAAGTGGTACATGAGCAGTGGACAAAATAAAAAGAAACAAACTAATATAAACGTATAGGTAGTATGTACTTGGTAATTATTAAACTTCTAAACATATGAAAGGTTGCCGCAAAGGCCAAAAGTACTTTCAGAAGGCAAATTCACATCGCCCGCAAATCCCATCGTCACGACACGACCTTTACTGTACCTTTGTTCGTCTCCTTCCCTAGTCGATTCGACTCGCCCCTCGACCAAGCGCTCAGCGCTTTTGCTTCTTCCGCCGGCCTTAAATCCAGCTGCTATGCCAGGAAAGTATTCAACTTCTATAACCGATGCAAAGTTATCAAATCTTGCGAATTGATTGAACCAATCGACGACTGGCTGTTATAAAGGTTTTGAACAACATTTTGGGCATGAGTCATGGTGATTCAAATATTGTTCTTCGTTTCTTCACAGAAGACCAGAATGAGGAAAACACTTGACGAAAAACAAAAGTGCAAAAGCACAAAATATCGTAATTTGTTGTGCCACATTTCAAATGAACGGTACTGTATAGAGTTTTGACATTAGTTCGGGTATTTTTGGAACATCGCAAGAGCAGGAACCTTCCATTATTTTTTCACAAGTTCTTTATAATAATAATAAATCCTTGTTATTTTTTAGTTGCCGAAGTTCAGATAGAAGCCGTTCTTCCACTTAATCAACCACAATAAATAAAAGATTATTACACTATGAACGTGTTCTACCTAATGATATAAACTCATGTTTGGAAATTTCAACAAAGTATAGCCATACTTCAGATAAAATTATCCACATCTCACTTTGCGCAATCCCAAATGAGCCAAAGCGACTATGAGCTTCCAGCGAGGAGCGAAGGGTGACGGCTACTTACGGAACTGATCACTTGCAAATCTTTTGACAATGACCCCCAAAATAGCCAGGATCCACATGGTGGGAAGTGAGCCAATAGAGAAAATACGAAAAAGAGTAAAGGTCTACGTTGGTACGTGGCTATAGGTAAATGTTGTTTCTAAAACAATGTCTAATTATAGCTTAACCAGTCGAATTTGAACAATTGCACACATTGTAAAACAGAGATGCTGAAATAAATTTTTGAAGATTTTGAAGGATTTAATCCGCATTAGGTTTTTGGAAAAATCTACTCTGTACAACACCAGGAGTACAATTCGAAACAATTTCTCAAATTGGACACAGAATATCTCCCCCCCCCCCCCTATATAGTGACCATTTGTCAAAAACTACTAAATATCCCTAATATACACCAACGAAGAAGTAGTAACCTAACCTATGCCAAATAGTTGAAGACCTAAAATAATTCTTAAAAACTAACGTAATAGTTAGTTGTTTCATTAGTACAAAAAATGCATGATTTCGGGACAAGTAAGACAGATCGCCGGACGACGCTCAGCGGAGTCCGGCGAGTCTTACGCGTCCCGAAAACGCATTTTTTGTGCGAATGAAACATACTATTTTTCTCCAACTACTCATAAATTCGGTAATATGACTTATTATTTAGAATCAAACATTGTAGGTGGTGTAGCTTGAACAAGCGTACACGTTCGATCAGCAGAGTTAAGCAACGCTCTTGCTGGTCAGAACTTGGATGGGAGTTCCACGGCTGCATCTCTCGGCGCCTCGTGATACGGCTGTCACGGAAAT
Source organism: Agriotes lineatus (assembly GCA_940337035.1). Taxonomy (NCBI): domain Eukaryota; kingdom Metazoa; phylum Arthropoda; class Insecta; order Coleoptera; family Elateridae; genus Agriotes; species Agriotes lineatus. The sequence continues at coordinate 136,908 of CALNHX010001411.1, forward strand.
AGTTGGTCCCGGCGGTCATAACATCATGACAGGCGTTAGTGGGGTTGGAAGTCCCCATAAATGCACAGCGACGCCTATAATTGGCCTAACGGCTGTTAACTGAGTGCGAAATAAATAAATAAATAAATAAATATTGTAGAACTGTCATGGCTCAAATAAACAATCACTATACGGGGAAAATAACGACGGCGAATGCCGAATATTGACGAAGCGTTTGTTTTTTATTTAAAATTTAACATGTAAAACCCTATCTTGCGTCCATTTCTGTACTAGTGCAAATATGAACCGAAAAGTGTACATTGCCAAGGTAATTGGTGAACATCCCGAAATGGCTTACTTTTTATACAAAATTTTTCCACAATATGGCGTCCATCCGTGTGGTTGGAGAAAAATAATATTAATTAAATAAATAAAATTAACTACCAATCTAAAAAAGTTAGTAATGCTGAACTAGATGCCGCTGCAAAAACTGTAGGTTTATCACTTTATGTGAATTTACTATAGATGATTGTAAAACACTAGATTATTCTTGTTTATTAATGGAGTACTTATAGTTTTTGGTTCTATTTTCTAATTTTCCTCAATAATTTTTTATTCCGAAAAACCGCAAACAAACCAACCTGTCATCACATAATACATTGTCATGTATGAACGGCGACCTTAGTGCACTGGTGTCTTCAAAGAGCAAGGAGATTATGTAATAGTGCGTGAATTATGATGCAGTGAGTAATATTACAATCACAGGGTCTTTATCAAAGATACTGATTATATTGCCAATTTAACTTCTCAACCTTAAAAAAACCTGCTATATTAATGAAAAGAAGATAAGAAGGTGCATGTCCCCTATTGATACTTCGACACAGTGCTATATATGAGTTGATTTTGCCATGCGCTCTTTGGGGCGTTTGCTCTTTAAGACCCATTAATTTATTCCTCGTAGTTTGTTATAACGGTTCTTTCGATGTGGTATGGCTGTTATCCTATTGTGTTACATATATGATCGCGCCATATGCGCGACCACTTTAGCTAAAGAAAATTCGCAAGAGTGATGGCAAAGTGTAAAATATCTAAATGAAGATAAACCATGTTAGTTAAATAAATAATTATCAACTAAACAACGTAATCTTTAATCAGCTCAGAAGCTTTTTTGTAGTGTTAACATCTTAAAATAGATTAATGTCGTTACTGGAAATCGCTAGAAGACGTATCAAGCCAAATTAAGTCAAGATGATGGATTCAGAAGTATTTTTGTATCAAGCAAGAAACGCCAGCCGAAAGAAAATAAGTGTGGCAGGGATACTATCGTTGCATGAGTTTATGTAAGATTGTTATCTAATTTGAAGCAAACTTCTATTTTCTGTTACAAGAGGAATAAGTATAACCAACAAAATTACATCGATCTAAATGTTACAGAACTCATTGCTAAATCTCAAGCAAAATTTTCCGTCCTTTGCGGCTAAACGTATTTGAATTTTAAATAGTAATTCTATACTCGGGCCGGTAACTATTATTTTTTAAATGGAACGCCGTATATATGTTTTTATATTTAATATTAGCCCTATGTATACATAAATTCAGTTATTCAACTCGATTTCTTATGTATATTACGTAAAATACCGTTAGCAGGCAAACTAGCCACTTCCACCTTGTTAAAATTGGTAAAACTTAACCTCATACCTCAATCTTCGTCAAATCAATTTCATATTAATAACAAGTCGAGTTTTGCTTACAAACACTATACCGTTCGAAGATATAGAACTGCCATTGGATTCAATTTAAACCGGTCATAATGCAGTTGTGTTTAAAATAAATCTTGAAGCAGGCGACTTTTTGGTTTCTTCATACAACAATCTCATCGAGTTATTCATTTCTGATTCTAATCACTTGCAAACATGCAGACTGGCATGGAATTGGTCGATGATGCTGAATTACAGAAATGCAGTGGAAATGAGATAGTCGAAACAGCTAGTTTTGACATCCCTGCAGAAAGCGCAAATAATACGAAAGTAAAAACATTGGTGACAAAAGAAGTAACAGCCACATCAGAAGCCGATGTAAACTTAGAACCATCTACCAGTAAGGAGTCAAATGTAGAAGTAAGTCAAGTTACATTATTAATTTTATGACAAACTAAAGTAGTTTAAAGAGCCATTTTCACGAACAAGAATTTCTGGTACAGTGACGTTACAAGTTTTCTCTGTCTAACATTCACGCGTATTAGAAAGAGACAAACAATGTCTTACAAGTCCGTTCCTACAAGAAAACTTTTACCGGCAAACTGGAACATGCGCTACTTTCTACAAGTTTTTGTTAAAAGTTCCGCCTTCGCGCAAGCGCATTTTTCGCAAATCCGTAATACCAACCTGTGTCAATTCGTAAACATAACCTCTTCGTTGTGTCAGTAAACACAACTTTGTTACATAATTTTATGTTTTGTTCTTGTCTCAACGACATATTTACGTTAAAAATGCGGCAGTGGAAAAGAGAATAAATTCAATTACTGATACAATTGTATGAAAACTACGAAAAGAAACTATGCTAGCCTACAGGAGAGACCTATTTTTTGAGGTTATGTTTCTATTTAATTTTAAATAGATTGGTATGACTGCATGACAGCCAGCTGCAAGTGAATTTACAAGAAAAACTTGTTCGTGTAAACGGTCTTACAATTTACTTTTAACTGGACTGGTAACGTCTCTGTACCAGAAATTCTTGTTCGTGTAAATGGCTCTTAAGAGCCATTTACACGAACAAGAATTTCTGGTACAGTGACGTTACAAGTTTTCTCTGTCTAACATTCACGCGTATTAGAAAGAGACAAACAATGTCTTACAAGTCCGTTCCTACAAGAAAACTTTTACCGGCAAACTGGAACATGCGCTACTTTCTACAAGTTTTTGTTAAAAGTTCCGCCTTCGCGCAAGCGCATTTTTCGCAAATCCGTAATACCAACCTGTGTCAATTCGTAAACATAACCTCTTCGTTGTGTCAGTAAACACAACTTTGTTACATAATTTTATGTTTTGTTCTTGTCTCAACGACATATTTACGTTAAAAATGCGGCAGTGGAAAAGAGAATAAATTCAATTACTGATACAATTGTATGAAAACTACGAAAAGAAACTATGCTAGCCTACAGGAGAGACCTATTTTTTGAGGTTATGTTTCTATTTAATTTTAAATAGATTGGTATGACTGCATGACAGCCAGCTGCAAGTGAATTTACAAGAAAAACTTGTTCGTGTAAACGGTCTTACAATTTACTTTTAACTGGACTGGTAACGTCTCTGTACCAGAAATTCTTGTTCGTGTAAATGGCTCTTTTACTTTCGTTTTGTAAACTTGTAATTTTAATTTTACACTTTTAGGACTAGTACTAAATACAAGTCAGGGCCCAATAGAAATGGACAAGAAGTTTTTACCTGAACATATACACAAGTCTTTAATTGTAGGGTTGCATTGAAATAGTCAGCTAGCTAAGCCGTTGCTAACATCTCGCTGCCGGTTAAAGTGCCCATAGTTATCGTCATCATCTATAAACCATTTCAGCCATTGTGATTTGTTATTCGAAATTTTATTGTTGGTGGATTTTTGGTTTCGATTTTTGTCAGTATAAATTAATTTTAACACTGAAACACTACAGCAAGCACCTTATAATCCGTTGCTTGTACAATGCATACTGAATAAATACTTATATTTCAGATAAATGATGGCAAATTGGAAAGCAAATATTCCACTCAATACGGACAACCAATAACTCGTTCAGAAGACAGTGATTTTAAGTGCAACACCTGCGGTTACGCAACTTTTAGAAAAAGCAATTTCAAGAAGCATTTGAAAGATCACATGAGGAACAAGATATGTGTTTGTGAAATTTGTAATTACGAGACCGACCATGAATCGAAACTGAGGAAGCATATGTGCACGGCGCATCCCGAAGAGACGGCATTCGCATGTGAATTTTGCAGCTTTAGGGCTCCATTTAAGGGAACTCTGGATGAGCATCTTAAAATCCATATGAGGGAGAAGCCACTTAAATGTGAATTTTGCGATTTCAAAGCTTCCGTCAAGAGGGCGCTCAAGAAACACATGAAAATTCACACAGGCGAACCGGTGTTTCGGTGTAATAAGTGTGATTTTATTGGTGATAAGTGGTGGAAATTAAGGAAGCACATTAAAACCCATATAGTAGAATAATCGTTTGCTTGCTAAGTTACGTGTGTGATTTGTGTAATTACATTGTTTTTATGAGTAACCATTTAGCACAGTACCTACCTGAAAATTCAAGTGCAGTAGTTATTATGGCTGAAGTATGACTAAAATTGTATAATTATATGTAACTAATGCAATTCTGTTTCAATAAAATAATAAATTAGGTATTACATGTATGTACTGTAATGGTTTATTGTCCACAGTAATTTTGATTGCCTAATTAACACGAAAATGAATAGATTCAAAATGAGCATAGAATTTTTTATTTATTGCAAGGTAGTCAGTATTTTACACTAATAAATGCACTTGATATGAGCAGCAGCAATTATAATTTGAGTTCGCAAGGTTGGCATGAGCTAAGATAGAATTGGAAAGGGTTACGTTCAAAGTGTCGGTCATAATAGATGTAGGAATGGCAAATGCAGCTTGAATTATGTAACTGGCAGGTTTGAGTTGAATGCAATCAATACAATGATATGAATTTTATTATAATACAAAAATGGTTTGTGAAGTACAGAAATTGTATGAGCGTTATGAGTATTAAAGGTGTATAAGCCAACAAACGGAATGGAGCAGTGCAAAGCAGTATGAGGAAGTAAAAATTACAAAGAGCAATAAGACAACCTATCGAAAGACAAACGATACAGCGCTAAATAAACTCATGTGAATTGGTGCAATTAAAACTTAAGAGAATAAAAGCAGAGCAAAGTGCTACGTAGACAATTTCAAAGAAAAAGACATTTTAGTATATTTAAGCAAGAACATTCTATCAAAACTATAGTCCGTAAGTAAAAATGTACATCAAACCGTATTTCTTATGAACAAATGTAAATTGTTATTGCTAGGATACGAGACGATCATTTGTCTAACATCAAACAGAAGCTTGTAACATTTATGCTGTGTGCCAGTTGAGCTCTCAGTTATTTCTAAAATTGTTAATAAAAAGAGTTGATTGTTGAGCTAAAAACGTGTTTATAATATTTACCAGTGTGCAGGCCATCTTTGTGGCTAATTTTCCAAGTGATACCAGTTCCTAATAAAGTGCAATCAGTCCAGCAAGATTTTACCAGGTGCGTCCTATGGAGAGGCCAAACTTTGGACAAGATATCAGGCAATTTGAGACATGGGCAAGCAAGAATTGGGTGTGCTACGTTGGCAGAACACCTTCAGTAGTGCCTGGGTGGAGAAATTTGGAGAACGAAGTTGTCACCAAGCGTGTAATTGCCGTGGCGTCTCTTCATTGTGCGAGCCAGCAACGGAGCAACACTTCAAAAGGTAAATTCCACAGGAAAGCGTTGCTAAAGATCCATAACCCGTGGGGTATCGTCAAGATCTCACATACGTACGAGGTCTTGAATAGTCGAGGAATTATTCCTAAAATTTGTGGTTTGAAGCCGATTTTGCAAGTTTTGCCGGAAATAGGACAAAAGCAGATCGCGCGTCGATTTTAGTCATCTGAAACAAAACACGTTATCCGAAAACTACGTCACATAATTCGCAGTATTCACCTGATGTGGTCTTGCCCTTTTCTGTGTTTTTAATTCAATCTACGCTATTTCTGGTACGGGCAAATCATTTTGCTGTTGCAGTAATCGTTATAGACCTGTCAAATACGAAGTCAAGCATCTGCCATACTGGTTAATTTATCATACAGCAAAGCATTTGTAATACAAAGTTAATTAATCTACTCCCCTGATACGAGCGTTTTTTTTATTTCATGTTTTACCTGAGTTTTTCCATAAATTATTGCAAATAAACAAAATACAGAGAGCAATAAATAATTTATAGAGCTAATAATTACTACATTATTTTAATTAGCCTCGAATTTGATATACAATTCTTATTAAAACCATTTAACTTATAAATTGTGGTGATTTGCCCTGAATTATTTATATTTTTTACATAAAGCCTTATATTGAGTATAGGGGACGTCATTACAGTACAAAACACGTTTGCTATCTGAAACACATGACTAAACATTAATTGAAATCTATTGACTGTCGAAAAACTGATTTATGTTAATTTTTTTAAATAATTTCTGAAATCCTATTTTACAAGGTATTAGCTGCCGTTGTACAGACATACTTGGTTAAACGCAAAGTGGAAGACACAAATTAGACATTTTACTGATTTCTAAATTTTTTACTTTTAAGTTTTGTGATGAAAATTATTTTTATTTTTTGTTCCATCCCACAAGAAGTATTTAAATCTGAATCTTTTTTAATACTTAAAATCGCATTGCAAAAAATTTCAATATTTGTTCTCACCCCATCAGCTAGTATTACTGATCACTATTAAATTGTTTTTTACCGAAATTGGAATGGCAGCATAGCAAATGACAGTGGGAAGAAGAATTTCATTAAGAAGCAAACAATTGATCATTAAGAACCTTCTGATATTCTTTCACATATTGTATGAAATGGCTTTTTTACAGTGCTACCGACGTTGATTTGTCCACTAACATTTTTATCAAATTCTATTAATAAATGTACTAATGAAACAAATATATAAGATACAACATCTGCATTAAGCATTTCCATTAGAAAGCGCGACTCGTTAAAACAAAAAGTTACCGAAAATCCAAGTAACTTAGATTATTTATATTCTCATTGAATTCTCTTACTCATCTGATACATTCTGCCAAAAATAAATATTGTTATGGCAAAATTAATGATGCTGGATGTAATTCCCAGAAAATTTTTAATTATATTAAAAAATAGTGATAATCAAACAATTACTGACCCAAATTCCATTGCTAACGCAATTAACAAACATTTTAGTGCGGTTTGTAGCACTTTGGCTTGCCGCATACTAAAAATTCATTGTTCTTGGAACCAGCTTCTGAAGAAGAATTTGATAGATATATCACTAAGAATAGAAACAGTGTTAGCATCAATTGATTAGCTAGCTAAATCTAAAAAATATATCATTGATAACTACGTGGATACAATTACCGTCCGGATCGATTCAGATAGACGGTGTGCAGTTTTTTAAGTACTTATGGTAAAATTAAAAAGCCAAAATGAGCACCAACGAATGTTTTAATTAACAAGGAAACTCCAGTAGCATAATTATTCTGAAAGAAAAACTTAAGACAAGCACAGGTAGCAGTAACAATAACAAGACCACAATGCTATTATCACAATATAATAATCACAAATTTATCATATACAAAGTACAGGTGATTATTTGCTAAACAACGGTTATTGTAGGGTAATAAATCTAGGCCAAACTTTAAGGTGCACCTCATAATGCACGCTTGCGAGAAAATTGGCTTAAAACACAGACTAAAAGTGCAAATATAAATTATATTAAACACTACAACTGTTTAAAAATATGTATCGGAAGTTAACGCAGGCTCCGTAGGATAAAAACACCGAGTGCCTTCAAGTACTTAGGTCTTTAACGAATTGTACATAACAGCGAGTGCCCAAACTAAGCCTCCAGAATTTTCACGGAATTCGGGAGGTAACTGTAGCAATCAAATGAGCTACACAGCACCGGCTCACGGTCCACAGTATTAAATGGTTTTAAATAAAGGGAAATCAAAACATGTTATACAATTCCTTTGTTGAGTACCTTTCTGCCCACTAGGAACGTCGCGTAGCTGGCACAGAATCGTATGAGGTAAACCCCAAACAGCCCATATGAAGGTCGGGAACGGCAAGTGCTTTGACAAGCCCATACAGAGTCAAGGTCGACGCCCTCGATGCTAGAATAGCATCAACGGGAGCTCCAAATCTGCGGCTATAAAGAAAAAGAAAAGTTCAAAATAGAATCACGGATGCTTTAAATCACGGCACGAAAAGCTTCAATCGCCTTATCACAGATCAATTTGGACCACGTGTAGAAATGGGTCAGCCAAGCGCTTTAATCCGCTAGAATTGGAGTGAGACGAAATTGCTCAGCAAATCGTCAGGGTTGCAAAAGCCGCCAACATCAGGGAGGGCAAATTCCACCAAACATAAACTGCATGCCCACAAAACCACTGGACAATTCAAAAGGCGCTAAAACTGTTCACCATCACAGCATCAAAAACGGAAAAGGACGCCCGGAACAAAAGTCAAGTTTATGTCGCTGTCCGTGCCGATAAACAAAATCATGTACTACATACATCGAGAAACATAGACGACGCGCACAAAACTGCGAAACTATAGAGGTGCAATCCAAACATAACACGTAGTACACGTGACATTTTGTCAGGTCAGTTTCACATCGATCATTTAAAAAAATAATAAGCGACTTACACAATGCTTTGAAACTCAAAGGGCTTAACATGAATCTAGACAAAACAAACGTACCTAATGACAAACACCGATAACCTACGTCCAATAAGGTTTGAAAACATGCTACTGGAAAGTGTGAAAGAGTACATATATTTGGGGCAGTCTATCAAGCCAAATAAGGAGAACCATAAATAAAACGAAAAATTCAGTTAGGATGAATTGATTTTGGTGAACTCTCATTTGAATTGAAAAATAAAAAATATCCACGCTCCTTGAACACCAAAGTATTTAATAGCCAGTCTTAACTTATGGTGCACAAACATGGACCTTCTCCCAATATAATCTATATTCTGTCTAGTTTTCACATGATTCAGAGCAGGCTGTGAGAATGTTTTTTAAAACCTTGTACAAATTTAGTTACAGGTCACAGAAACTAGATTGAGTCTCAAGGTAGGTCATAAAACGCGCTGTGATCATATTTGATGAATTGGCAATATGTGGAAAGTTGTCAAACATACAAAGTTTGGTTACATTTTAAATGACAAGTAATCAGTTACGGTTGGTAGAGGGATTTCGTATGCGCAGTGACTAACGTCATATCACAGATTTTTTGTGTTTTAAAGTGTGAAAATTGCTGTTGCTGGGATAGAAGGTTTAGCAGAGCCTGGTTGTTCAACTTAATACCATTATTTAAGCAATCCTTTTAACATTAGGAACTGATAATACACCATACCGCAATGTTGCGGACGCCTCTGATTTATTGTGTCATTTAGCTTAAATAAGGTTAACAATTTAATTGCAATATGATAGATGTAATAATGTTACCAATACGAAACTTGGAAATTACTAGATTCTAACATTAGTTCCGATTTTCACCGCGTCTCAATCTAGATTCGGTAACCTGTAACAACCAAACTTGACATTTCCTTAAAATATGAGGTTACTTTTTTTGTCAATGCATAATTTGACAATGACACTGTCGCAGTCACGTCATTAATTTGAATACAAAATGCCAAAAAGGAGCATTGAAGCAAACAAAACAAGCAATTTATTGATGGTTTCAAAGTTAAATGGAGAAAATGGCCATACTTTTCTAAAAACCGAAGTTCTACGAAAATGTTAACCTTAAATTTTGGAGAAATGTCAAATTTGATTTGTAAATAAATTCTTACGCTCTAACGTTTCGCCCAGCGCGAACGCGATTGTTGAATTAGAAATTAATTCGCTCGTTCTCCCATAGCGTATTTTAAGTTACGAATCGGAACATTGAATCTTTGACCCGCGTGGGCAGCGATAAAATACGTCACCGCGAGGAGTCGCAGGTACACCTACGCGCCGCTCTCCCACCTAAGATGTCCGAAGCACGAGGAGAAGAGATATAAAAGCAGCTTCGCGACCAGTTCACGAGGGATTCATTAACTCAGGCATTCGTTCATTCATTTTATTCATTCATTCCCGAGAATTCCCAGATAATTTCCTTCCTTGAATCATGTTGCTGTCCCAAACCTACCTGTAACCAGTTTTGAACCGAAGGCACCACCAGGAGGCCGGTTTCTGGTTAATTAACCTGAATATATTCCCGTCCGAAAATCAGTTTTGAAACGAAGGCTCTTTCAAGGGACGGTTTTCTGATTTAATCATTCAAATATTGCAATCCGAAACCAGCATAAATAATTAGCCTACTTCCCGTCTCCAGATACCCGTAAACTCGCTCGGAAACTTGTTTTGAAGCGAAAACTTTTTCGAGGGACCGCTTCACACGTTTTCCATAATAATTACGCAAGCCGACCTCGCGGTGTAATTGATCCCGAAGTAATTCCAAAAGGCCTGCGTGCCGCAAACTTCGCAACGATCGGAATATGTGCTAATTATATTAACTACAGATATTTACCTGCCAGCCGGACTTCTCCAGAGACGTAGAGAATCGTCCGCAGTACCACCAGACTAAGCCGCACCTTGGGAAACATCCCCGAGCGTCTGCAACCGCCTCGAGGTCATTTGTCAGTGCACCAGCTGAAATACTGAATATCGCGCACTGCACAAGTACACATCAACGTCGCAAACTCCGAGGAGGCTTGGCGACCTTCACGAAAGCTCCTGAAAGCGTGTTTACAGTCCCACGTGCATTTAAACCCAGGCCGAATTTTGAGGTTAACAGTCTGCGCGTTCGGCCCAATTTTGACCGTTCGAATTCCTAGGCAGTGGCGTACCGCAGAGCCGAACGGGGGAACAAGAGGATTTACCCCAGAAGCGCATCCCATGCACCGACGTACGTCGGGTTGCGGCCGAGCTAGGAAAGCGAAGAGCGGAATTCCAGAATAATTTATTGTTGAGAATAATATACATCTTATTATGTTTGTAAATACATTAAAACAGAAGAAACTAGCGAAGGTAGTATCCTGGCGTTTGTTTGCTAATTAAATATACAGGGTGTTCCACGACTCGACCGACAAACTTTGAGGGGTGGTAGGGGACATCAAAACAAACATTTTTTGTTTTATAAACATTTGTCCAAAAACACTTCGTTTTCGAGATACAGGGTGTTACAATTTCTGCCGATTTTAATGACATTTTCACAGTTTGTTGGTAATTTTATGAGCCATCTTTTTGTATCTATTACAGATGATACAGTAATACCAGGGGCGTGCTCACGGGGCAACCTGTTAGTGTTTATTCATAAAAAAATAACACCTGGTATTTTTTTGCAATTTTTATACTTTTTTAAGATGAAGCAACTAAAAACACAACTTTTTTTTATTTGACGGTTTTGCGTATCTTGCTTCGTTTTCGAGGAAAAAAAATGAAATATTTTTTACAAATTTTAACACCCTGTATCTCGAAAATGAAGCGTTTTTGGACAAATATTTATACAGAAAAAAAAGTTTGTTTTGATGTCTCCTACCACCCCTAAAAGTTTGTCGGTATATACAGTGTGGTCCATTAAGTGTGCATCAAATGGGAATTTTTTTTATTAGTTGTACAATCGAAATTTAAATATTGCCAAAAGTTAGTGCATGTTCGATAACCATATCAGATGCCCTTAGAATGGTGTTTTTTGTACGATTAACTTGATAAGAGGCTTCCACGAATGGGGCCCCCAATTAATGCACTGCGAGTTCCGGTTCAATGGGATTGCCGGGAACTGCCACTTAATAACCCTAACTTGGGTTCAGTTAGTTGTTGGAGTGAAACAAGACTTAACAAACACGAGTATATTGAGTAACAACGATTACAAACGTCACTGATGGACCGATGGTTTTTTACAAAAGCTTCAACTGTTGTGACACGCTTGGATTGGCCACGCGAAAATAGCGAATTGCGCGTAACCGTAACACAAAATAACCTGGAAACGACTTTACCAGGGAGTTAGACCGAAACGCAAACTAGCACAAAGCATAGCTGAACTTGCTTCCTCGAGGCTCTGAATCTAACTAACTCTGAATTTACAACGAGCCGAACTCGCCAATTCAAGGAGGGGCAAGCTCAAACACTATTGGCTGAGGCGATCCTGCGTAGCCAATCGGAGCGTCGCACGTTATTTAGGAAAAATGCTTATTCTAAGAAACCTTAATGCTAAGCTCTCTCAATGAGGCAATTGAACGAAATCCATAAACCCATGATTCCCAAATATGCTAAGTCGGCTTAAGTTCTAGTAGAAAATGTATCCATCCGCTTAAAAGCCATTAAGGGAAGCTTAAAATTCCTTTCCAATATTAACAGAGGCAAACAAATACGGCAAGATGCAAATTTAGCTTTACCACGTCCTTTGAATGAGATAGAACAGTTATGACTTGAATTACATGATTAATTATAATCAAAAAGGTTTTGATGCACGCATCTGTGTGAATCAAACATGCCGCCCCCGAAGTGCCGACTATGGCACGACGTGATTAAATCCCAAAATTAAACTGAAATCTGACACTACCAAATAATCAAATGCATAACAAGAACTAAGGACAGATGATAATCCAAGAGCCTTACAGATAACTTACAACTAGCATGAATACAAGCAAAGAAACAACTAAACCTAGCAAAATGTTCAATTAGCGAAAACTACCAACTAAGAGCAAAGTCAATGTTTATTGCCCTTGATCGCAATGATCGTCTTTGGGTAGGATGTACACTTTACGCACCGAGCGTTTCAGGAGATTCCCTCGGGAATCGCGCACTTGCACCACACGCACAACACCATCCGCTCCTGGATATGTGGCCGAAATGATTGCCAGTGGCCAACGGTAGCTTGGAGATGCCTCGTCGTGGACGAGTACCACGTCGCCCACCTGGGGGGCTAGAGACGTGCTGGAGGACTTCCACTTAGGCCGGCGCTGCAGGAGGTGGAGGTAGTCCCGGGACCAGCGATCCCAAAACTGCTGGGACAGCCGCTGGACCAGCCCATAGCGGCTGAGACGATTTTCCGGTATGCCCTGGAGTTGGGCTTCCGGAAACGAAGTCAGCTTCCGACCGATCAAGAAGTGGGCAGGAGTCAGGACTTCGGGGAATGAGGCGTCGGTAGGGAGAACACAGAGTGGACGGGAATTTAGTATCGCCTCCACTTGAGTCAGCATGGTGTAATACTCAACGAAAGTTAACTTTGCATTGCAAGATATTCGCCTTAAATAATATTTCAATGACTTTACCCCCGCTTCCCAAATGCCGCCAAAGTGCGGAGAGCGTGCCGGAATAAAATTCCACTTAATGTTATGTTTCGACAATTCTTCCCTTATGCATTGCTCACTAGAGCCTGACAGGATATTTTTTAATTCCGATAGCTGATTTCTGGCACCGGTGAAACAGGTAGCATTGTCAGAAAATATGTTGGAGGGTAAACCGCGTCTGGAGATGAATCTCCTCAATGATGCGATGAAAGCCTCCGTCGTGAGGTCTTCCACGAGTTCAAGATGAATAGCCTTCGTGGCTAAACACACAAATAGGGCTACGTAAGCCTTTACTTCTTTCGCGCCTCGCCCGGATTTGTTTTTTATAAACACGGGACCCGCGTAATCTATCCCGCAATTACTGAAAGGGGGAGAGGGTGTGACACGAGCTTCGGGTAGTGATCCCATCAAGTGTTCATTCATCTTAGGCTTGGCCCGGAAGCATATCACGCAATTGTGTATTACTTTACGTATTAGGTCTTTGGCTCTCACGATCCAAAACTTATCCCGCAATGAGGCCAGTAACACCGAGTGTCCACAATGCAAGCTTGCTTCACGATTAGCAACGACAAAGGGTGACTAGCTGGTAACAAAAGGGGATGTTTCTGATCAAAGCTTAGATTGGAGTTTTCTAGACGGCCGCCCACGCGCAGTAGGCCCTGATCGTCCAGAAATGGGTTTAGAGAAAGCAGCGCACTATTTTTCGGCAATGGCGCTTTTTTAGACAAAACTGCTATTTCTCCGGAAAAGACTTCCGCCTGGGCAATTTTGATCAGGCGGCGAGTCGCGTCCTCCAATTCGTCAATGGCTGGAGGTCCCGACCAGCGCGTTTCGGTGTTTCTGTTTCTCGCGAGACGCAGGCAGTACGCGACTACGCGCTGTAATTTTGTAAAACTGGAATAGCGCCTGAAAAGTTCAAATTCTGGGACGCGATGGTGAAGAGTGGCCACTACTGGGCGCGACTCTTGGGCTGCTAGCTCACCCGAATCAATTTTAACGGGCTGGGGTTTTAAGTCCGCCTGTGACAAAAATTCTGGCCCGTGCCACCACAAGCGTGAGTTGAGTAACTCCTGGGGTAACATTCCCCTGCTAATTATATCGGACGGGTTGCAATTTGTACGCACGTGAAACCATTCTTCCCTATTGCTTAGTTCGTGAATCTCGGACACCCGGTTCGCGACGAACGTCTTCCAATTACTCGCATCCTTATTTATCCAGTGCAGAGTTATGGTGGAGTCCGACCAATAGTACACGCGGTCAAATTTAAATGCGGAGGAATCGAGTATAGTTTTAATCAAACGAGCCAACAGTAAGGCTGCGCAAAGCTCCAAACGAGGCAAGGATATTGTTTTTAATGGAGCGACCCTTGACTTAGCACAAAGCAAATTGGTGGTGACATTACCGCGCGCGTCAACGCAACGTATATACACGGCGCACCCATAGGCTACAGAACTCGCGTCCGCAAATCCGTGGAGATCTATCGAATTTATGTCATCGCAAATTACCCGTCTCGGAATTGCCAATGAGCCCAAAGCGCGTAATGAAGAATGGAGTTCGTCGTATCTGGAGCGCATCTCCATGGGCACCGTTTCGTCCCATGACAACTTCAACTGCCAAAGCCGTTGCACGAGAAGTTTCAAAGTTAGAACGCTTGGACCAAGTAGTCCCAAGGGATCGAATACTTGAGCCATACTAGAGAGTATAGCCCGCTTGGTAACTGATTTGCAACAACTAGGGTTCACTCTGTAACTTAGCACGTCCCGCCGAGTATCCCAAAAAATGCCGAGAGTTTTCTCCGTGGCGTCTTCCGTCAAAGAAATGGGCTCCACGCTGCCGCGATCTACACCAATGGCGCTAGCTACTTCACTGTCGTTGGATGCCCACTTTCGCAATTCAAACCCGTACCCCGACAAAGCGCTACTAATTTCGAATTGCGTTTTTATGGCTTCCGCCCTATTTTCAAAACCAGTCAGTAGGTCATCTACATAAAAATCCCGGCTAATTCTTAATGAGGCCTCTGGAAGCGATGCTTCGATTTTCTGGGCGATTTGTATCAAGCACCTAGTTGCTAGGTACGAGGCTGATTTAGTACCGTAGGTGACCGTTAATAATTTGAAGCATTTTACCGCTGAGGTTTTGTCGTCACGCCATAAAATTAATTGGTATTGCGTCTGCGAGGGGTCCACGAGAATTTGCCTATACATTTTGGCGCAATCTGCTTTCAGCACGTACTTGAATTGCCTAAAGCGAAGCGACAAAGAATTGCAAACAACGACTGCTGGACCACTGGGCCCTTATGTTGAAGGTCGTTAAGCGATACTCCGGAGGAGGACGCACAACTGCCGTCAAAAACAACGCGATGTTTGGTCGTTGAACTGTCCTCCTTTATGACTGGCAAATGTGGTAAATAAAACCTAGGATGAGGAAGGCTCGCTTCGTCGTCCACCTTGCTCAAGTGACCAAGCGACTCGTATTCTTTGAGAAATGCGGAATACGCGGTTTTCAACTCGGGATTTTTTGACAATT
This sequence comes from Agriotes lineatus, assembly GCA_940337035.1. Lineage (NCBI taxonomy): Eukaryota > Metazoa > Arthropoda > Insecta > Coleoptera > Elateridae > Agriotes > Agriotes lineatus. The sequence goes on from CALNHX010001411.1 coordinate 152,527, forward strand.
TGTTTTCTAATGAATAGAAACGCTTTAACGCTATACCGCGCGAGTCTCCCAGCGATGGAGCATCTTTCCTGAAAGGTATGCTTACGATGAACCTACGCGGCTCCGACGACGCCCGTTTCGTAGTCGATTGAAAATGGTCTTCGCAAAATTTGCCATCAGCAGAGAGTCGGCCTGATGAACCGTAAGCCCCCTCGATTTCCCAAAATCTCTGAATGCCGTGCTCGATGCCGGCTACACTTAAATGAACTCTATTTGAAAGCATGAGCGCTCGATTTTCGATGTTCATGTTTCCGCCTAAAACCCAACCAAAAAGAGTTTTTGTTAAGAATGGCTTCTCTGGGCCCAATTTCACCTGTCCCTGACAGAGCACTTGCCAAAAGACATTCGCGCCTAATAAAAGATCAATCTTTCCCGGTGTATTACAATCTGAATCGGCTAGCACAATGTTTGGTGGGATCTTCAAATCCCTCAACGAGAAAGAAAGGGCCGGCAGAGGGTCCGTAATTTTGTCTAACACAATACAGCTCAAAATGTCCTCGTATTTCCCGTTACGGGAGCGGATTCGAACGTTTGCTCTGAATTCAGCGTTCAGAGCCCTGGCACCAACACCCGACAGTGAGGTGATATTACCTCGTTTCTCAATTTTCAAATTTTGACACAAGTCGGCGCTAACTAAGTTAAGTTGGGATCCGGGGTCCAAAAGAGCTTTTGCCCGGGAAAATGACCCGGAGGATCCTTCTACGAATACGCTAACCGTGGACAATAAAACTTGCGCTGGCGCCGCGATTATAGGACGGCTACAAGCTGCTGAAACGGATGCGACGGGTGCCTCGCTCGGGGAGACGGCCCCGACCTCCCGTGCGTCACTGCTGGATTCTGGCGGTCCAGGACGCGGCGACGAAGTATTTTCGTGCGCGTCGCGCTTTGGACGCAAACACAGTAAAGTATGGTGCTTTTTTCTGCATACGCGGCATCTCGACGATGTGCATTTTACCACGAAATGTCCGGGCTTGAGACAATTGTTGCATAATTTCAAACGACGCGCCTCTTCGATACGAGCGTTTACCGACAATTTTGAGAATGATTCGCAAGCGCTAATCGAATGATTACTATTTTTGCAAAAATCACAAGAGTGATTACCTTGCTCTCTGGCTACATGAGCGCGTGCATGACTTTTTTGCTCGGATCCCTGATTTCCCAAACTCGAACCTATTTTCGCAGCTTCCAGCGAACCTAATAAGTGACTTTTGCTCTCTAAAAAATCTAACAACTCTCGCAAAGTAGGAAATTGTCCGGCATGTTTGCATAATTCCCAGTCAGTCTGCATTGCTGAGCTGAGCTTCGAAACTATGATATGTATTAGTATGGTGTCGACTGTGGGTTCCCCGTACGCCTTTAAAATTTCCAAAATTCTAACTACACTATCGAGCAGCCTTTGAACAGACGAATGTGAATCCTTTTTTACGTTCTCTAAACTGAATAACGCATTTATGTTTGATTTTACGATCAGTTTCTTATTTTCAAATCGCTTGACTAGAATGTCCCAAGCAATGGTATAGTTATCGTTGGTAACTTTTAACGACGAGATTGAACTAGCAGCTTCTGCCTTAAGGGAAGAAATCAAATAGTAAAATTTCTGAACGTTGGTCAAATTAACGTTGTTATGAATAAGCGACGTAAAGGAGTCATGAAATTGAACCCAATTCTCGAATTTCCCCGAAAAGGAAGGCAAATCTAAGGGTGGTAATCTTAATCCAGCGAGCTCTCCTGAAGGGCCACTTTGCGAAGAATTTTGACCTACATTCGGTTTTATACCCGAACTGATCTTATTTTTTGATAAGAATTCCTTTACTGCGCTACTAATCTCGCTAAAATGAGTCATAAAAGAGTCAAATTCATTGAAAAGTTCATCAAAGTTTTCAGCGTCGGCCTCCATTAGGCCCTCCATTGACTTCTTATACTCATCCAACAAATTTTGGAAACAACTAAACTCTTCTGACAAGTTGCCGACCTCGTGAGCCTTCACGGGGCTGGACGAAGAAATTCTATGAAATAGAGTTTTGAAACGATCTACTTTGGCTTTTATGAATTTGCAACGAGTGATTAAAGCACGAGTTTCCGACATGACCGCTGATGCCGAACGAGTTTCCACCATGACTGACACAAGCAAAAAACAACACTAAACGAAGGTGTAATGGAAAAGGACTTACTTTTGATTTGAGACCGCAGTAACTTCTTGACGAACAGAAAACCAACCCGCTGCCGATCGCTGCCGCTTGACGTGGGACCTGGACTCGGTGTAAGCTCTCGATGGTTGAATTTCCTGGTGTTGGCGAAGCTTCTTGACGCTCTCCGACGAAATGATGTTGGAGCGATTGCATCCACCAGCTACTGGAAACTTGTACACTCGCGTTTTTTAGCTTCTTCCAAATCCGGCTCGAAGGACCAATGTTTTTTGTACGATTAACTTGATAAGAGGCTTTCACGAATGGGGCCCCCAATTAATCCACTGCGAGTTCCGGTTCAATGGGATTGCCGGGAACTGCCACTTAATAACCCTAACTTGGGTTCAGTTAGTTGTTGGAGTGAAACAAGACTTAACAAACACGAGTATATTGAGTAACAACGATTACAAACGTCACTGATGGACCGATGGTTTTTTACAAAAGCTTCAACTGTTGTGACACGCTTGGATTGGCCACGCGAAAATAGCGAATTGCGCGTAACCGTAACACAAAATAACCTGGAAACGACTTTACCAGGGAGTTAGACCGAAACGCAAACTAGCACAAAGCATAGCTGAACTTGCTTCCTCGAGGCTCTGAATTTACAACGAGCCGAACTCGCCAATTCAAGGAGGGGCAAGCTCAAACACTATTGGCTTAGGCGATCCTGCGTAGCCAATCGGAGCGTCGCACGTTATTTAGGAAAAATGCTTATTCTAAGAAACCTTAATGCTAAGCTCTCTCAATGAGGCAATTGAACGAAATCCATAAACCCATGATTCCCAAATATGCTAAGTCGGCTTAAGTTCTAGTAGAAAATGTATCCATCCGCTTAAAAGCCATTAAGGGAAGCTTAAAATTCCTTTCCAATATTAACAGAGGCAAACAAATACGGCAAGATGCAAATTTAGCTTTACCACGACCTTTGAATGAGATAGAACAGTTATGACTTGAATTACATGATTAATTATAATCAAAAAGGTTTTGATGCACGCATCTGTGTGAATCAAACAAATGGCTTCAAGTCAAACAATATACAGGGCAGGACAAAAAATATGAAATTCGTTCAAGAACAAAGTTACCTTATTTAAAAAAATATAGCAAAATTTTATTGAGAAAAGTTGTTTAGAATTAAAAGTTATGCTCAAATACAAAGTTACGGCCTCCTCTTCGAATTTTGATTCTTTTTTGGAAAATTTTGTATTGCCCTCGTATGATACATATTTTTATTATTTTTATTTTATATGTATTTAAAGTAGCCACAACCTCATCCCTTTAAAATAACTTTTAGCAACTTGAAGCGTATTTGTAAAATTTACTTGGATTTATATTTTTTTAGGTAAGCGTCCACTTCATGTTTGTTGCAACGATATTTAACAGAACTTTAGAATTTCGCAAATATTCTTTTTAACAAGGCAAATGCTTTACTAATAATAATTTACATATGAAAAACTCTTAATAAAATCAGAATAACAAAAATATGTATCATACGGGGATAATACAAAATTTTACAAAAAAAGAATCAAAATTCGAATAGGAGGCCGTGACTTTGTATTTGAGCATAACTTTTAATTCTAAACAACTTTTCTCAATAAAATTTTGCTATATTTTTTGAAATAAGGTAACTTTATTCTTGAACGAATTTCATATTTTTTGTCCTGCCCTGTATATTATTTGACTTGAAGCCATTCTAAAGGCATCTGATATAGTTATCGAACATGCACTAACTTTTGGCGGTATTTAAATTTCGGTTTTACAACTAATAAAAAATGTCCCATTTGTTGCACACTTAATGGACCACACTGTATATGGAACACCCTGTATATATCTGAGGGAACAAAATTAACTCCGACTAGAGTTATCCGATGGAAGTAATTTGTGACACCCTTAGCAGAGGGATGAAATGTCACAACGCTGTTAAAAAATCATTCTCGCAGCCTGCTCTGAATCATGTAAAAATCAAACAGATTCTAGACAAGCTACGCAAAACCCAAAGTAAAGTGGAGCGTAGAATGCTGGGAAGTACTCCCAGATACCATAAGAGAAACAAATTGATTAGAAGTAAGACTACTAGAGTCATCGACGTAGTACAACAAGCAGTCAAACATGGAAATGGGCAGTTCATAACAAAAGACACCAGGACGGCAGGTGGAATCACGAAATCCAAAAATGGAGGCGCAACTACGGACACAGGAACAGAGTAAGGCCACCAATGCGTTGGGGAGATGACTTGGAGCGTCATGGCGGTTTGATGTGGAAGAGAACGGCCTTGAACAGAGAAAGATGGAAGAAATTAGGGGATACCTACATGCAGATCTGGACTGGACAAACGGTTAACGATGATGAATCATGAAACATGACCCTACTGGGGATACTTATTGTACGTTTTATACGTTTAGTAGTTCTGAAGTGTATTGTTGGCGCGGTCGGTCTATGTCAAATTTGAGGTTAGCATCTTAGGTTTTGTTTCAGGTTGTGTCAAATAACAAACAAAACCGAAACTACTAACGTCGAATTTGACATCTACTGCCAAGCGTAACATGAATCACAGGCGACTCTCTACCACCAGAAATCAGGCAGACTTTTGAATCAATTATCAGCGATGTTAAGTGAGTATAATAAGATTAATATTTTTTTGGTGAAATGACGTAACTATTTTTATCGCTATTATCCTTCTAATAGGGTTTAGTAAGAGAAAAATCAGTTTCGTTGACATAACAATATTTTCAGTTACAACAACGAATAAAAACAAAAAGTAATAGTTTTTATTGAAACTTTATATCTGAAGTTAGTTTTCAAATACAATACTCGCCATTTAACTATTAAAAAATAAAGGTAGTTTACTCTTGACCCACATTTAAATTAATTCTATTTATCCAATACCCACTAGTAATATGGTGTTTTACTAGTTCGTTTTAAATTGGGATATTACTAGCTTGTTTGTATCATAACCCACATTAGCCCTAACACCGTGCGTTATAATAAATAACACAGAGGTGACTTATAAGTATTTAACTCATTTCTGTGGCTTATAAACGATTTATCTACGACAGTGTGTAAAATTGATTTTTTTCCACGACCGGGAGTAGAAGTCCGTTTCTATAGCATCAAAATTGTGACAGAAGTAGAACATTTGCTCCCTAGAGACTAAATAAGACAAAAATTACCCTAGGGAGTTTTTATTATGACTGACACAACAATTATGCCAAATTCGAGGTTACCAGGTTAAGTTTTGCATCAGTTTTGACACAAACTGACGCAAAAACTGCTCGAATTTGACATATTTGTGAGCTCTTGTCATAATGACTTACAGTGCCACCAACTTTAAAATTTACCATAGGTTACTAATTTTAAAATAATTGTAATTAAAATGTCAATAAATGACGTTTAAAAAACGGGTTTTTCGTTTTTAATCTTCCTGCAACGTGAAAAAAATAGTATATGCAACTCGGAGAGAATACTATATTGCTTCAGTGCAATTTCTGACTCTCGGGCTTCGCCTTCGAGTCAGAAATTGCACCTCAGCAAAATAACGAATTTCTCTCCCTTATTGCATAATCTACTATTAGTTGGCAGTTTTAAGTTTGTAAAACGACTGTTTAATAACATGCTTTCATTAGTCATGTGGTCAATAGCAATGTGTTTAATATTAACCACGCAAAATTAGGGGCGGTGGCTAGTAATTCTAATTGACATTTAAAATTTATCTTTTATATTTACCATGTTTTGTAGATTCTATTGTAGATAAAATATTGCACATGCTTAAAGCATCTTTAGTCACTTGCGGGGCTTAAAACGCTCACTTAATCAAGTTTTAACTCCGCCCCACTGACTGAAGACTAGGTTTACTCACTGTATCGTAAATAACTGTTAGCCCACCATGAACTCATTTGTTATTTTGTTTTTTCACAAGTGTAAATAAAAAATGTATACTTTTTTGGTATACATTGAGTTTTTGGATAAAATTTTGTATGTCATACGTGAATTACTAGATATTATCCACTCGGCAAGCCTCGTAGGTTTAAATATATAATATCTACTATGACCCACTAATACCATACAGTCGCGGCCATAAAAACCGGGACAGTTTTTTGACCTAATTTTCAAAATGCGAAAAGAAGTGCTGACTCTGACAATTCTAATTAATAAATTTCATCAAAAGTCATTATTCAGATCTAAACAATGACTTTTGATGACATTTATTAATTAGAATTGTCAGTGTCAGCACTTCTCTTCGCATTTTGAAAATTAGGTAAAAAAAAACTGTCCCGGTTTTTATGGCCGCGTCTGTAAATAACTATTTCCGCCAAACCGTAAAACAATTGAAAAATATTGCTGTGAACACAATTTTCATAATTATTACTATAATTAATAACATTCCATGAATGTCAAATAATATCTAAAAAAGTTCTATAATGTGCTGATTTGTAATTTCATCTTTGTACAGTATTGCTGTGAATATGACAATATTTTTGTTAAAAACTGTATTGAAATCATATTCGCTTTGCAGCAAACAAATATAAACAGAATAGGCTATGGATTGTTAGGACAACAATAAAAACTGTAAACAAAACATTTGGGGATAGGAAGCCAAGCTTGGTAGCTGTTCATTTTGACTTCCCCAATTTAAACTTAAATTATAAATAAATAAATACAACAGCTTTTATTAAAAATTCTATAATTTATTGGGAGTGTCTTGTGGAAACTGTGGAAGTTTGGTTGGTGTTGGTAATGATTTCGCCCAGGTAAAATAGTGCTTCGAAGTTGGTCGAGCAGTAGTTGGCAGTTTTCAGACTAACAGGCAGCATAATTGAAGTCTGAGGCAAGTATAAACTAGCCAGCGGTTTGTCCTGGAGCAGTTTGAAGCCCTAGGACGGGGCAAAAGACAGAGTGGCGCAGAGTAGCAGCCGAGAAAGTTTCGGAAAGCAACCAAGCAAGGTGTGTGGATCATTACAGCCATATTCATCGGTGCAGAGGCCTACAGCGACGTGGTATTTATTGCGCGGTTCTTTGAAGCCCTATTATTCATCGCAGGAGCAGCAGAACACGCCAGGAAAGTGATTCTAGATAGAATTATCCTTAAAATTGTAAAATGGCGTCTCTTTTATATCAACTCCCGACAAGAGCGTTCCTTGAGTATTTTGTTTTGTGGCGTCTATTTACTTCCGCTTTTGTTGTCGCCTTGGAAACTTGCAATAACGTAAAACTGAATTGTTTCTCGAAGCAAAGCGAAGTTGTTTGGCACAATTTGTTAGGTTTTAGTTTGAGTCCCCATTACCTATAATTTACGCATAGAAGCGATTCCAGTAGCTAAATGCGTATTATTCAAAGCTTTTAGTTTCTAAAATTATTATAAAAGGACCCCAATATTGAATTTGATAGCAAATGTATTTGAATTAGTTTCTATAATTTAATAATATTTGCTAGGATTAGTCATTTTTATTACATTTATTTATTTAATTGTACATTAAAACATACGTACAGTCATATCACTGTAATATACAGGGTGTCCGGAAATGGCGTGTACAACGGAAGACCACAGAGTTGCTTAATTTAGCCGCTCGAGGGCTTTAAAAATAATTGATTTTTTTAAAAAATTTAACCTGTATAATCACTACCAATTTTTATTCTGAATAGTTACTTTAATTTAGAAGCGATTTACTCTCTTACAATATTTTAGTTGGGTAAACGGTTTAGCCACAAAAATATTTAGCATAGTGTTAAGTTACAATAATTACTGATTCAGGCTTGTAGGGATTTAGAAAATATGTTTTTGTGGCTAAACCGTTTACCCAACTAACATTTTGTAAGAGAGGAAATAGCTTCTAAATTAAAGTAACTATCCAGGAAAGAAATTGGTAGTGATTATACAGGGGGTTAAAAAAATATGGATGGATAATTTATTGTGACAAAGTTTTTCAACACCTTGTAATTTTCGAAAATAGGGTTTATTTTACAGAAAACCGTAGTTCACTGGTACGAATGCATGGCCAAAAAATTAATAAAATCTATCAAAGATTTTTCGACTTATTTGATAAAAATTTAAAAAGCTAAACATTTTTAAAGCCTTCTAGCGGCTAAACTAAGCAACTTTGTACTGTTTAAATAAGGTGAGTTAAATCATCTTATTTTGGGCTAAGGAACTTGTGGTCTTTCGTTGTTCACTCCATTTCCGGATACCCTGTATAACTAACGTCGTAGAACGTAATTATTATTGTTACCTTTAAGTTGAGTAGTTCAAATGGGCATAATTTGATAGGTTATGGTATTCTTTAACCTTAATTCAATAATAAACATATAGTATTGTGCAGCAACAACGGTAATCCTGCTGTTTAATGCTCCCATTTTGAACTACCGATCCCAGAGCTAGTAATATAGGAGGGATGCTGCAATGCTGTGAGTCGATTCTACTACCATTAGCAGTAGTTCACTTCTATAAAGAAATTAGGAAAGCTATAAAAATGCAAATTAAATTAAGAAAACAATTAAATTTTAATTATCTGACATTATATTACAAATAAATTATTAGCAATAAAACTGTTTCCGTTACAATTGAAATTCGACTATTTTTGTGATTGTAAGCTATTTCTTTAATAATCTTTTTGCAGTAAAATTATTTAAAAATTGCAGTAATAACCCCTAGTATAATTAAAATAAAATTTAATTTGTCAGCAATGGATAAGGAAGAAATGAAATATACTACCTACTGTACTGTAAATAAAACTCCAAACAGTGTTAAGTTTATTGAATATAAAAAAGTGCAAAACCTGTAAATACAAACAATACATTAAATTGTTTATGAAAAAGTGCACATGGATTTACAAAAAATACACTGAACTGTTATTACAAGTGCATATATATTTGCCAAAAATAAAGTAAATTGTTTATAAAAATGTACAGATGTATTTACAAAAAATAAACTGAATTGTTAATAAAAATTGTTTATATATTTATTAAAAATAAACTAAATTGTTTATAAAAAAGTGCACATGTATTTATACAAACATTAATGAACTGTTATTGAAAAGTGCTTATATATTTACCAAAAATAAATGAAATTGTTTATAAAAATGTACAGATGTATTTACAAAAAATAAACTGAATTGTTAATAAAAAACATTTATATATTTAGCAAAAATGAAGTAAATTGTTTATAAAAATGTACAGATGTATTTACAAGAAATAAACTGAATTGTTAATAAAAAATGTTTATATATTTACTAAAAATAAATTAAATTGTTTATAAAAGAGTGCACATGTATTTATAAAAAAATTACTGAACTATTATTAAAAAGTGCATATATATTTACCAAAAATATATTAAATTGTTTATAAAAACGTACAAATATATTTTCAAAAATAAACTAATTTGTTTTCCAAATATATAAATGTTTTTATTAACAATTTAGTTTATTTTTTGTAAATGCATCTGTACATTTTTATAAACATTTTCATTTATTTTTGGTAAATATATAAGCACTTTTTAATAACAGTTCATTTTTTTTTAAATATATACATGTGCACTTTTTTATAAACAATTTAATTTATTTTTAATAAATATATAAACATTTTTTATTAACAATTCAGTTTATTTCTTGAAACTACAGCTGTACATTTTTATAAACAATTTACTTTATTTTTGGCAAATACAGGCTGTTTCCTAAAAAACGCCGCAACCCATAACTCCGTTGTTTTAAATTTTAGACCCAACAAACTATATATATTCTTAAATGGTAAGACAAGAGCTACCTTTTGACATCGCCCGTTCGTAAATATCTTTCAACTGTTTTGAGCAACGATGTTAAACTTTTTTATTTTAAATGGAACACCCTGTATATTTTTACATATTTGGATTCAGGATGAAATTCTGCATGCAGTAGTATGCTTCATTTGTTTTTTGGGCACTTAGAAATGTTTAAAATAATTTTTTTATATTGCATGTAGACAGTCGTACAGTACCATAAAATTTTCAAGTGTAGAGTGGAAAACAATCAAAATGTTGAAATATTTTATTGGAAACAAATTTAAACAAAACTACAAAACGTATCTACAAGTATTGCTCAAACTGACCACCACCTTGTTGAACAAACAACTGACATCTTCTAGTTACTCCATTGGTCGCATTCAATATCATATTGGGAGGTATTTCGCGACAAGCATTGATAATCCTCTGCCTCAGAATTTCTTCGTTTTCTGGACGTGTTAGATAGAATATTTCAACATTCTGATTGTTTTCCACGGCACACTTGAAAATTTTATGGTACTGTTCGACTGTCTACATGCAATATTAAATAATTATTTTAAACATTTCTAAGTATCCAAAAAACAAATGAAGCATACTACTGCATGCAGAATTTCATCCTGAATCCAAATATGTAAAAATATACAGGGTGTTCCATTTAAAATAAAAAGTTGAACATCGTTGCTCAAAACAGTTGAAAGATATTTACGAACGGGCGATGTCAAAAGGTAGCTCTTGTCTTACCATTTAAGAATATATATAGTTTGTTGGGTCTAAAATTTAAAACAACGGAGTTATGGGTTGCGGCGTTTTTTAGGAAACAGCCTGTATATAAATGTTTTTTATTAACAATTCAGTTTATTTCTCATAAATACATCTGTACATTTTTATAAACAATTTCATTTATTTTTGGTAAATATATATGCACTTTTAATAACAATTCAGTGTATTTTTTGTAAATCCATGTGCACTTTTTCATAAACAATTTAATGTATTGTTTGTAGTTACAGGTTTTGCACTTTTTTATATTCAATAAACTTAGCACTGTTTGGAGTTTTATTTACAAATACAGTAGGTAGTATATTTCATTTCTTTCTTATCCATTTTCTGACAAATTAAATTTTATTTTAATTATACTAGGGGTTATTACTGCAATTTTTAAATAATTTTACTGCAAAATGATTAGTATAGAAGTTGCTTACAATCACAAAAATAGTCGAATTTCCATTGTAACGGAAACAGTTTTATTGCTAATAATTTACTTGTAATATAATGTAAGATAATTAAAATTTAATTGTCTTGTTAATTTAATTTGCATTTGTATAGTTTTCCCAATTTCTTTATCGAAATGAACTACTGCTAATGGTAGTAGAATCGACCCACAGCATTGCAGCATCCCTCCTATATTATTAGCTCTGGCATCGGTAGTTCAAAATGGGAGCATTAAACAGCAGGATTACCAAAAATAGTGAGTTTATTCATGTCAGCGTGGGTAAAGCAGAATATAATCAACGATATTAATTTAGTTGAAGGTATAGAATAAAAAAAGGCATAAAATCGACATACTGGTGCAATAGTTACAGTTGTAGGAAAAGCTAACTTAAAATGGAGGAACTTAATATTGATTCCCAGGCATTTACCATTTTGATAAAAGTGGAGGAACAATCACCCCAAGAATTAGAATTGGATGTAAAGCCAGATATTGTAAACAATACGGACATAAAGATAGAAAGGCAAGTCAATGGAGAGCTGGATATAAAAGACATAACCACTGTAAGGAGTAAGCATCGTGCTTTGTAATATTACATTGTGTGTATGTTCTAGATAGGGTTTGAATGTGAATTTTGTAAAGAAACTTTCTTGGAAGAGCAATATTTAATAACTCACAATAAAACCATGTGTCAAATGTGTAAGCATGAAAGTCCAGCGAATGAAAATATGAAGATTAGACTTCACCCTTTAGAGTTTAAGACAGATGCTCAAAAGACAAACAGTAAGCAAGACATTTGCACGTCTAAATCTCTTCAAGACGATTTTCGAGGTGAAAGTATAGACTTGATGGAATTACCATTGCTTCATGCTATTTCAAATGATGACAATGAACTTGACTTAACAAAAACATTATTTTGTTGTGAAACATGTAATTATAAAACTAGCCGGAAAAATTGTCTCCGTGTACACATGAAAGTTCATTCAACCGAAAAAGTCTTTGCATGTAACAAGTGTGATTACAGAACGGCTAGGCAAAATTCGCTATACAAACATAAAAATGTTCACACGGGCAAAAAGTCATTCACATGCGACCAGTGTGAATTTAAAACTGTTTGGAAGCATAACCTCAGTGGACATTTAAAGATCCATACTGGTGTCAAGGGGCTTGCTTGTGAGCAGTGCAGCTACAGAACGTTTCAGGCGGCACGTCTGCGTGAACATTTGAAGACGCACACTGCGAAAAAGGCTTTTGTTTGTGAACAGTGCGGTTATCAAACTACCCGGAAGAATTACTTGATGAAGCACTTGAAAATTCATGCAGGGGAGAAAGCGTTTAACTGCAGCGAGTGTGAGTATAAAACTATTCGGAAAGATTCTCTCAACAAACATATGAATGTCCACACAAGAAAAATAGTGATGTCATGCCAATTCTGTGAATATCGAAGTATTTGGAGGCACAGCCTAAAAGAACATTTGAAAACTCACACTGGTGAGAAGTCATTCCTATGCAAATTGTGTTCGTATCAAACTTATAGGAAGGAGTGCCTTAAACGACACGAGAAAATTCATACCGGGGAAAAGATGTTTAACTGTGAACGTTGCGACTATCAAACTTATAGGAAGGATCATTTAAACAAACATGAGAAGTCATGCAAGGTAAATGCACTTACAGTTCGCTCCAGGAATCTTGTCCCTGATGCCATGTGCATATGAAGTAATTGTGGAAATAATAAAAAAATGTGTTTGCATTTGTTTTCCTATATGCTAAGGAAGAGATCATTCTAGATCATTTGCACATTTGTTTCATACACACATGATGTCAGAGAAAAGATGCTTGGGACAAGCTGTACCTACGTGTGATTGAATAGTGAATGTTTCTCTTGCATTACATTTGATGCCTTACATTTTGCATTTCACCCTGTTTTACTCTCAATTGCTCTTAATTTTATTGATTTTTGTGTTTATATTAATGAAAATTATAAATTAACTAGATTACCTCCGCAGAGAAAACTGAATATTTTATAATCTACTGGAAATAAAGCGAAGTGTGGTTTTATTCTGTATTTTAAAAATACAATATTTCATTATTCTTGTACTAAAATTATTAAAGATTGTAAAACAGCAATATTTTGTACGGTGAGATTATGTTAATAATAAAGCATTAAGCAAGTTTCTGAGCAGCAAGCCACAGTCACAAAGTAAGAGTGTCGATGATAAGTGCAATGCAAAACATTTCATGTGTTAGGATAAAGGAAAAGAATATTTCTTAGACAATATAACGCGTATCATCATCGTAAAAGATTTTAATAGACTCAAACTAAAAATCTAATTTATATTTCACATACTAGGGACGTTCAAAGTGCGTTATAATTTGAGAGTGTCAAACAAAGTTAGATTTTCATTCAACTTTTGTTTGAAACATTAGAGATTAGACCTTGCTTGCAATAATCTGTCGTCTTATTTGTTTTTGTTTTTCTTCTATCAGTTGTGAAATATGGCTGAGTATAGTTTCAAGAAGTTTGAGTTTTGAAGCATCAACAAGTTCTTGTGTAAAGACGGTGTAAATGCGAAGGAAATGTTTGATCTCTTATTGAGACTGTACAGATCGGATGCGCCTTCGTATGCTGTGGCTACTAGGTGGTTTAAACAATTCAATCACAGCGGCCAGAGCATTGAAGATGATCCAAAGTGCGGAGGACTAAAAACTGCAACCGATGATGAACATGTGGCTCAGGTTGAGTCACTGGTGCTCGCCAATAGGCGTATAAAGGTATCAGAAATTGCTCAAGAGATTAGTGTTTCACAAGGGAGTGTTTATAACATTATCCATAGCTCCCTGCATTTGTCGAAAGTGCCAGCCGGTCCCAGAAATTTTTCTGTTCAGGATAAGCACTGTAGAATGGAAGCATCACTCGAGTTCCTCGACCTCTTTAATTCTAATGCAGAGGGTTTTATGGCTCAACTTGTGACTGGAGAGGAAACATGACTTTACCACTAGGACTCCAAAACGCAGCAAGAGTCTATGCAATGGAAGCATGAGGATGTACCACCCTTAAACGAGGGGCGAACATAGCCCTGGCTAGCTCAAACCATCAGCAGAATATGACGTGAATAAGGACCAGGCAGCGGTTCTTAAGGTTGCAAAAAAAACTTAATAAATTTAATACAAGCGGGCGCCAGTCGTTATTCACAAAAAACAAAATAAGCCGATCGACGTTTTAGTAGCCGTTTGACCATAACAATATGTTGTCGAGACAATTTCTCTCTATTCACTTACATTCAGGTTTTTTAAAGGATCATTCGGATTCTGCAGTCCTTTCATATACCTATTAACTCCTATACTGCTGATACGAAGCTAGACCGCGTAACAATCATTAGATTGAAGATATATACTTATATATTTCTGCACCGTCCAGTATCTTACGTTGTATGCGCATGCCTCAAAATTAGCAATATTTCCTGCAGAACATCCAACACAACGCATGCGTGACAGCACAGGGGACGGCGTACATGCAGAACAATAGGTAATTATTAAAATCTATTTGGTAAAGAAAGGAAATAGAATTTAAAATTCAATTGAATGAAGCTATATAAGATAACAGTAAGATTCTAACATAATTTAATTATTATCTGAAATGATGTGGAAGATTAATGGCGAATACTTATTCGAGAACCCTCAGGGGCTAGCACATTCTGTATTAGTACGGGCTTTGCAACCCCGAGGTACCCAAGCAGTTGGCCCTCCGAAAAGGGGGTTGGGCATGGGGCTAACTACCCCAAGGAATAAAACCCGTATCCCGTAAAACACCACAGTTACGAAAACTGATCTACAGCCTCGGAACTCTGGACGGAACAAACGGAAACAACTCTTGCGACGAAAAACGGATGTGACTATTGGATCGTGGAATGTACTAAGCCTGTACCGCCCTGGAGCACTAACAAACCTTATAGAAGAACTAACTAAGTACAGGATCGATATAACAGCTTTACAAGAAATACGATGGCCCGGCAAGGACGTTATGAAAATGAAAACCCACACCCTATTCTATAGTGGATCAAACCAACAGAGACACGAATTTGGAACTGGATTCCTAGTAAACAATACAATACTAGACAAAGTTATTGATTGTAAGCCAATCAACGATAGATTATGTAAACTAAAAATAAAGGGTAGGTTCCACAACATATCTTTGATATGCACCCACGCCCCAACGGAAGACAAAGATGACAATCTCAAGGATATGTTCTATAGTGAACTAGAAAGTGCATCGCATCAAGATAGCCACCATGACATGAAAATAATTCTGGGCGACTTTAATGCCAAGGTGGGTAACCAAGGCGGCACACTAAACTCACCCACAGAAGCACATAGCCTGCATACTAACAGCAAAGACAATGGGATGCGACTAATAGACTTTGCTTCATCAAACAACATGAAAATAGGAGGAACCCTCTTTCCTCACAAAAGCATACATAAAGCGACGTGAAAATCACCAGATGGAAGAACACTCAACCAATAATAGTCCACGTTCTAATAGACGGAAGACATGCTACGAGCCTCATGGACGTAAGGAGCCAAAGAGGCGCGGACTGCGACTCCGATCACTTCCTAGTGAAAGCAAAAATAAGGCACAGAATATCTAGGATTTTCAATACACAAGGTGAAAAACGGAAAAGGTGGGACACCGACAAATTACGCTCAGAGGATTGCCACCACAAATACAAGACGGCAACTATCGACAAGCTACAAATAAACAATGAGAACGTTAATCAGGAGGCAGACATAGAAACACATTGGGAAGCAGTCAAGAAAATAATTACTGAAGCGGCACAGGAAAGCATTGGGAGAAAAAAATACAAGCAGGCGGAAGGAGTGGTTCGATGATGAATGTAGAGAAGCCATAACACGTCGGAAACAAGCAAGGATAGAATCAATACAAACCAGCACAAGAAGTAAATTAAACAAATATCGGGAAGAGAGAAATAAGGCCAAGAATATTCTTAGGCGAAAGAAAAGAGAGTTTCTGAATCGAAGAGTGGAAGAAATCGAGGAATACCACAGCAGAAATCAAACAAGAAGTATGTATAAAATGACAAAGGAGATAACCAAAGGATTCCAGCCAAGAAATAATGTATGCAAAAGTAAAGATGGGGACTTAATATGCAACGAACAAGAAGTATTAGAAAGATGGGCCGAATACTTCAATGACCTACTGAACGGTGACGACAATCAACAGGAAGCCGAAAACGAACCAGTAGAAGATGGTGTGGATCATAACCAAGAAAACCAGGAAATAGAATTACCAACCTACGCCGAAGTAGAAGAGGCTATTCACCGCATGAAAAGAAATAAATCACCAGGAATTGACGAAATACCAGCTGAGCTTCTACAATACGCGAGTAAAGAACTTATACAGTCGATATATGAATTATTCATCAAAATATGGCAAAAATAAGAAATTCCTCATGAATGGAAATACGGGATCCTGTGTCCAATACATAAACAGGGTAATAAACTAGACTGCGGCAATTACAGGGGTATATGCCTACTGAATGTGACATACAAAGTATTTACACATGTGATAAATGCAAGATTAACTCCCCTAGCAGAACGACTGATAGGGGAATATCAAGCAGGGTTCAGGAAAGAACGATCTACCACTGACCAAATCTTTACAGTAAGACAGTTATACGTAGACTATAAAAATGCCTACGATAGCATCTATCACAATCAAATTTGGGCAACACTACACCAACTAAGAAGACCCAATAAATACATTCGGCTAATTAAGGCGACCATGTCAGAAATCAAGTGTAAATGCAAAATTGGAAACAAAATATCCAACGAATTTCAGGTTAAAAGAGGCTTGAAACAAGGCGATGTTCTCTCGCCGCTACTATTTAACCTAGTACTAGAACGAATAATTAGAGAGACACACTTAAACCCGGGAGCAATGATCTACACGAGGAGACATCAAGTAGTAGCCTTCGCCGATGATGTATGCATAATTGGGAGAAGAACAGAGGACATGGAAGAAATCTATAATTTAATTCAACCAATGGGCCAACAATGCGGTCTCGAAGTCAATGACCGAAAAACAAAATTTATGAGAATCCACCGTGGACAACAACAGCTACAACCCCAGGTAAACATAGAAGGAAACCACTTCCAAACAGTACACGAATTTAAATACCTCGGATCTATATTAACGAATGACAACAATATGCAGAGAGAGATTGAAACGCGAATTAATGCTGGTAACAGATGCCTATATGGTCTAATAAATATTATGAAATCGAAAGATGTATCTAGGCAATGCAAACTCAGACTGTACAAATCGTTAATTAGACCGGTCGTTTGTTATGGATGTGAAAGTTGGACATTAACAAAAAGAAGCGAGGAACTACTTAATAGGTTCGAGCGAAAAGTGTTGAGAATGATCTTTGGACCGGTTTTTGATAGAGAATTCAACCAATGGCGAACACGAATGAATTATGAAGTAGTAAGGCTAAATGATGGACAGGACATGGTAGGATGGGTTAAAAGACAAAGAATTAGATGGCTGGGTCACGTATGGAGGATGCCCGAGACAAGAATTGCCAGAAGAGTTTTTACGAACGATCCTGATGGACGACGCCCCAGGGGTAGACCACGCAGTAGGTGGAAAGACAACCTAACAAATGATCTAAAACAACTCAGAGTGCAAAACTGGACTGTCCAAGCAAGTAACAGAGACAGATGGAAGGCTGTGGTAGAAGAAGCCAAGGTTCTACAAGCACCCTAGAGCTGTGTGTGTGTGTGTGTGTGTGTGTGTGTGTACTTATTCGAGAAATACTATTCAACATAGTGGGTATTAGACAAATATGATAAAGTTTCTATACTGTGTTGGACTATAAAATATATGGTCAATTAAATCTTTAAGATCTTTTTCATTTATCAGTATGTAAAAATAATTTGGTACAAAAAGACGTAAGACATTTGTAAGCGGCTAAAATTACTAAAATAAACCCTTTATAAAGGTTATAAGCTTGCAATATAAAATGGTTATGAATTATACTAGAATTGGCGTGGTGAAAATAAAAAGTAAACTTCAAAAGATTAAAAGATGTGAAGAAGAGCATTAAAATAAATGGATGTGGTGAGAATGCCTAAGTAATACAGTTATAATCTACAAAAGCACATTTCTGGAATGGGATGCTGAACTGAGTTTATTGCCAGATTACATTATATCATAT
The DNA here is from genome assembly GCA_940337035.1 of Agriotes lineatus. Classification (NCBI taxonomy): domain Eukaryota; kingdom Metazoa; phylum Arthropoda; class Insecta; order Coleoptera; family Elateridae; genus Agriotes; species Agriotes lineatus. The sequence goes on from CALNHX010001411.1 coordinate 170,941, forward strand.
GAATTGGATAACAAGGAATGGTTTTTATTGGAAGTGGTTTACATCGATATTGTTAGCAGAGTGAGCGTTCTTATAGGGTGAGTAGAAGGTTTTCATCTAATGGAGTTCTAATTCGACAAGCTTTGCATTGAAGTGACATCTTGTAACTTGCACCTAGTCGAGGTTTACTAGGTCGTCGGTGGCTTGAGGATTTTGGTAGTAAGACGTGCAAGGCGTTTGCTGCTGACAGTGCTACTGGAGAAAGTTGGTACGTGCCTTGTCGTGTTTTGGCCAGGAAGTTTTTGCGGATCCAGGTGTTTTAGCGGAGTTCGTACTAGGATTTGTTTGGACGTTGGGGGATCTTTGTGAGATTACTGGATGTGTTTGGATTGGTAAAGCAGAGCATCGAGGTCCATGAACAGGTGACAGAATACAGATATTAAAATAAAAAACCGAAAGAAAAAGATAGAAAGAGGTAATTTTAAAGATGGAAGTACTTACTATTTGATATTTGTTGAATGACAAGTAATGTAACGAGAAAGTATTTGTAATTGATTTTGAACTTGCATAATTCAAAGTGACAGGTGACAGACGTACAAGTTATCGTGAAATAAGAGAATCAAATTTCAGGAATAGAAGCAGCTAGATTATGAGCGAATCTGACCTGTGTTTCAGTTAAGAGTAAAAATGTTTCTACCGGAGTTAGCGGTTTAATAATATTGATAATCCATAATTATAAAAGGGCAAATAAGTGACTAAAAATTCAACTTTAAAAGAAAATTGATTGAAAATAAACTAAAGTATAGTAAAAAGTCAGATGTAATAGCTATAGTATAATGATTATTGCTATAACATAAAACCATTTTAATATATAAAGACCATTATAACATAGTCAATTATAACATTAAATAGGCGCCACAACGTGGATCCGAAACATTGTTGATGTGAGGTAGGTGATTTTCCAGTTGACTACCTCTAAAATGGGTTTCTTTTTTAAATTAACTCCTATTTTATAGGGCATTATAAAGAACTAATACAATTGTAAATTTGAAACTTTAGCCATTGATTCTAAGAGCGACTACAATTACAGTATTTTGACTGTGATATCACTTCTGGTTATACAGAAAGTCGCTATCAACTTTGTTATTTTAAATAGAATATCCGGTATATTATAACATTTTTTAATTCGGCTTGAAATTTATCTTTTCAACTAACTTTCTAATTTGTACGGTTTCTGTAGAATTTGTAATTTTTGAAAATTTTTGACATGCTTAAAAATTAAATTTTAGGCTAATTATAAAATGACTGTAAAAGGATTTTTTATATGGAAATGCAAATGGCGAAATTCTAAGAAAACAATTGGCAAGAAGCATTATTACTAGATTGATTTGTGTTGGTACATTAGTTTTGCAGTGAGGTTAGGTTTCATGTTGAGTGATTGACACTTAATTATTTAAATTTTAGTTGTGCGTATTATAAACCTAAAATCTGATTTTATAATTTGGTTTTAACTAGATAGGTACTCAACTGAGGACAATTTCAGTTTATAACAAGCAGAACTACAATTTAAATAATTAAGATGTCAACCAGTCAACATGAAACCTAACCCCACTGCAAAAATAGTAACCAGAACTTTATTACCAACACAATTCTATCTAGTGGCAATACCTGTTGCCAATGGTTTCCCTAGATTGCATTTCCATATGAAAAAAATTGACCATATAATAGCGATGATCATTCACTTTACACAAGAGCGGATACATTTTTCAAAGGTATACTAGCCTACGATTGCCTCATGTCGAACAAAGTTCAATAAATTTTACAAGTACAAGATAATGTTAAATTGGCCCTTTATTATAAAAAATAACTTAAATTCATATAATCAGTTAATCTTTAACCAAAAACTATTACATACAGTTTTTGTTCCAGCATTACAGAAAAGAAACTTAATAGAATAGTAATAGAAATTGCAAAACGTAATAAATTTTGTCTTGAGAGTAATAGCGTAATAGGTGCGGGTAAAAAGTAATACATCTGGTACTATAGTAATAGGGTTGGCAACACTGGTCCTTCGACATTTGAGAGGTTAATGTGGTTAGGGAATTTTTGGAGTTCTTTTGTTGGGTTGAACGTCTGCATTGATAGTGGGTGTGGACCCGTCGGAGTGTTTTTAAGAGAAGATAAAGAAAAGAAGAATTGCAGTGTACCAAACGGACACTGAACTTAATGCATTGTTAGTAACTTTAGCAGATGCAACCTACTTGAGTGAACTTCTGTCGTTAATTTATGACGTTAGCCTATGATAAAATTTCAAGGAAGATAAAACGCTCGATTCTGCACGTGCCCCACTTTGACCTGCAATGTCATGGAGAAATTCCAATGCAAATATCCTGATAGCGCACGTAGGTCCGCGCCTCTTATCATTATAATACAATTCTTCCTCCAAGTGCCTCAGTAGATAGCAGAGAAAGCGAGCTGCAACGCTTCTGGAACTTATCTTCAGCCTGGCATGCTAGTCACGGGGTTTTATGCACTCTGAGGTTGCCGCTGACTTGACTTGAATCCGACATCCAGATCTGAGAGCCCCGAAGGGCTCGTGCTCGAGCACCTGACAAACAAACAGACAAACATGCAAACAGACATACAGAGAGACAGACAGACAAACAAACAGCCAAACAGACAGACAGAGACAGAGGAACACGCATAAGTAAACTGGACCTTGGGTTGGTTCTCGAACACGAGCTCGAGCTGATGCTCCAGCTGGTCCTCGAGTTGCTGCTCGAACTGGTGCTTAAGCACGAGCTCGAGTACCAGCTCAAGCACCAGCGTCAGACAGGCAGAAAAACAGACAGAGAGACAGACCAACACACAGCCAGGCACACACAGAGAGAGAAACATGCATAAGTAAACTCGAGCTCGAGCTGGTGCTACAGCAGGTGCTTGAGCTCGAGCAGCAGCGGATACCATTGATACCATCAGTTGATTCGCCAACTCGAGTAAACAACTTACCCCAAAACAAGGCTTATCTAATATCAAATTCGTCACACTACTGATTTTTCGCCAAATTTAAACTATATAGCTATACGAATCGTGGAATAATTATAAGAGCTAAGCCATAACCGGAATTATAAATCCGATTGCCTAAATGAAAGCGGATGGACCTCTACAAAAATCTCGGTCAAGTTTTTTCGATGTTATTTTTATTGGAAGCGCAGTGACGAATAAAAAACAAATCATTATAAAAGTTACCAACATAAAGCGATATTTCCTGGAAGTAAATACACAAACTTCTTTAATCCAACAGGCGTATTACGCCTAACTTTCTTAAATAGAACAGACCAATGCAAACCTTAACGACTAACGTCTAAGCGAAACCAAGAAAATGCTAGAAATCACGCATCCATTCAATAAGACAAACCAGTAATGAATTCTTCGAAGTAAACTGTCAATGTAAAACAATCTAACGGATTTACAGCCATTACGAATGCAGGCGGCCAACCCAGCAAACCAACTCCAAAAACTCACATGTCTTAAATGTTAAAAGAATATTCACCCGACAGGTATTACAAAATAAATCAACCTACATTTTAGTAGCCGTCTGACTGTAACAAATCCCGCCTTACTAACATAAAGCAACCTACCGGTGAAAAACGTTTTCTCAACTACTGTAGCGACCAGCTAGTTCAGTGCTGAAACAAGAGGAAGTAATAGAATCCATCAAATATAAACTACCCTAAACCAAAACCCGCGTAAGCGAAAGAACACTTCGTAAGATCAATAGCACGAATGAAAAAAGTACAAAATGAATCTTAATTAGTAATGATAGCTACATATAGACTTATAACATAACATTTCCTCTGGTAAACGGGCTGGATTGATGCTACTTGGCGGGCGGTAACCACTGTACGCGTTGGTTCTGCCCGGTTGCTCCACCAGGATTCTCTCCAAGAAAGTTTGGATGAGGTAGAGCTCCGGTGTACTTGAACTTAGAAACGATCGGTCTGAAACAAGCGCTATTGTCGCCGAAAACGGCGATTGTATACGAATTTTGTGTGCGGGCCAATTTTATAGAATAACTTGTTTTACGGTGATGGTGACGTGTGTAATTAGAGTAATAAGTTAAATTTTGACTTTTTGAATTGAATTTTAAAAAATTGTAATAGGAGATTAGTTAAGTCAATTTGGTGTTAAAGTTTGCATGATTAATATTATGTTAAATAAAAATCATTAAGTCGTAAATAGTTTAATAAATAAGCAAAAAAAACGTTTCGCACAATTAAATTGGCTTCATCAGTTTATGATAATAAGAGCATTATGTTGAAATGGTTAAATGGAAAATTACAATTCTGAAAAGTTAAAGAATAGGTTAGCGAACTACAATAAAATTCCCTTAAAAATGTGTACTTACGGTTTAATTAATTTTTGTAGAACATAACTATAATCATTACGACTTTTTTATATTTTTTATAATACTATTAAAGTAAGGAGTTAAATGATTAAATTTACATTTTAAATAAATAACTGTTATAAATTATTTTAATTAATATTTTACTGGCTTTCATTTCGAAGCAAGCAAGAAGTCTGAATTTTATCTAATAATTCAGACTTCTTGCTTGCTTCGAAATGAAAGCCAGTAAAATATTAATTAAAATAATTTATAACAGTTATTTATTTAAAATGTAAATTTAATCATTTAACTCCTTACTTTAATAGTATTATAAAAAATATAAAAAAGTCGTAATGATTATAGTTATGTTCTACAAAAATTAATTAAACCGTAAGTACACATTTTTAAGGGAATTTTATTGTAGTTCGCTAACCTATTCTTTAACTTTTCAGAATTGTAATTTTCCATTTAACCATTTCAACATAATGCTCTTATTATCATAAACTGATGAAGCCAATTTAATTGTGCGAAACGTTTTTTTTGCTTATTTATTAAACTATTTACGACTTAATGATTTTTATTTAATATAATATTAATCATGCAAACTTTAACACCAAATTGACTTAACTAATCTCCTATTACAATTTTTTAAAATGTAATTAGAGTGTTAAGCTTGGCAGGTCGCTGGGCTTCCTTGGTATATAAGTTTGGGACCACCCCAGGAATAACTTAAATAGGGCCTGTACTCTTGAAGCGAAGTCCGCTTTACCACGACTTGATTTTGTAGCAGTCGCTGGAAGATCGTTGCGCTCTTTAGTGCGCCGGCCGGCAAAGTGCGATCTGTCTACCAGGGTGGTGTCGTTGGACTAACAATGCTGTTGCTACAGGTAGGCTGGTACTTTAATGACCTTTTAGGTGAAGCCGGTTATTTATGGTCAACGTAACGTAGTGGACGTCGAGTATGGGGTTTAGGTTAAAGAAGAATTCTACGAGACGGGTTTCCGTCACAGGGCAGAACTCTGTCAGGTCTAGGTTAGGGGGGAAGTTCTACGAAATGGGTTCCAGTTACAAGGCAGAACTGCGTCAGCTTCAGGTTAGGGGGGATACTTTACGAGATGGGTTCCCGTCACAAATCATAGCTAGGTCAGGGAAGTATTAGAAAAAAAGGTCAGGTCTGGAGGGGGACCTAGAGCTGGAGGTCATCATCGGGATTTCAGGTCTCAAGTCGCAAGTGATTGAAATAGTTGCGGAAGTTGCTTTTATACTTTTTGACCCGCATTACCGTTGCAGTCACTCCAGGTACAATTGAGTGGGAGCGGCGCTATGCTTTCTTGTACGAGATTCTGCGCACCGCTGGTAAACGTGTTCTTATCTTCTATTCGAGCGTTAGAGATGCAACCGCAAATTGTGAAGGAATAAACGCCGTACAAATGACCGGCATAATATTGATACTTTAGATACATTTTCTACTGGCGCTAACATTACAACTTCTCTAAAACATATTAGAGGCCAAACATCAATGCATCCTTGACGAAATCACACAAGTACATCAACACCATTCCCAAAATACAAATCTGACAAACTAGAAGAAGGAAGGAAAAACACTGGTTGCTACGGTTTTAGATATCATCAACTGACATCGACAACTTGTTCTACTAATACATCAAACCACCAAGACCAATATACCAAACCACCGAACCACCAAAAATCCATTTGCATCAATGAGGGCAAGCGTCCTATATTAATCTCGAAATGACGGAGGACGACTACTCCAAACTATACGAATTGTCAACCATAAAATTACAAAAATGCACATCCCAAGATTCCTATAAGAATAAACTTACACCAAAATTACAGCACGACCAATTACCCAACCAAAATAAATGCATACCAATAATCCCAAACACATACACAGAAACCCCAAATCTGATACACAACACAACCAATCAATGGAGTAAAAATAAATCAAGCAAGCATTATGCGTCCAATTACAAAATATTCAAATAAGGTAATGAACATCCACAATTCCCTTTTTCAAACTGACTACTGCGGGCGCTATACTTGTTGTAACCTCAAATTAATGATGACCCCATATTTATTACAGCCCCTTTAAGTTGAACTTCAAACTTATTAGCCGAAAAAAACTTACTCAAAATTTGTTGGGCGACAATTCTCGTTATAAGACAAACCGCAACGGAGAGGTCCGGAACTTCTTTAATAGCGGAACTCTCCAATACTCAATAATAAATTAAAATAAACGACTTAAAACGAAAGAACTTAATATGGCACTTTAATGTAAATCAAAGAGCGAGTTGAATATGCTCTTTCGCGTTTAACGAAACCCTCTAACTAATCCGCGGAGGCAGGGATGGGTTCCAGTAATCTATATACTAGTTTAAAAAGGCGCCACCAATTTAATTACTACATCAACTCGCAAACTTAAATTGACAGGTTCGGTTATGATCTTGGCTATTGTGAATTACAATGGAGGTTCAAAATAACCCCTAACAGTTGAAAGTTATCAGATAAACTTAGCAATAGTAATAACAAAACGCGAGTGCGACGTACTCCAAGCGATATTTATTTAAATCGTTACAAGTGGGTAAATATTCAAATAACTCAATATGGTGTATATACACTGGCAGCTTTTGTCAATATTATTGATTAATGTAAAATTTTAATTCAGCTATGAAATCTATCCATGATGTGATCACACTATATTAATTTACAGTTTCCAGTTTACGCTTTTATTAATTAACAGATCAATACACATTAGAAATATCCATAGATTTATGGTGTATCATTGCTGATTATGAATCGAGAATAACAAAGTACTGTACTTTTTCAAGGTTTACTCATGCACTTTGAATTACGATCAGAAATAAATATATCTATATTTCAAAATAACTACATTAACTTATCTGAGGTCTCCAGCATTGACAAAGTCACAGGTTCGCTCTGGTTCTGTAGCAACATCACCAAATCAATCCTCCAAAGGAAGCACAACAAAGAGCACCAAGTAAATAAAAGACGAAAAACACAGGAAATAAAAGACAAGCAGCAAAGGCATGTTGCAAAGGCAAATAGCAAAAGACAACAGCAAAGACCCTGTAATAGTTGTTACGGCTTTAAACTGTCTTTACGACACCGCACCGGCTCATACAACAACCAAACGGCCGGCGCGGGCAAAATGCTACAAAATTGGGACGAGGGGTTCTCTTAGGCCGCTACCCATGCCGCAACAAGATAAGCCGGTTAAGCATTCAGTGAAGCTAGGGCGGGTACTTTACGAGATCACTTAAAAGCAGCGGACATAGGGGCGGTAAATGACAATAAAATTAAATTGGACGCCACCCGGTTTGTGGGGTATACGAAAATATAAGGGCAGACCCAAAGAAAACCGGGAAATCAAATAAGTCTACCTTCTAGCTTATCACCTTGGTGAAGATTCAAGCTCAACGGGAAAAGTATATTCGAGCAGGCCGACGACTCCCAAACTGTAGCGACGAGTGTACCGTCTTACCTTTGATGTCTCTAAACTGCTTTCCAGGCTCCACCTTACATTTATCTGCACAAAGTATATCATAACCCTGAAAATTTTCACAACAAGCATTATTAAAAACGTAAAAAGGCTGTCACAACCAACATTAATATTTGAAACGTAAACAAAAGTTTTCACAACTAACAGTCACGCACAAAACTGTGAACCAAACTACACTGAGCGGTAATACTACGTTAACAACAAATCTTAACTGAAATACTTAATTAGCATCCGGATAAGTAATTGAATTAGTTCGTCTTAACTTAACCAAAGCCACTTCATGAACGAGAATTTTAATCGGTCGTTACCGTTACATTACTAGGAAATTGGTGTCACAAATCATTTAATTAAATCTAGGTAAGTACCCTAAAATCGCCTGTTATATTGCGCTACAATGTAATTGCTAAATAAGTTGGCAACTTTTAAATGATGCCGATAAAGCGGTTAATACATAAAATACACACTGTATAATCTGACCTGTTTGAGCTTCGCCTGGCTCCAAAGTTCGGTACTGCAATGAACTCGCCTTACAACGTAGGGAAGGTCGTAAGGCTAACGGCTGCAGGTGCCGGAGACACCACCAAAGAATCCCTCGCGGGACACAATATACGGCCCCAACAGGGAAATCGCGTGAAGACAACGACCATGGCACACTCTCGCTGTATTTAATCCCACAATAACGGTGGCAAAACGCCGACAAGGCACACAATACTCGAGAGCTACGGTCACTCATGGTGGCACCAACTAACACATATAACGGTCACCTCGACGACCCGTAAAGAAGTCTTGGAAAACAAAAAGCGAAACCAAACGGTATTAATCCTCGCGAACAAACCAATGTCACAAAATTAGCTGTATCAGCAAGACACTGGACAAAACCAACATAACTTCTCGCACAAAAGAAAACGCGCCCGCGCCCCTTCGGGGCGCGGGACGATGACAACGTAACGCTATGCAACTATCCTCTCTTGCGGGCCGGAACTGACTCTCCTCGGCTTGCAAAACAAGCGAAGCTCTAACAACCGCGTTCCCACGCGGAGCCTTAGCCAATCACGAGGCGTAAGCTGAGGCGGAAATAACTGGATTTACGCGCCCAAACGGTGATAAAGGGTGGCCCAAGATGATCGGAGCGGGTCAGCCGCGTCGATATACAAGGTATTCGGATTCAAATGAACAAGAAGTGATCTTGCGTCTGTGAGTTTTTGTGATAAAAGTTAAAAATGTTGGAACCAGATTTGAAGTACAGATAGGCTGTACAGAAAGCTTAAATAGTCAGCTTTGTTGCTGAAGGTTACAAAATGGCTTAACATAGTGTTACATAGTAGTAAACAACCTTGGAGTGCAATGACGTACCTACTTCAGTTAATTATCGGCCCGTTGTTCGATAGCCCACAAATATGGCCAGCCCCACGACAAATGCTATTTCGTTCCGTAGTGTTACGACGTTACGAGTCGTGAGAAGGCGGTTTATATTGTTCCAGGCCATGCCACTGGCTCTGTTGCCAAATTGTGTGCTAGGCCATTCCAAGACGCACTAAGTTTTGTTTGTTTGGAATATATTGGACATTCAAAACTATTTTGACAAGGCAGTTCATATAAGTTACAAAAAAGCCTTGGGAGTATTGCGTACCAAGCTGCAAGACAACTTACGCTTCATTAGTTGCTCCATATGTTAGCGTAGTCACGTTTCCATTTAATAAAACAATGGCAAAAATGGAAAGAAGTTGTTTGCATTTAGAGAACTGGCGGATTGGAAATGATAGTGTTGTGCGTGAAAAGCATTTTAAAAGAGCGGATATAAAAGGTAATAAGATGAAGAGACTTGTTCCGACTGCAATCTCACTAGATTACAGGCAGAGCTGTCACAAATCAGTGAGATTTAAATCTTTTTTTGAATTAAATATTTTTTTTAAATACTTCGATTTTAAATCTTTTTTCAGAAAATGATTTTTGATTTATGATTAAATCTTTTTGAAAAGTATCTTTGATTTTTACTTAAAAATTAAGATTTAAATCTTTTCAAAATGATTTAAATCTCTAAAAATATTTAAATCTTTTTTAAAACGATTGAAATCTTTCTAAAATGATTTAAATACCTATATAAAAAGATTTCAATCTTTTTATATAGCCTGTCTATTCCTGTCGATTGGTTAATTTACCTGCAACTGCTGCAACCGTGCATAGTATTTGCTTTGTATTTAACGCATTGTCGTCGCAGTCGTAGCATCGCAAGTATTAAGAAGTTTTTTCGTTATAGTAAAAAGCACGTAAAATTTTATAATTTTAAGCTGGTGTTAAATTGTGAGTTGGAGAGTTGTGTAAAAATGTGACTATAGATTCTGAAAAAGCGAACTTAACGGCAGAGGACTAGAGGTACCCATATATGATTTGTTTTTTTTTATTTTTAAATAAAATTATTTAAAAGCATATTTTTGTTTTTTATACGTATATTTATACAACACACTATACAGCAACAGTATTTGCCATAAACTTGGCTACAATGGTTACATACACCATACAACACTTATACATCATACATTCATACACATACATACTTTATTATGACAACTGTTGTTACTGATTTTTGCAACATGAAGAGTAATCAGTAATCAGTCTGAAATGGACAAACAAAGAAAACCCTAGCTAAAATGTTAAATAGATTTTTTAGCTAGACTAATAATACTTTTAAGGAGAACTCAATTCAATAATAAAAAAATAGTGTAAACCCATTTCCCATTTCTTTTTATTTCAACTGTGATTTTATCAAAAAGTATTTGTGGGCGGAAAAAAATTTAATTAACTTCTTAGTTTGGGTTTTAATGCTTTTTTGTTTATTTCATACTATAAGATTTTTAAAACATAGATTAATCATATTTTTATGTTTTCTGGACACATAATTAAAAGTTTCATTGCTGATTTAAATATCTATCTTTACATCTTTAAAAACGATTGAAATCTAGAAGAGATTTACTATTTACATCTTTTTCATATTCAAAACGATCTTTGATTTAAATCATTTGTCAAAATGAAAAGTATCTATGATCTTTGATTTAAATCTTTTTTAAAATGATCTTAAACAGCTCTGCTTCTAGGCAAGTTATTTTGAAGAAATTACTGTTTTAGATAAAGTCAAAATTAGTAGCAATGGAGAATAAGGTACCTACCCATTAGGAATTATTTTTAAATTGAATATTACAGTGAAGTGAAGCGCTACGATGTAAATAGCAGTGCTTTTATAGATTTTTTTTCAAATGGCATATATCACAATGACAGAAACAGTGCAGACAAGCATTTAGTGAACAAAACTAGTAATTTTTTGTTGAAGGTTGGCTCAGCCATGTTGCCAGACTGTGGTAGGCCATTCCAAAGGTCACTTTATAGGCCCAGTGTCATGGCCTGGAACAATATAGACAGCCTTGGTCGTGGATATAGAACGGATGCAATCATTATCAACACGCAAGTAATCGAAATAGCTTTAGGAATACAGTAAACAAGCCTATGTATTTTTACAGAACAAAAGATGATTAAAGATATGGAAAGTTCATTTTGCATCACAGAAAATTTTAATTGTAAGCAACATTTGCGTTTATAGAATTAATACGAAGTAGTACAAATGCAGGTGAGTGTCAGAAATGACTTATGACCCACTTGACATAATTAAATATTGTTAACTTTGGTTTTGTGCACGATACACTTATACCGGTATGCCAGTACGCATCTCCGCTGCAGAATGCTTCGTAAGTGACTTCACCGGCGAGAGAAATTCCAGCGTTCGCAATAGATTCTAATACATATTCTGGCCGCTTTAACAAATTAAATTCGCGTAATTTTATGGCTGTTTCTGTTTTTCATGATATAATATTTGTTGTAAATCCAAATACATGTAGTTTTGCCATCATTTATGATACTCAATTTTATTTATAACTTGCCATTTTTTGTTGAACGATTTGTTCGAGGAATGGTCGCAATTCACAATTGTCAAATAGGGATAGATATTTTTGCTTTCAATGAAATTATGTCTAAATTAAAATATTTATTAAACAAAATATTAGTAAAATACAAACATCGTGTTATATAGCATTCTTACACTCAGGTGCAAAATAGATGGGCCACCAACCTTTTTGTTGCATGCATAGTTGTTGACAATCTGAATAAAACTTTTTAATTTTATTATAAAAAGAGACATCAGAGTACAGGAAAAGACAGCATGTTGTATTTCTCAGTTTTTTAATGAACAATAATAGATGATTTTAGAGGCTTTCACGGCCATTGTCGTTAAGTAACAAACGACTTCCGGGATTGGACCGTGTCGTTATTGACATTATAATAGTGCACATTTTTTAATTTGGCGTTTACGATATCGGAATACAAAACAATAATAAACAACTGATAGTCCTATTTTGCACCCTAATATTTATTTTTTATAGTTTGTAATCTTTGACATTTTTGTTCCAGTTTTCTCCTGCAATTATTAAAACTAATTTTTTTATTGAGGTCTCGCAATCTTATATACGTTCTTCTTGTGCTTAAACAGAGAATTACTTTAAATTGAATGTTGCTGTTCATAATTATTCCTTTGCATACTTATGTGGTAGTCAAAGAAAGTATGTATAAAACTCTTATCTGTCTTTAGAAACTCGTTGTATAAATAACTATTTAAATAGTCTGTCTGACTAACGTTATCGACCTCCATATTAACAACCTCTGATTTGTCCTGTTGTTTTTCAGACACAGATGTATCCAATACTTCAGTTGATTCAGCAGAAAGTAATATTTCATTTACTTCACATGGTCGTGTTCTTGTTTCTAATCGAAGACACCTTCCCTTTCTGTATAGTTTGACCAGATTTATGAAGATTTAATGTAGGCATTGCATCAGCCTTTAAATTTCTGCTGTTTTTTTTTGGGTTGTAATTTAGTAAGATATTTAAAAACAGCTAGATTCGAAATGATTAGAACAGATACATGCTGAAAAATGAAAAATGTTTTCAATATACATTGAAATAGGTGGTTTGAATAATAATAATTTTACCAGCCATTTTTCAAATTTATTTCATCTTGACGAAGGCATGCAATAATCCATTGCTTTGCTGAATTAGCGTTTTTCGGAAACATGAAGCATTTAATTTCAGTTCCCTTTGTGTTTTGGTTATAATTCCTGCAAGAAGCTACGACACAACCAGGCATTATGGCTAAATGTAACGTAAAACAATAACAAAATAACTTAAAACTGTGCACGAACACGTTACCATTGCAGAACGAATGCATCCAGCCTGAATTCCCGCCTGTTCTATTATCTATTCACAAAACTCGTGAACTGTCAAGCTCATTTTTTTTAAATATTTGCTGAGTGTACATACCTGAAAATTACAGTATTTTTGGGAATGTACTTCGGATCTAGTAATTTCTAATCATTCATTCCTTCATAATCTATAGCCTTTTTTACCTTTCGGTGTCGAGGACCATTCATACATCGCGGGAAGTGCAACGGAGGTAATGCGCCGCACGCGACTAACACTACGCTCCCCCGCATGCAAACATACTACACACACAACAACTTACATCTAACTTAACTAATGAGTTCAAATCCACTTCCGCTCCGAGAAAATTCTCGGCTACGGCCAGATTTGAACCCATGTCCACCTGGTTGCTAAGCAGACAACAAGCCCACTCAATAATATTTCAAATTAAGGTTATGTTACATGTGTCAAAAGTCACAACTATGTTCTTCTAGTTTTTCCTTATAATAATCAACTATAGCCTTTTTTCCTTTTCCAATAATAAAACCCTCTTTCGTTTCTATTCCATTGCAATTGAAGTGCAAGCACAAAAATTAAAGAATTTGGGAGGTTATTCTTTTTTCAAGAAAGTGTGACATAAGTCAAGTTTTTAAATATCAAACATTTCAGTGCTGCCTAAATCAGCAAGCAGAAGTTCTAAAATAGAATTTAAACAAGGTACTAACTTGACAGCGTTTTGACAGTTCACAAGTTTTGTGAATAGATAGTTTCTCTCACAAGGTACTATATTTATACGAGCAAGCTTCTCCGCCACACTGAAAGTGGCGGCAAATTCAAATTCTAGTTACTTTCCAAATAGCATACGGCAAGTCGGAAAAACAAAGATTATGTCATTTAATTTTACCCGTCTCAAAAAAAATTGGTTTTTAAACAAATAAAAAGAAAGCAGAAAAAATCGGAATAAAAACGCTGTTAACTAACTCGCACGTGGTTCAAACTAGAGAACTTTAATAGTACCTTAGTTCAAACAACAGTGACGAGTGACAGAACTCAACAGAAATGGCAGATACAGTTGACAGCACAGAACAATACCTACATCTGTATATAGATTTAAATAACTACACTTGGATGAAGACTGTAATTATAATTAGCATCGTAATGGAATGCACCAAGATTTAAATCAGCGTGCAGTGTTCGTCTGGATCGAGCAGTGCGTACTCGAACGGTTTCCAGTCTTGCTTGGTTGACAGACGAGAGAACGCACGGTTACGGGTCAGCGCAGCCAACGGCTTGGCACTAAAGTCTCTGTGACACAAAATCTAGTGGGATAAGCTTGAAAGGTCTATAAAGTACATTCCAATGTTAAAGCGAGTGATGTTCCTAGAGGTAGTAAAATGCAGGTGGGATTCAAAAAATATATAACAATATTTTTGTACAAAGGTACGAATTTAGGTTATTTGCAGATTTAAGATTTATGTGTACCTAGTAAAAACATTCCTGTGTAATGTAAAAAATGTGTGTAGGCCGTAGCTAGGCCCTAACAAAAGGATTAATTTTTCTCTCCTTCCATATTACTGGCTCTAGAAATTGGGAGATTTGCGGCCATTATTATCTCGTCTCTAATCTTGCATAGAGTGCTTTATTAACCAGGCAAGCTTATCCCACTAGATTTTGTGTCACAGGGATTTTAGCGCCAAGCCATTGGCTGCGCTGACCGGTAACCGTGCATTCTGTCATCTGTCAACCAAGCATGATTAGAAACCGTTGGAGTACTTACTGCTCGATCCAGACGAACAATGCATGTTGATTTAAATTTTGGCGCATTCCATTACGATGCTAATTATAATTACAGTCTTCATCCAAGTGTGGTTATTTAAATCTATATACAGTGTGTAGGTGTTGTTCTGTGCTGTCAACTGTATCTGTCAGTTCTATCGAGTTCTGTCACTCGTCACTGTTGTTTGAACTGAGGTACTATTAAAGTTCTCTAGTTTGAACCACGTGCGTGTTAGTTAACAGTGTTTTTGTTTCGATTTTTCCTGCTTTCTTTTTATTTGTTTAAAAGCCAATCTTTTTTAAGACGGATAAAATTAAATGACATGATCGTTGTTTTTCCGACTTACCGTATGCTATTTGGAAAGTAACTAGAATTTGAATTTGCCGCCACTTTCAGTAACTCAAAATGGCGGACGATCTTGCTCGTATAAATATAGTACCGTAAAGTGGGGAGAGATTGATCATTTTAAACTAACTTTTTTAGTTTAAGGTCTAAATCGACCATATTTTATAGGTGATTGAGAATCGTATATGTCGATCAGAATATAATGGGTGTTCATAAACAGTCGTCATCCCAGTAGGTTTTGACTTCAGAAACGTATGTCTATTAAAATTGAGAAAAAATGCGCTATGACAGTACTCAATGACGTTTCATTGTGTTGCACGAATTAATCAAAGACATAACATTTTGTTTTTCAAAGCAACTGGGATGACGACTGTTTATGAACACCCGTTAGAATTTGAGACTAATTGATTTAGAAACAATTGCAAAAAAAATTAAAAGTGGGTGATCAATTTCATACCTTGGTTTGGGGTGAGATTGATCACCTCCTTTTGATATCATAATACAGCTCTACATCTACATAGAAACGGTCAATCTCAACCCCAAAAATTTTTGTCAAGCCAGTTCCTGGGAATTGTTTTGAACTTTTTCCGGGGTGAGATTGATCAAGTAGGGTGAAATTGATCATTATAAAATTTATTAAAAAAACACAAGTGTTTAAGTTGTTTATTGGCTGAAATTAATTTTATCATTATAAAATAACAAAAACGTAATATCAAACAAAGAACATAACTGGAATTATATCCCGAAAAGAAAATAAAAGTAAATCTAACACTCTTTAATGTTTATATCGCTTTGAAAATGGTATTTTATAATTCTCTGAGATACTTTCTAACATTTTGCGTCTGGCAACAGTGCCAAAATATCTTTTAGGTGAACCACCGATACATCATCTACCACAAGTTTAAATATTCTTCTTGGCTCAGCAGACTTTAGGCCAATTACTTCAAATTCAGAATTGTCTAAAACATTTTTGATGAGGCAGACGTAGCGAAATTCAGTTTTCTTTCTTGAGCCGGATAAAAATTTCACCAACACTAATTTGTCAATGACAATGTTATCTAAGGTTGGTTGGATGTATTCAAGAGGTTCATCTTCATCTAAGCTTATATTATCGTCGGTGTCGTCATCATCTAACTCTACAGCCACACTTTCATCTTCCTCACTTGATGACATTTGAATACTGAGGCCGGCAACACTTTTTCCAGGTTCTACTCTAAGCATTTTCTTTCTCTGGGTTTGTGGTCTTATAGCAGTATACCTTTGATTTTTTAAATATTCTGTGAGACTATTTGTCACTTCTGCTTCCACATTACCCGCAACACTATTATCATCGGGAAGTTTTCGTAACACTCGGTCAGGATTAAAGGGCACCAGACCACAAGCTTCGAATCCAGAAATTAAGTTCCGTTTAATAGCACTTTTTTCTTTCGAAACATCTTTTGCTGGAACCTCGTCCATGTTATCAAAACATTGCTTCAGTAAAAGGGGAAATTCGTTTTTTGGAATTCCAGACGTTTTTGTGTTTCTCATTTTCCACGTTGTTAATGTTTTCCGCCAGCTTTCTTTAAACGGGCGGAAAAAGGCTACATCTAAAGGCTAGCAGAAGTGCGTACAATTGGGTAGGAGACACACAAAAGATATATTATGCTCTTCACACTGCCTCAAAACATCTGGGTTAAAATGTGACGCCAGATTATCTCCTAAAAGGACTTTTCGCCCGTCCAATCTTTTTGCGTGAGGCAGGAAAACTGTGGTAAACCATTCGTTGAATGTTGGCATATCTATCCATCCGTGACTTGTACGGTTGTATCGGGTTCCCCCAGAACAACAAATCATGTTACAACACGGGTATCCCTTCGGTCCATTTATTGTCCATGTGTCCCATAAGTTTTCAGACTTGTATATCACATAAGGCGGGAGTAGTGTGCCTGATGCTGAACCGCATATCATTAAGGATGTTGCGGACTTCGAATGATTGCAAACTTTTTCCGGGTATTTTGTACCCCTACGATAAATGCACAACTTCTTTCCTGGATCATCGGAGACATTGGATTCGTCATAGTTGAAGAAGTTTTGAGGTGGAACTCTTTCCAGTGTCTCACGCAGGTTATTAAAATAATCTTTAATTGTAGCAGAAGTTACCTGGCTTCGTTTAGCACTAATGTTGGTGGCTAACCTCTTCCCAGCGGCATTTCGATGTCTTTTCAAGAAACTGCTGATCCAGTCAGGGCCTGGCAAGTTGGATTTGAAACGGTGTATGATTCTGCCGGTTTTATCTAAATAGCTTTTTATGAACATCCTTAAATCTTGTGGTGTTAAGGGAAAGCCCCAGTCGGAGCATTTCAGAATATTGGTCAATGGCTTCTTCTTCATTGGCTGTTAATACTGTCTGCCCACCAGTCTTCTTTATTCTTCGTCCGTGAAATTTATTATGAAGAGTACCGTAAGCCACATTGTAGGTTCTGGCTGCTGCTCGCAGAGACAGGGTGCCATTTGCAACATCTCTGAGGGCATTTTCTATTTGTTCCTGTGAAAAATTGCCATAACTTCTACTGCCAAGCTTTCTTTTGTATATTCTACCCATTTTGCTTTTTCAATCTGCAACAATAGAGCACTATAACTAATTTATTCATAAACAAAAATTGATTCGTAGAGACCGGGGTGAGATTGATCACTTGTTGCGTACTGTGATCAATCTCGCCCCGTTGTATATTTGAGGTTATAACACAAAAATAAAAACATTTGCTGACCTCCGGCTTTAAAAGCCGCCTTCCCAATGAACGGATGAATCACTTTCTGGGACACACACTGGTGAGTAGATGTAAACAGCTTTACGGCTACTAAAAGTTGTCGACTCATAAAAAGACCGACTTTTCACTGTTAACTTTGGCTCCCTATCAAACATGCAACAACTTCACCAACGCGTGGGGACCGACTGATTCGGCACATAATATGCTCCCACTCATGATAAAAATGCTCCCACTATAAAATGCCCGAGACTGGTGGCTCCAAGTATCAACGTGGCGCGAAAATTTGAATGTGTTCACAGAAACACCGAGAGATCATTTCACACCCCGCGAAGTCAATCTCACCCCACTTTACGGTACCTTAATCTTGCACATGACGTCATGCACGCGAACGAAGGAATTTGAGTCAGAAAGTCTGCATACCGCTATAAGTGTATCGTGGTTTTGTGGAAGAAATAGAAAGTTCATGTTGAAGCACAGAAAATATTAATTGTAAAGCATCATTCGCGTTTGTAGACGTAATACGAAGTAGAATTATTACACATGAGTGTAACAAGAAACGAATGACCCCTTGACATAAATAATTTTTGTAACCATCGTTTTGTGGCTCAAGCAATTGAATATTGTTTGTGTGATAACCGTTTTGTTCGCTATATCTCTTGTGGAAGGCTTAATATTATTTTACAGTTTATAGTAACAGGTAGGTACATATTTATATTTTCTTGGCTAATTTTTTAACTTAATGTGACAGTTTTTATGTATTCTAGAAGTGGTAACTTTTAACACTTCTCTGAGCACTCATAGAAGAGTAACTTTTTAAGCAGAAGTTAAATTGCAATAATGAACACCAAACAAGAACTTACAGATAGTAATATTAGGAATTCAACTGAAATTTCATCGCACCTGTCGCTGGATGCAGTCGATAATGCAATTGCTGAAGAATTGTCCATCAAACAAGAAAACGAAGACATTAAGGACTCCAATGACTATTGTGGAATGTCTATTAAGCAAGAAGAGTTGGAAATAAAAATAGAAGATTACGCAGAAAATGCACCTTATTCTGATCGTGAACACAAAGCAAAAACTTATAGTTGTTCTGACTGTAAATATAAAACAGCAAGAAAATGCAGCTTAGTCGTACATTTGAGAGTACATTCAGGAGAAAAGCTGTATAGTTGTTCTGAGTGTAAATATAAAACGGCAGAAAAAGGCAATTTAGTCGTACATATGAGAGCGCATACAGGAGAAAAGCCTTATAATTGTTCTGAGTGTGAATATAGAACTGCACAAAGTAGTAATTTAGCTGTACATATGAAGATTCATGCAGGAGATAAGCCTTATAGATGTTCCAGATGTGAATATAAAACTGGAACCAAATGCAGCTTAACCGTACATATGAGAGCTCATACAGGAGAAAAGCTTTATAATTGTCCTGAATGTGAATATAGAACTGTACAAAGGGGTAATTTAGCTGTACATATGAAGATTCATACAGGAGATAAGCCTTATAAATGTTCCAAGTGTGAATATAAAACTGCAACCAAACGTAGTTTAACCATACATATGAGGACTCACACAGGAGAAAAGCCTTATAATTGTTCCCAATGTGAATTTAGGACTGCACACAATAGTAGTTTACTTAAACATATGAAGATTCATACAGGAAAAAAGCCTTATAGCTGTTCTCAGTGTGAATATAAAACTGCAATCAAAGGCAGTTTAACCATACACATGAGGTTTCACTCAGGAGAAAGGCCTTATACTTGTATAGAGTGTAAATATAGAACTAAACAAAGAGATTGGTTAGTTGAACATATGAAGACTCATACTAGAAAAAAGGCTTAGCGTTCATAATGAAAAATATGAAATTATATAGGTACAAATACAAAGAGAAGAAAGAATAAAATTAATTTTGAATATATAAATGAATTGTAGCAACTGCAAGGAAGACTAAGTGAAATACTGTTGTTGTTTTTCAATGCCTTACACCTACACCGAGATTAAATTTGAAAGTCTTCTTACTCTATCTTCTGAAAAGGCCACTTCTGACATTTGTTTTGGTTGAATACTATATATATGGAAGATGTATGACTGCATAAATTGATGTAAATGTAATATTAAAAGCTAACGGGAGTTAATGTTTTTATCAATAAGGAAAATAAAGTTATGTATTAAGCAAAATTATTTGAAGTAAGTGCAAATAAGTTAGCAACTATAATTATTAATCATAAAGCTTAACTTACAAAGGCTAGCCATCTAAACAAAGATTCTGACAGTTCTCAGTACTGCTTAAACCAGTTACACACGATGCGCATTTTACGTGAACGTCCGTTGCATGTTGCCGTAAAAGAAATTACTGCACAATAAAACAACGCTCAATCCTCTAGTGTAACGGTGCGTATAAACTGTGTTCAACTTTCTTTTCGAAACGGCCAACCACAGAACGCCTTTCTATCACGTGATATTCACCGACCACGTGCGTTTGTTTACTTAGCTCGCCTTCCTATCTTGGCTGAAGGTTAATATCTTGTTTGCATCAGTTGTTATGTATGTAATATTGGTAATAATAGCATGTAACGCTGATTTAATAAAAGCTTATATAATATAAATGATACATTGACAATAATACAACATGGTGGCGGTGGGAAGAGTGTTAATTAAAATGTTATAATAACTATAATATGCTGTGCATCATGTAAGAAACAATGGCAAGTTTCCAAGCACCTAAAAATTTCTTTTCGGGCGATAACCGTACCAGGCCGTTGTTGAAATGTAGCAGCAAATTTTATTGTACTGGGTGGCTACTGATTTGTACATGGCTTCAATTGCTAAACAGCTGCAAACATTCCATGAATTTTAGTTTGGATGTGTACAGGAGCAAGGGGACCTTCTTTAGCTGTCATCAGTTACACAATCAAACGATTGATTAATATTTTATTTATTTATTTCGCACTCAGATAACAGCCGTTGGGCCAATTATGGGCGTCGCTGTGCATTTATGGGGACTTCCAACCCCACTAACGACTATTATGATGTTATTATGATATCCGGGACCAACTATTTCCGTGACAGCCGTATCACGAGGCGCCGAGAGATGCAACCGTGGAACTCCCATCCAAGTTCTGATCAGAAAGAGCGTTGCTTAACTCTACTGATCGAACGTGGACGCTTGTTCAAGCTACACCACCCGTGACGACGTTGAATCGAAAAGCAACTGATTTCGGGTTTGTGGACCTAAAATATCCATTAACACGAGACCGATTTATTGCTGCTATTAAAAGTAACATGCTAAGAAAAAAATATTAAATTTAATGTCGCTTACGTTCGATAATTATATTAATGTTTGCAGGACTGATGAGGAATCACATAAACAATTACGTGTCATGTCTGCATGCATATCGGGCTCTATTTAAATAATGGATCGATTCAAAGAAAGAAATTCCCCCACGAAAAATTAAACGTAGAATGAAAACAATCTCAAGAAGTGCCATACATGCGGTGTCCACTCGCACATTAAATATAAGAAAACTAAACGCAAGTGACGATGAAAACTACTTGGAGATTGGAGCTATAAGGGAGGCGCCATGCATATACAACAGACATCTCGCTAATAAAAACTTGTGGACAGAAGAGGTATATATTGTAATGAACGAGGTTTATACTATACATTTCGGATGTCAATAAATGTAATATTTAATAAGCGAATATTATGCCCTGCTCAAAGTTTATCTGTGGGTAAATTTAGGCTGGTTAAAATTGAAATGTAACCCTCAATTACTCAAATAAATGGTTGCCTGCCCCTATTTTTATTTTATCCAATTGCAATTTATTTGTTACGCTAGTTCAATGGGAAAACATAAGCTCTTTCTTAGGTTAGGTTCCGAAGTTGGCTATATTTTTAAAGCTTGATCCGCATTTTACTATAGCCAGCAATTCTAAATCAGTAGTTCAAATACGCGAGTTAGTTCAAATCTTAAAAGTCTGTCAAATTACAGAAAATTTCGCCCAGTGCAAACAGCGATTCTTGAAAGTTTAAACTGGTGAAAATATGAGAAAACATCAGGTAAATCTTCAAATTTTCGCTCTTGGCAACAATTAACACTGTTTTGTTTCAGTAATAACGTAGAAAAACTGGGCCTTTCATGACGTAGGACAGACGCCAAAACGTGCATTTGTTTCTGATCGCTTGGGACTCTCGCCAATTTGCAAAATTTGATGACACCTTATTACGCCAATTACGGCGTAGGTGCAGCCTCGGTAATGCGCTGGACTCGTTCTTAAGCCCTTAATCTTTGATTTCAACAGCTAATCGGAGCCCCCACACTTAAAAACTCAGAATCCCACCTCGTTAATATTTCGCCGATGTTGCTCGTAAGCTGGTTGTAGTGACGCTGTTGATATTTCAGCCTCTGGGACTGCTTTCCTGGCTGCAAATTCTTTTCAAGGTCCTCCTGCACACTGCTGACCTCCTGGATTGCTGACCTCTTGTTTTGGATGCTTTATTCGCTAGTAGATGGGCCTCGAAATTTTGAAGTGCTCGCTCCCGATGTCCTCGTAAATGGATCGGAAAAATTTTCATTTTTATGCTGCGGAAACTGCTGCAAACGCTTGTATAGAGTGTGGCAATAAGACGCAACACTTTTGAACTGGCAAAATGCTCGTTTAATATTGTAAAATTGTATTTGAATGTGGAGCACAAATCTGACAAACATGTAATAATTTTAATTCAATTGTTCTCCTTTGTTTAACAAAATAGCATCAAGTTGCTAGGGTACGGTGTTGCTTATGCTAATAGAAATTAGGTTTGACAATTAATGGACATAAAAGGAAATAAATTTGAGTACATAAATTAAAATTAACATTTTTTTATTGTCTTTTTCTTATAACTAATATTGTTCTATTGCGTCACACCCACAAACGTTTTTTATTATCTGGTCACTGCTCTGCTTTGCACTATTTTTATTAATTATTAACGCACTGGCATATTAGAGTTCCACCCTTTTCCTTCGTTTGCATCCTTTCCTGTTACCGGCTTCTCGAATTGCTCTTTGCAATGTTCTGTTATCTTTCATCTTGCTTAATTCACCTTTCAGATTCCTCACAATTTTCACTTTGCTTGGCTTTATTGAAAACTACGCTCCTTTTAAAATGCACATAACAAACCTTTTGTGTCTATCAATTTCTTTCGTTCTGGCTTTACATTATGCACAAACCTATTCTTTTATTATTTTAATTTATTTAAAAGTCAATTTCAAACCCTGTGAAAATAAGCTTCGCCTTTACGTTCCTTTCTTGACTACTTTACTGTTTCTCGCAGCTCATTGTCAATGCATTTAATATTTTACTCTGTTTAACTTTGCAATTGCATAAATCATCCCAACTCTGGGCTTATTGAATCGGTCAATTATCCTGCTCTGCAAACAGAGCCAAGTTGTGGGCCTAATACCATCTCAATATAAACAATCTGTCAATTAAATTCAAACTGGATAACGGCAGTGAGGTAAATATTATATTTGTAAGAGTTTATAATGAGATCAGTAGAAAACCAAGCAACTTATCTATTATAGGATATAGAAATTTTTTATACCTCGTGTTGGTAGAACTTTTTCAAAATTATGGTTATGTGCCAATTTTGAATGTCAAAGTTTCTTAATTTGAACTCTTGACAAATTTCTTTTTTTAACATGGAATCATCATCATCGTCAATAAAATCGAATAAAAAAAGAAAACCAAGAAATATTTTAAATGCAAAAATGAAGCAAGCGATATTAAATTATGACATATCTGTCAAAATGACAATATTTTTTTTTAGTGGAAGAAAAGTACTAAAAATCTATGTACCAACATTATTAAAACTAGGGACCCTGCAGGAATGCAACTTATCCCCTAGAAAGTTGACCTTGAAAATTATTATAGAAAAAAAGTGTACTATACGAGGGCCAAGCTATACTTATTGAGAATAAGACAATCTACTATGCCGTGAAAAACAAAACATACAGTATTATTTAGAGTAACTCTTTATCTGCCATTTAAGGTTTAGTTGTTGAAGTTACGTTAGTTAGAACCCGAGTTGTTAATTTTTTTAAATGGCATTAAAAGTCAAAAAATGTAATTAACCAAAGATCATTTTCGACTCATGATTTATTATGACTAAAATATGTTTAAGCGCTTATGAGAGCAAAGAGAATTTAGACTCGGCTTTTAGTGAATACGCATCTTCTTTTTTTACAATTTACCACGGTATAAAGAATTTTAAGTCGAAAGAAATTTTGCTCAGCATCAAAAAGGAGCAGAGCATGCTCCTACGACCGTTACCGAAAAAAACATTACTGTTGTTAAGAAAATAATTGAAGAGGGCGATAAAGCCACTTATGCGGTAATAGAGCATCAACTCAAGATTAGATCCTCAGTTGTTAACACAATCATACACTATCACCAACATTTAAAAAAATATCACTCGTTTTGTGCCGCATTGGCTTTCGGATTCCTGAAAAACTGAGCGTTTCAGAATTGGCCATGAAACTTTATATCTCCTAAGTAATGGCAAACAAACATTTTTTTTCTAATACTCTGATGAGTGACGAAACTTATATTGATTCCCATTTTGGACATACCTACCCGCCAAGAGAGATGAACCTCCAGCAATGACCAAGAAGCAGTGAGCTATGAAAAAAGTTATGCATGAGATATTCTTTAAAAGTACGGGTCTAGTCAATACGATTAAGATAGATAGATAAAATACAGTTATAGCTACCTGATACACTGAAAAATGTTTTCTTGAAATGTTTAATTGAATTCCAGAGAAGGAAATTATGCTACTTTATGAAAATGCATCGTCCCATAAGGCTGCTTCAACACTGCAGGTTTTGACTCGAAAAAATATAAAAGAAATAGTACACCCGCCGTGCTCCCCTGGTTTAGCAATGTACTACTTTTGGCTATTTTATGGTATTACAAGATATTTGCAGAGTAGAAGGTTTTCGTCTGAGGAAGAGATTGATACCGCAGTTCATGATTATTTGGAAGGTGTTCCTAAAGAAGATGATTGGCAGCTTTTAAGCAATTAAATGAAAGAATGCTCAAGTGTATTATTGCTGAAGGGAATTACTTTGAGCATATTTAAAATAAAATCCTAAAAAATGCTAATCGTTTTCTTTATTCTCAATAATTGTAGCTTGACCCTCGTATATAAACTTTGTCCCTTTGACTGAACCTATGACACTCTACCGATATCTTGATAAGTAGATATAAGGGCTATCTTACCAATTATTGTATGAGGTAAGATTTGAGCAGTAAACATGCTTTGTTAGGTTTGTCAGTTTCTATAAGTGACACATGTAAATGACAACTGTTACAAATTATACAAAATGCGTCCTTTAATTATACACTTGTGCGAAATTTTTGCTAATTTATTCACACAAAAAAAAATTCTTCAAGCATTATACCTGTGATGTTTAAGTCTCCCAATAAAAATGTATTTTTCTAGTGGAAAACTGCGTTTTAAATTTTGAATTTTGAAAATTAGTATTCTTACTTGAATATCTATAAAATTAAAGTGCTGACTGCAAATAAATATAAATTTTCTTATAGCCTTGGTCCTTATAAACTGTAGATCAAATAAACAGGACTTTTAAGTATATTTATCTACTACAGTATGTATAATTGACTTTTAGTTGGTAGTTTTAAGTTTGTAAAACGACTGTTTAATAACATGTTTTCATTAGTTCACGTCGTCAGTAGCAGCGTGTTTAAAATGATTTCACTAGTCACGTCTTCATTAGCAACGTGTTTTAAAATTGTTAACCACGCAAAATTACGACCGGTTGCTAGTAATACTAATTTACAATTAAATATTTTTTATATTTGCCGTGTTTTCTAGATTCTATCATAGATAAACATGTTGTACGATACACATGCGTAAAGCGTCTTCAGTCCTTTGCGGGACTTACAACACTCGCTCACTCGCGTTTTAACTCTGACCCACTCGTGACTAATAAATACTAGATTTACGCACATGTATCGTAAATTGCTATTAATGGCGTCTTGCTTCAAGTGCAAATGTTAGCAATCAAACGAAGAATCACTGAGCGTATGTGACAAATGTGAATGCAAATTGTGCCAGTCATGTTAGAAGCTTCCCAGTACTGATATATTGTGATGATTATTACACCCAACTGTCACATGACTGATATCATCCAATGAGAATCATGCATTTTTTGAAAATCGACCAATCCCGAACTGATGAGCTGAAAAGCACCCGTGGGCTGCTTACCAAGCGATAATAACGGGTGTTCATTAGAATTTGTGGTCTAGTCGGCTTTGGAACTGATGAAGTCATGTCGTGCATTAAATCATATGGCTGATAACTGACACTGGTGACACTGTAGGTCTATGTCAAATTCGATGTTAGCAGGTTAGGTTTTGCGTTAGTCTGTGTCAAACTGACGCAAAACCTAACCTGCTAACATCGAATTTGACATAGACTTACAGTGTCACCAGTGTCAGTTATCAGCCATATGATTTAATGTACGACATGACTTCATCAGTTCCAAAGCCGACTAGACCACACATTCTAATGAACACTTTTTATTACTATAACGTTATTATGGTGACTACGTTTGTTATAATATAAATTATTTGAAATAAATAAAATAGGTATTACAAGTGCAGTTCAATTTCGATATGAATTATTGCCTCCTCTTGGGCTAATTAAAGGGTTAATTATTTTAATTTGTTTTTATTGCAATTATAATGGTTTTTTGCCCTATATATTCTACCCATTGGCAACTTATTTATATTAATGCACCGGCTAGGTATTTGACACTCCAATATCTGCAGTTTTAACACTGTATAAATTTTACCATAGTAGAGCAAATGATCAATTTCAACGAATGCCAATTAACCTCAAATATTGAATATAAACAGAGCTGTTCGAACACACAAAAGCCTAGCGTAATTTGAACGCAAATCGTACAACAATTAATACATTTACTTCAGGTAAACAATAACAATGCAATTTAACGAATCAGGTTGCTTGGCTATCCTGTATTTATTTTCTTTCACGTCATAGGGTCGTCAACTGGCATCTGTTTCTTGCTTGCTCGCCAAATCTACTTCCGGTTACTGCAAATCAGGGTGACGCCACGCTTGTAATTTTCTCCTGGAACGCTTTCATCTGCTGCTACCAGCCTCTGAACCACGAACGAAGCCTTTCCCAGTTGTTGTACCTTGCTCTGCACCTCTGGTAGCTCCTAGTTCCCTCGAATCGGACTCGAAAGTTGACCTCGGACCAGATCACGTTTCAAAGGAACACCAACCTCATACCTGCCTTCTGAAACAGTTTCAGGGACTGCTGCCTTATTGTAAACCACAATCAAGGGCTCCTTTAAACGCTGCACACCGCTTTCTGCTTCTGCAGCTCCAAAACGTGCCAACACTTAGCGTCGAATACAAACGCAAATGGGCCAAACTTCAGGTTCAATTTTCTCTTGGACTGCACTTTGGAACTTTACAAAATCAAGTACAACTGGGCTCTGCACACTGATGAATAAATAAAACTTGACAACTGGCACAAATTATATACTTCAATGTGCGAAATCAATTCAAAACTGGGCGTTAATATTACAAACAAGCTTTCGGCTTGGCTTCCCTAATAAAACAACAACAATTGACCATCTGGGTCTCCATAGTAACAAGTAACAATTGTTTTTAAATCTTTGATTCGTAACTATTAAAGTGTTTTCTTAAATGTCATTCTGGAAGACTGATACGTGCCAAAAGTTATTTATAATTATTCATGTAACTATTTGCCTTATTTTTCACAAGTCTAATTTTTACCTACGATACAACTGAGCTTTCAGACCATTTACAAGTTACAATTTAACCTATCAGCCATGTCCCAAATTTCAATGTATTAAAACTCCCAAAGGTCAGACTTCGTTCCGCGCATAGAGCTTCTTGGGTATGCAGATGTCAAGTTTCCTTCAAGATGTCAAATTTTGATTCTTTATCTGCCTTTTCGGCCATTTGCCATGATGTCCTGCTTCAGAAAGGTTGCTTTGTGAGACTACGTTTTAAAACGTGCCTTAATTGGGTTTTGTCACAAGCATCTTGCTTGATAAATTAATCTTGGTGTATTTTGGATCTTCCGAAAACCTCGATTCAGTCTTCGTGTGAGGTATTTTGCAATTTCCAAAACTCAAACTTAGAGTGGAAATTATCTGAGCAGAGTACATGTTCCCATTCTAGCAGAACAGAGCAGTACAGCTAGGGTAGTTTTTTTTTGTGCTATTTAGTTAGATTTTATTGTGTTGCACTGTTTAGCTCTTTCTTTTGCTCCATTGCGAATCTTTTTCTTTACCTGAATATCCTTTGGTTCCGGTGCGTTTGACTTCTTGTTTCCGTACAGACGAAGTTTGGCGCTATCTGCCGCCTCGAGAACTGTGTGTGTGTGGAGTGGCCTTGTCTGCTACAGGGAGCGAAAGTAAAAAACTCTCGTAAAGCCGCATTCTCCAAAATAGTCACCTGCAGCTCGACAGCCTTAACGCAGAAGCCCTGCTTAAGCCTGTTGTATTCAAATGGTCGCCCTGATGCTTATCGGGCTTTCCTTTTGCGCCCGCCGCCTGGAGGACTACCATTGAAGGTCCGTTTTTCAGCCACTTTGATCGGGCTAATCGCACTGTTCGGACTGAACCGCAGATTTGGAACCCATCTTGTGAATGTTTTCGTGGTTGTGCTATGTTGTATCAGGCAAACATTAGTTTGTGGTTTTATGTACCCTAATCGTAATTACTCACCTATTTAAAGCAATTTAGATAACTATTTAAAGCAATTTATATGATTCATTTCACCATTGTTTTTGTTGTGAGGAAATTATTGCAATAGTTCATTTTCGCTAGTTTCAGGTTAAATGCTGGATGCGCCTCACGCACCGCCTAAGTGATTGTAATATCGGAATTTGTACGGCATTTGCATGACAAAACTAATTCGATTTTAGCCTTCACGTCAGGCTAGTGAAATAGAACTCGCTTGAATCCAATTTTAGGTTATCCCCGCAGTTGCAATAATATTGCGTTATATTATCTTGCGACTCGTTCAAAACTGTTGAGATTAACTATAAGTCAGATTTCGGTTTACGAAGCGCCTTATAATCAGAAACAAGATCTTGGGTCTGTAAGAGCGATACTGTTAATTATGGTCAACGATAGAATGTTCTTGCTAAGTGGGTAAATAGTCGAATTCAACTAGTCGTAGTCATTTGTGCTATCGACAACCTTTTCAGTAGTGCATTTAGCCATTTTGATAGTCAATCTGTGATTTCTTTATTCATATTTCACTTACATTAATTTATTTAAATAATTTACACCAACATTGCACTTACACTTTGATTTCCTAAACTATGTATAAATATTTTGGTGAGTTTTAATACAATGCTTTGCTGCTGTGATATTATCTCCCTATTGAGATTTCGTACTTGTTTGCCGTGTGATATTTTGTGCATGTATTCTAGAGCACCCTTATTACTATTGTTCATTATACTGAATCGTTACCTATGCCACCGAATTTTATTTGTATTATTGCCGTTATATCTTTTTCAGGAAGTGTTTGGTAGCGCATTTCATCATGTGCCCTTTTGTGTGATTAGCAAAGTGTTGGGTTATTTGCTACTTGGCACCCATATTTTATTTTACAGCTGATTCGGAGTTTTTTGTACAACCCACGACTTCCTCCAGCTGAGAAGTCGGCTGCCTTTGCTTATCTCTTTTACAGTCAGAGTAACGGTAACAACACACTAACCGCACTTTGATTTCATTTTCTCACTTTTAGTGTAATAAACACTGATTGACACGTTATTAGCCCTTCCTTGTAGTTTTTCTTGAATTCTCTGGTTGCTTTTCAAATGCTCTTTGCATCCTTGTGCCTTCTTACACGGCTTATTCACCGTTTAGCTGCGTTATTGGTTGTTGGCATTATGATATGGATACAGAACGATGCATAAAATTTGTGTAACGCTTCGATACACCTCTGTACTTAAGAAATTTATTATTACAAGTAAATCGCTACTAATTTTGACTTAATCTAAAACAGTACTTTCTTTAAAATAACTTGCCTGGAAGCTAGTGGTATTGCAATAGGAACAAGTCTCTTCATCCTATCAACCTCTATATCGGCTTCTTTAAGGTGGTTTTCACAAACACTAATCCTTCCAATCCGCCAGTTGCTTCAATTCAAAACGTGTTGCCATTTTTGTGACACTGTTTCATTCTATGGAAGCTTGAACATGCTAATATATGGAGCAACTAATGAAGCGTAGTTAATTTTACTTGTAGCTTGATATGCAACACTTCAAAGTCATTTTTGCAACTGATGTGAACTGTCTTGTCAAAATAGTTCATTAACGTCTAATATCTCTCTTTAGTCGTATGGTTTCATAACAGAAACGTCGTGATTATCAAGAATGCTGATCTGAAATATCTTTAACTTTTCTGCGCCACTTATTTCTATTTTGAGCTAGGTGGGCTGCTTCATGAAAGGGTGTGCCGGCTAGATGAGTTATACTATCCAACCATCTGGTTGGTGACCGTCCCCGCTTTCGCTTACCAGGGACATTTCCTTCAAGGATCAGTCTCTCCATACCGTTTGTTCGTCGCATCGTGTGGCCGAAGTAGCACAACACTCGTTGATAGATCCTTGACGAAAGCCGCTGTGTTATGTTTACCTCCCTTAGGATAGATACATTTATGCGATGAGCAGTCCAAGGTATACGAAGCATGCGTCGCCAGCACCACATTTCAAATGCGTCTATTCGTTTTCTATCGCTTGTGAGTATCGTCCATGTTTCGCCAGCGTAGGAGAAGATTAAGAATACTAGCGTATGTACAAGCTTTTTCTTTGTGCTAATGGTAATATTTCGGTCTTTCCAGATCTTCTGTAGCCGGGTCATTGCTGATTTTGCTAAAATAATGCGCCTTCTTATTTCAGTGCTCGATCCTCCCTGATTGGATAGCAGAGAGCCCAGGTATAGGAATTCGTCAACAATTTCACATCCTGCTATGTGTTGTGTGTTTGTGATATTGTTTAAGTCCTATATCTTCACTAGCTCTTTCTACTTTGGCTATCAGTTCAGCTAGCTCTTCTTCCGATGACGCTACAAGAGTGGTGTCGTCGGCGTACCTCAAGTTGCTTATTTTACGCCCTCCTATAGAGAAGCCTCCATTCCAGTCCTCGAGAGCTATTCGCATAGCGTGTTCAGCGTATATATTGAACAGGATAGGATAAAGGATGCATCCTTGTCTTACACCAGCCTTTGTACGGAAAGACGCCGATGTGTTATTGTCTATCTTGACGGTACAACTGTTTGCCTCATACAAGGTTTTGATCAGATAGATAAGGTGGTGAGGTAGACCCACTTCTTTTAGAATTTTCCACAGCAGCTTCCATCTAACTGTGTCGAATGCTTTGTGGTAATCCACAAAGCATAGATAAACAGGGACATTGAATTCTCTCGACTTCTCAATAATTTGCCTTATGTTTAAAATTTGTATACTCGTACCTTTGCCTTTAACAAATCCACATTGTTCTTCGGGAACTTGACAGTTCAAGAAGGCTCTAATTCTATTATGCAGGATGTGAAGCATAAATTTACTAGCGTGTGGGGTAAGTGCAATTAATCGGTAATTTTCACACTTCTTCTTTGAGCCTTTCTTGTAGATTGGTGTGAAGGTAGAGCACGCCCAGTCTTTAGGCCATACACCAGTGTCCCATACCTTACGGCACAGAGTTAGTAAGGCCTGAATTCCTGTTTCTCCCGATGCTTTTATAATTTCCGACGACATTCCATCAGGTCCGGAAGCTTTTCCGCTCTTAAGCATTTTTAGGGCCATTTCTACTTCATCGCGTAGTATTGTTGGTTCTTTTTCCGAAAGCTGTAGGTTGGTATGTTGATTGGGAGTAGCTTGATCTACATCGTCATAAAGACTTTGACAATACGATTTCCATATGTTCAGGATCATATCAATTTCTGTGACAGTTTCACCTTTATCGTTATTTATTTCCCAGGTATTTGAATTGAATTATCTTGTGATGCGTTTTATTTTTAAGAACAGGTCTTTTGTTTGATTCTGTAGCGGCAGTGCGTATCTAAGTTTGCGCGCAACAGTTAAACCTCGTTTCCGGCGAAGCGGCGCTGTTGGTTCACGCGCACGAAAAATGACGCTAGACAGTTATCGGTCGCAGCGCGTGCAGTTCACATCGTGGTTTGGTTAAGTATCCTACATGTTTTTGTATTTAGTTATGACACAAGAATAAAGTGTTCATTAGCAAAGCAGAAGTCTTTTCATTGAAGTAGTGCAACATAACTACAGTGGTGACCCTAATAGAAACAGAATATAGTGTTTTTAGTGAGCACCTGCTATTTCAACCATGCCGGTCGATTTGGATACTGAAAATTTCGCAGACGCGCAGCAAGATCAATCAACAAACACGGGAGGTGCTCCGCAGCAGTCCACAACCCCAGGAGATGCTCCACATGTTGACGAAATGCGGCAAGTAAAGCTACCACCTTTCTGGCACGTGAATCCTGCTCTCTGGTTCGCGCAAGTAGAAGCACAGTTCCACGCTTATCACGTACACTCAGACCAAAGTAAGTACTTTACGATAATTAGCTCCTTAGACAGTGCGGTACTACAACAAGTGTCGGACATTGTAACGGCTCCCCCGCAAACAGACAAATATGAAACTTTGAAAACAGAACTCATAAATAGGTTTACAGACTCCGAACAAAAACAATTACGTGCAGTGCTAACGGACATTGAATTAGGTGATAGAACCCCCTCGCAATTGCTACGCGAGATGAAAGTTTTAGCCCGCGGAAAACTAAGTGATGAGTTACTACAAACTTTATGGTTGCAGACTTCCCGCGGCGGTACAGTTAATTTTAAGTGCAAGCGATGCAGTTTCTTTGGACAAAATGGCTGCCGTAGCTGACAAGATAACGGAAGTCAGTCTCGTAAGCGCCCCCAACATAGCTGCCATAACTACACCCTCAGCACCACAGGTGGCGCCACCGACAGTACCAACTGCACCCACGCCAACTACATCCTTTGGGCATTGCCACGCTGCATCCAGCGTCGCGGCGTCAGCAGGACCAACCAGAACGGAGGCGTCGATTTCTGCGCTTGAACAGCAAGTGGCGGCGCTAACCAAACTTGTCGAGGAGATGTCTCGTAAACCGCGCCGACCTTTTCGAAGCCGCTCGCGCTCTCGCTCCCGTTCAAGCCAATCCCAAGAAGGTGTATGTTTTTATCATCGCAGGTTCGGCAACAAAGCTGTCAAGTGCACAAAGCCCTGCAGCTACGTCCCCCAGCCGGAAAACTAGGTCCTCCGTCGCTGGTTGAGACGGTCAACGACGGACAAGATATCATTAGCAATCGTCTTTTTATTACCGACAAGTCAACAGGCCTTCGCTTCCTCATCGACACCGGCGCTGACGTCTCTGTCATTCCTGCAGCCAAAAACGCACATCGAGTGACATCTGATTTTCGCTTATACGCCGCGAATGGTTCCCCCATAGACACTTTCGGTACTAAGCATTACTGTTTAAATTTAGGTTTACGTCGGCCATACAAGTGGCACTTTTATGTTGCGCGTGTTACGCGACCTATAATAGGAGCAGACTTTCTCAAACACCACGGTTTATTAGTAGATTTAAAAAATCGCCGTTTACTTGATACTGTTACGAATTTATTTGTTGATGCCCATTTAACGCCAACAAGCAATCACACGCATATATCAACTGTAAATAAGCACACCGCCCCGCATTCCTTTATTTCCGAATTCCCGGAAGTAACGAGGCCAAATCCGACACCAACACAAATACGTCATGATATACACCATTGCATACAAGTAAAAGGACCACCTATTGCGCAACGAGCTCGCCGTCTTCCCCCTGAAAAGCTCAAAGCAGCCAAAGCCGAGTTCGAGTATATGCTGGAACAAAAAATATGTAGGCCATCGAATAGCCCTTGGGCAAGCCCGCTTCATTTAGTTCAAAAAAAGGAACCTGGAAGTTGGCGACCTTGTGGTGATTACCGCCGTTTAAACTCAATCACAATTCCTGACAAGTATCCGATTCCGCATATTCACGATTTCACACATTCATTGGATGCCAAGAAAATATTTTCGAAACTTGATTTAGTGCGTGCATATCACCAAATCCCCATAGCCGAGGAGGACATTCCGAAAACCGCGGTTATAACGCCTCTCGGTTTATTTGAGTTTACAGTAATGACTTTTGGACTTTGTAACGCAGCGCAATCATTCCAAAGATTTATGCATACAGTTTTACAAGGACTTCCATTTTGTCATGTATATATAGACGACATCTTAATTTTCTCGAGCAATATAGACGAACATCAAAAACATTTGCGAACGGTTTTCGAACGTTTACGCGAGTTCGGTGTCTCAATAAATGTCGCAAAGTGCGTATTTAATGCGGAAGAAGTAGAATACCTCGGATACCTAATCTCAGCCGACGGAATTAAACCACTTCCGGAGCGCGTTCGAGCTATTCAACAATATCAAAAACCAGAAACAGTATGTGAATTACGCAGATTTCTAGGAACAATCAATTTTTACCGGAAATTCACTAAGAACGCGGCTAAAATACAAGCCCCGCTTAATGAATACCTGCGCGACTCTAAGAAGAACGACAAGCGACCCATTGTTTGGACCCCGGAAGCGACAGCAGCGTTCGAGGCATGCAAAGAGCAATTAGCTGACGCGACGCTACTGGTTTACCCCATCGAAGATGCACCCCTCTCACTCATGGTGGACGCTAGCGACTTCGCCGTAGGTGGCGTTCTGGAGCAGAAAAGCAATGATGTGTGGCAACCGCCAGGATTCTTTTCAAAAAAATTAAATAAAGCACAACGCAACTATAGTGCGTATGATAGGGAGTTGCTTGCAATTTACGAAGGCATCAAGTACTTCCGCTTTATGATCGAGGGACGACCTTTAGTTGTAAGAACCGATCACAAGCCGCTCACTTACGCTTTTCAGCAAAAAGCCGAGAAGGCAGCTCCCAGGCAACTTCGACAGTTAGATTTTATAGGGCAGTTCACAACGAACATTGTTCA
The DNA here is from genome assembly GCA_940337035.1 of Agriotes lineatus. Lineage (NCBI taxonomy): Eukaryota > Metazoa > Arthropoda > Insecta > Coleoptera > Elateridae > Agriotes > Agriotes lineatus. The sequence continues at coordinate 206,092 of CALNHX010001411.1, forward strand.
TATTGCAGGTTCTCAAAACGTTATCGCGGATACGCTTTCACGTATCGCCGCCATTAACTTGCCCACGATAGTTACAGCATCTGAACTAGCAGCAGAGCAAGAACAAGACGAAGAACTGCAACACCTAAACACGACTTCCCTCAAAATGAGTAAGTTTACACCGCCAGGAGAAACCGTACAAATTTGGTGTGATACATCGATGAATAGAATACGTCCATATGTGCCAAACAGCTTGCGTAAACGCATTTTCGATATGTGTCACAATCTGTCGCACCCAGGTATACGATCAACGTCTCGTTTTATCAGAAGCAGATACGTATGGCCATTGATGAATAATCATATTGCCAAGTGGGTACGAACTTGCTTACCATGTCAGAAAGCAAAAATACTGAAACATACAAAAAGTGTGCAACAAACATTTCCTGTTCCAGCAGAACGATTCGCGCATGTGCATTTAGACTTAATAGGTCCACTTCCGCCTTCACGAGGAAACCGCTACTGTCTTACCATGATAGACCGTTTTTCGAGGTGGCCCGAAGCAACCCCACTACAGGATATTACAGCTAAAACAGTAGCAGATGCATTTTTCAGCACATGGGTCTCCCGTTTTGGTTCCCCACGTTCTATTACAACGGACCAAGGTCGACAATTTGAGTCAGCACTTATGAGCTCGCTAACCAAGCTGATTGGCACCGAGCGCGCCCGATGTACGCCATATAGACCACAAACAAACGGCATATTAGAACGTTGGCACCGTACATTAAAAACAGCAATAATGTGCCACGAGACAGACAGATGGTCAGAAGTATTGCCAGTAATTTTATTAAGCCTTCGCACCACTTACAAGGAAGATTTAAATTGTTCGCCTGCTGAATTGCTATACGGTACGCCTTTGCGGATTCCAGGTGAATTTTTTATAGATCAGCCGACTAATAATGTAGACCCAGCATCCTTCCCGGAACTAATTCGTCAAACCATCCGGCAAATGCGCCCTACAACTTCACACCACGGCCAAGCAGCAGTTTTCGTGCCTTCCGAATTACCGACATGCACACATGTCTTCTTGCGGGATGATAGCGTGCGAAAATCATTACAGCCCCCGTACACAGGTCCATACGAAGTCCTGGACCGCAAAGGCAAGGTGTACACTATAAAAATTAAAGGAAAGCCTGTCAACATCTCCATGGATCGCTTGAAACCCTGTTTTTACGAAAAAAACGAGAAAACTCTCCAACCGCAAAACCTCCGTTCCACAACAACCAGATCCGGTCGCACCATCACTCTCCCCGTACGTTTCCAGTTCACGGATTCATGACCACGTCATTGGGAAGGGGGTGATGTAGCGGCAGTGCGTATCCAAGTTTGCGCGCAACAGTTAAACCTCGTTTCCGGCGAAGCGGCGCTGTTGGTTCACGCGCACGAAAAATGAAGCTAGACAGTTATCGGTCGCAGCGCGTGCAGTTCACATCGTGGTTTGGTTAAGTATCCTACATGTTTTTGTATTTAGTTATGACACAAGAATAAAGTGTTCATTAGCAAAGCAGAAGTCTTTTCATTGAAGTAGTGCAACATAACTACAATTCTGATGGGAGTGTTCTTCTATCTCAGTACATATTTTCTGTATATAGTAATTCTTGTCTCTTCTACATCCGGCTTGAATTTGCTTATTCAGATCAGATAGCTGTTTTTGCCTCTCAGGTGTAGTTGTGCATGAGCATTTCAAGAATTTTCTTTTATCTACTAGTTGGAGGGTAGCATCGGATATCCAATGTTAGCTGCTTGTTGGGGTTGAGTTTTATATGCCGATGAAGTTATCGAGTCTTTGATGTTATTCCACATTTCTTCAGTAGTTAATTGATTATTTATTTGCTTAATATTTTTCGACAGATCGTTTTGCAAAGCAATGGGATCTACAAGTTTGCTGTTAAGTTGTGGTTTTTTCTCTTTGGTACCGACAATTTAATTTTAGGCTCCATTTTTAAAAGCTGATGGTCTGACCCGCATATTGCCCCAGGACAAGTTTTAGCATCTTGGACAGAAGTTCTCCACCTTGTGCTCACAAGAAAATAATCAATTTGATTTCTGTACTGATTTCCAGGAGAGCGCCAAGTATACAGGTGCCGAAAGTGGTGTTTAAAAGTTGTATTTGCTATGGTAAAAGAGTTATCGACAGCGAATTGCAATAACCTCTCTCCGCGTTTGTTCCTCGTGCCTATTCCAAATTTACCAACTGCATTTCTGGCATGGTTATCTTGATCCGTTTTGCCAATCTTCCCATTTAGATCGCCCATTATGATTGTTATATCTTTTGCAGAAAATTGGGCCAATACTGTTTCTAGTTGTTGATAGAATTGTTCAATAGTATTTTCATTGGCGTCAGATGTTGGTGCGTAAACTTGGACAATATTAATAGAAATTGGTTTAGCGTTGAACTTTAGTGTAAGTATACGGTCATTGACGGGATGGTATCCTTTGACAAGACAATTTAAGTTGTTAGGGACAATAATTGCTACGCCGTTTCGGCTATCATTTTCAGGACCTGAGTAGTAAATATAGTAATTTCCACTGCGAAAATGTCCATTACCCTTCCAGTGTGTTTCGCTGATGCCGGTTATGGCTATTCTGTATCTCTCAAGTTCTTGTATAACCAGATGAAGTTTTCCCGGAGCTAATAAACCACACACATTCCAAGTAGCCAGTATAAGTTTTCTTCTTCCAGAGGCCAATTTTTCACACACAGCCTTGTTGCCTACTTGTGTATGGCCAGTAGCACATTTCACACCGTGTGACCTGGACCCACTACGGCGCCGATTGTCAATCGGTTCGCAGGACACATTACTTCTATTTGCGTCCATATGTTCATTCATGATAATGTTCGTGGGAATGTAGTAGAGTGAGGTCCCGCTCTCTTCTCTACCGCAGTCTTGAAACCAAAAAAAAAACTGATACAGTCATGCTTTCAAGTATCCGTAGCCAAGCCAGTTCAGAAAGTAACTTTCTTACGCCTTAGTACGGTACTGATGCAACTTCTGCCTTACACCAGGGAGATTTAGAGATCTCCAGAATATTCGATTCCTCTGCCTCTTCTACCATTGGGATCAAAAAAATCCTCATCTGCCGTCGGAGCCATTGATCGTAATATTTCCCCCTGAAGGGGTATATAGCTAGGGCACCTCGGGGTTGCAAAGCCCGTACCAACAAGATTGTTGGTCCCCTGAGAGGAAGTCTAATATACCTAAGTATTTATAAGTTTTTCAAACTTAGTGTGTCGTGGAATGGCCTAGCAGAATATTTGGCATCAGAGCCAGTGTCATGGCCTGAAATACTATAGATCGCCTTCATGGAGTAAGAGGGAAGGAGACCGATCGCCATGCTACAGTATCTGCGATGGTATTTACGGTTTTTTAATAGTACAGTATCTACCACTGGCAACGCTGGTGTTCCCTCCGGGTCCTCGATCTGTTACGTGATCGTGGCATACGACCGCCGCGGCAAATCAAAACGTAATCCAAACGTAAACAACCCCCACCCTGCCGCCAACTAACCCGGCGCGGAACTATTGCACCGCGAGTGGTAGAATACGGTACTACTAAAGAGCCGCAAATATCAACGCAGGTTTTGCGAGCGGCCTGCATGGCGATCGGTCTCCTTACCTCTTACTTCATGATCCCCTTCGAACATATAAGACTGGAACGAGCATACTTGTAATAACGTAATGTTAAACCGATGGTTCAAAGAAGATCAACAGAGATGAAAATAGAATAGTACGCAAGTATAAGAAGGATAAACTGATAAACTCGAACTCATTGGTAATGCGCAATCGCGTACAGCTTTAATGGTTTGGGTAATAGGCTACGGACCGATTTCAGCAGTACAGCTGACCGATTTTGTTGTTTTTGAATTAACTTGTGCTCTTGTGAATTTGGTTGTTGTGGTTTGAACAGTGGTTAACGAAAAGAGTTAGTTGCAAAAATGTATTGCTATATTTGTAAAATAAGAAACCCAGAAGTTATTTATCACATGTAAGTAATTTGCGCCGCTTACGACGTCAAATTACCGCCGCTTGCGACGTTAAAATTTACCGCGCTCCTGCGCCCAAGCTCTTACTACCAGTTGTATATATGTCCTTGTCAATCTTCTTTGAACCACCTGCCATGCCGTATACTCGGTCCAGTTTTATATGTTCGAAGATGATGATGATCGCCTTGTTAAAACGCACGACATAACCTACAAAAATCAACTGACATTTCTCAATTAGTTCATTTGACACGTGAAACAAAACCAAGCTAGCTCGTACCAAATCACTAGTTACTATCCAGTCCAGTCGTTGAAGGTTTTCCGCTCCGAATTCTTTGAACCTTGACCGATTGACGTGAAATTTGGTGAGTGATTAGGGGATGGTTCAAGGAGAAAAAGTGACATAGCGCAGATGTGCACTTTTAACCTGAGAATGGATGCCACCCCTTCTCGGGGGTGGAAAATGTTCACTCAAAATAACCCCGTAAATGAATAGAGGGACAAATTCTAAGTAAAAAATGATCTATATAGTTTTTTCGATAGATCGCTATTTTTCGAGCTATTCGCGATTGAAAACTTAGATTTTTCGTGATAAAAATGCATGTTTTTGGACGGTTTTTCGCGAATAAGTCGAAAACTTCGCGTTCTATCAAATAAGTTGTAATAACCAAAAATTAAGCTTAGAAAACAGGAAAGAGATTGGTTTTTCATGAATGCTTGAGGTCCAAAATAAAAGAAGTTATGGCTCGTTGAAGATGATTTTTTTTTAAACAACTTGGTTCGAAGTAATCAACGTTAATTAACGAAAACCGATGCATTTGTCGGGAAAAACTTATAGAACATTTTTTGTAGTGATTGAAAACCCTTTAAAATGAGCACTGTTAAAAGTCGATTGCATTATAACTAAGCGAGTTACGATGCAAAAACGGTGGGCCACTCGAAATTAATTTAAAAAAATGAGCGATAAAACCCCAGCCATTCCACTAAAATTGATGTTGACCATTATCCCTTTACAAATTACTTTATTTTAGTATTACTTATGTAGTCCAAAAGTTTGGGCGGGTTAGAATGCGTATTTTTCCAAAAAAATATGATGAAAATAAAAAACGTATTTTTCAAATTTCTTAAAAAATACCTTATTTTGAAAATACCTAAAACTAAAGAAAAAAACGTAAAAAATAATATAGTACAAAAATGTGGATTTCTTCTTAACGAACATTTTACTTTTTTTTAATTTCTGCAGGAAAAATAATAACGGAGATATAAATGTTAGAAGTTTGCATTATAGTGCGCGCACCACCCCTCCCGAGCCCTTCAACCCTTTACTTTTGGAATATGCAAAGTCTGAGCATCTCGAAAAACTTTTGGATTACATGAGTAATACTAAAATAAAGTAATTTGTAAGGGGTTAATTTTAATTTTAAAGGTCTTTTCAATCACTACAAAAAATGTTCTATAATTATATATAAATATATATAAATTAACGTTGATTACTTCGAACTTGGTCATTCTGTATATCGCAAACCCACTCACACTGATCGCTATCTACATGCCGATTCCCACCATCATCCTACACAAAAACTTTCCGTTATCAATTCGCTTGTACACCGGGCTGTTTCCATATCCCAACCCGATAATATCCACGCTGAATTAAATCACATTCGGAAAGCTCTTAGGAATAACGGTTACCGTGCTAGGGATATACAGTCTGCCATCAATCGGCATCTTCATCCACGGCCACCCAAACCTCCAAAACCCGATCCTCCTGCAGCAATAGTCTTTCTTCCCTATATCCACCAAGTCACTGACCGCATAGGAAAGTTTCTTCGAAAACAAAACATTAAAACAGTATTCAAACTCCCGAGCAAAATCTCATAGGTTCTTCCTTCATCTAAAGATAATTTAAACACTATGTCATCTAAAGGTGTTTATAGAGTCCCTTGCTCTTGTAATGCTGTATACATTGGTGAAACAGGTCGTTCAGTGAAAACTCGCATCTTTGAGCACCAGCGCTGTCTCAAGTCAGGTCTCGTTTCATCATCGGCCATCGCCGAACACCAACGCGATACTGGTCATAAGATCCTTTTTGAAGAAACTTCCATCATCTGCAAATCCCCATTTTTCTTTAGCAGAAAGATTCGCGAAGCCATTGAGATTTGCAAACACCCTAATAATCTCAATCGGGACGAAGGCTTTCCCCTTCCTTCTATGTGGAAAGTGCTAATTCTTAAGCCCCGCCCTCCGCCACTGAACCGCGACGGCAATTGCTGAATCGCGACGGCGCTTGCCTATAAATTCTCGCCTTTCTTCTTCCGATAGTCAGTCGAGTTTCGCCTCTGACGTGGTTCACACGTTGAGTTACCGTGCTCTTTTGCTTTTTTCCTCCTGATGAAGCCCCTTACGAAAGTGGGCGAAACGTTGAGTTCTTCGATCTCAATCATGACACGGTCCAATCCCGGAAGTCGTTTGTTACTTAATGTTTATAGTAAATTACTTTGGAAGATTTTACTTATATTATTAACTCTTGTTGTAACACTCTGCCCTTCTGCTAATAAGGGTTAATGAATTAATGAATTACCATCGGGTCGCTCTCTCAGTCGGAGTTAATTTGGTTCAGACAGATATACACTTTGAGACCAGCAAACAAACACCAGGATAATTTTAGTCAGTTTAATTATAGTGTAATGTATTTACAAACATAAGCACTACTCATTAAAACAAAATAAAATGTATTTTACAATAAATTGAGCAATTATACAGGTCGTCCTGTTGCGAACACCTAGCGTCCCGGCAACCCGTCTTGCATCCATGCGTTGATGGCCCTACAGTTCGAGCTTTGTAAAATCGACGAAACGGCACTGGTCAGGAAATCGGTCGGTCGAGGTTGTTCCCGGCGGTGCCAACTTTCAAGCTTGAATCTCGGACACAATGTCGAAAGCACGTGTAACTGTAAATATAGGTTAATTCGGCTATGTCAGGATTTATGACTTACGACACCTGGTCTTGCGGGAAGTTTGGAAAGTCCCCGGTGACTTGGGTGTTGTGTTTGTGCTGGATGCAATAGAATGGGAAGTCGACAGTAAATTCCACCTGGGGCTCGGCTTCATGTCTTGAGCGGACGCCAGGAAAACGTCGTCACGGTGCTTGCCCTCCAGAGATGCGGTGGGAACTTGTTTGAACGGTGAGTAAATCTCTGTAGTCAACAAATACTAAAAGCAAACTTAAACGGCCTTTAAAATTGGCGACGTGTCGGGCCACAATAACATGAAATCTGATACTGCCAGGTCGGAAATATTTACGCTGTTTGGCTGATTTAATTATTACAAAATAGACGTATGAAACGGCCTTGCTAATAAGCCCTAGCCTCGAACACGTCTTCCAGGAAATTTGTTACAACTATCTGCCAACGGGATTTGGGCTAAAAATTTAGGCTGAATCCAGGTTATAATACGCGCCTGATTAATCAGAGAAGCGGTTCTCAATAGAGATCGTCGCTTCCAGGAGCTGATCTTTCAGGAAGGGATTTGTTCGGGTTTAGCTAGAAACACGGCCTCCAGTATTGGAGTCGTCGGTTCAACTTAGCTGCAGGAGAAACTCAGGACGCAGGACTCCAAAGTGTAAAGGGAAAATTCTTCTTTAATCTGACGAGACGGACAGGATTGGGGATGATCTGGAACTGGGTGGATATTGGAGGGAATCTCGGAAATGAATGCGAATGAATGTCCCGTGATTCGGTCGTGAATCGCTTTTATGTAAAAATGTAATGTATAAAGTGGTTAAGTTTATTATCGTTACTATTATCTTAATTAATATTTCTAATGGGTTTTCTAAATACTATATCTACTCGATAAATTCGGTGGATTCGAAATCGAAACAGCCACTTGTTCTGCTACTGTTGAAGTCCCAGGCTGTGGTTCTGGGGTAGCTACGGCGTTATTTGTAGATGGTTCACCTGATTTTCCGATAGAATTTGAAGCAGGACCTCTAACCACCGCATTCCGTCGAAGGTGAACCGTCAGATGTTTCAATTTCAAATGCGGCAATAAATTTGATGTAGATCCGCCAGAAATACTGACGTAATGAAAGCAATAGCAGCATTCGTCTTTTTTTTATTTTTTATCAAAATATATAACTATTTTTTTGAGTACGCGAACCCATTTCATTGTCCCAATGGCAAAACACAAAACACAACGCAACAGCAAATAAGTAGAAATAATAACAACAAACAATAAAAAAATTACAAACAAGTGGGAATTTAAAATAACAAAATATTTCTGCAAAAACCCGAATCACAAAAATTGAAGATAACGCAACTAACACAAAATAAGGACTGAGAAAAGAAAATATTTTGGTAAAGTATTTATTCGTCAATATTGTATTGTTTGCAATGCTGTAAGTGCATAATTCTCTGTAACAAGTTTCTCGGCTACCTGCCTGAAAGGGTAGAAATCGGTGCATCCGAGAATCTAAAATGAACGAACAACGAAGTGTCATTAAATCTGTAGGCGCTATGCAACTAACACTACTCATATGAACGACTTCGAATGAATGGATCGGTTTGCTGAGTCGATTCAAGTGATTCGAATCACTTGCGTGAGCTTACTCAAGCATCCTAGAGTGGGGGTGGGCATTTACCATACACCACAACAACCCTTGTTTAAAAGATTTTCGTAGATCTCCCTCAGATATCCTCAGACCTCCCTAGTAGGAATGTGGACGGGTACCCTGGTACCCGGGTAGACCCGGGTAATAGTCGACCCGTGTATATTTTCAGGACCCGAGTACCCGACTAGTAAATAATGTAATTTCTAAAAAGTCAGCCTTTTTCGGAGATGATAAAAACTTAAAAACAATAGGAATACGCTCTAGAAATACATATCTATGCAGTAATAACCAGAATCACGAATCACCCCATCCCATACCAAATAATGTTTCTTTTAAAATAAATCCGCTTCACGGAAATATTCAACCCGTCAGCAGTATGTACCATTAAATCGCGTCAGTATATGGGATGAAGTAACATAACATCTTCTGTGATTTTGATGCTGCTACGAATTTCGAATAAAGTCACGTACTAGAGTTTGATAACACTTGGGAATTGTGAAAATATTTACAAATAACAGACGACTTCCAGTTTAAAACACGCGGCGTAAATAAAGAAATTGTAGCTACCTCAGATGTTCCGATGTACGCTAACATTTTTGTTATATATTTGGGGTACCCAAGGGTATCCGGGTACTGTTACTGCTAATATTCTCCCAAGGTCGACTCAGAACCTCTTGAGATTTTTCTTGTATCGCCCAAGATTTTCCGCGATTCTTATAAATATCCTAAGATGTTCCTGAGGTATTTGCAGCTATACGTATATTAAAATTTTTAGTAGTACAAAGAAAAGTTTGTATGCATACTACGCTCTACACGACTCTACGAATGTTACTCTGCATCAATTTTTACAAATACGCTTTTTATTGAGGGATTTTTGTCGTTCTAATATTTGCAATTGACAGGTCTGTTCACTATGACGTGCTTGTTTTCAAATATTTCGCACCGTTTTTTTCCTGTACGGGAATTTTAAATTAAAACTTCCAAGATCGTAACTTTTGTTTTACTTCGGCACAACCTACCAATGTGTTGCTTTCGACCCTGATCATTTTTACAAATTTATAATTTTTGTTGTAACACCGCTCAATCAATCGCAACTAATACAAAATTATATGAAACTCCATAACTGAAAAATGAGTTTGTCGATGTGTATCGTGCTACCAGTAATTAGATGTTAAGTGGTCTCGTAACTATCCAGTTAGTGTGGCGTAATGGTTTACTGCCGGCCTGCAGAGTCTTAACTCGCCGGTTGTAATTTCAGTCATGGCAAGATTTTTTTTTAAATTATCGGTAGATACCGAAGCAAAATTCTATCCCTTGTCACAGTTAAATCTGAAATACCATTAAACAGACTTTCTCCGCCTAAGCTTTGCAATAACTAGTTCCCGACTCCTTTGTAATTTCTCTTTAGTCATCGTACATCGTACATATAACGCAATGTATCATCTTAAATTTTAAAGAGCAGGCGTTTCAAAGGGTAAAAAAAATCTCCATATTCAACTATTTTTACTTCGTCACCCCCTGCCGATGTATTGCTTTCGACCAAGACCATTTTTACAAATTTACCATTTTCGTCAGAAGCCAAAATTATAAGAAAGTTCTCATGAAACTGCATAACTTTTGTAAAGACAGTAAGAAAATTAATAAAGGACGAGTACGTCATTCCGGTTGCTGTAATCACGGCAACTAGAGAACGACATAACCTATCAGGATGATTTTTTGACCTATTTGGTGTTGAATATTAATGCAAAGAACTGAAAAACTTTTGCGCAAGATTGGACGTTTTTTTCTTTGCCCGTTTACGCTGTCTGATTAGTGTAGTGACAAGATTCGTGGACTGTCGAGCTTGAGGTAGCGAGTTCGAATCACAGTCCAGGCAAGATTTCTTTTAAATTATAGAAAACTAAGAATGCAAATTTCTATCTATTCTCCCATTTAAATTTGCAATGTCACATTATGGGCACTGTCTTCTCTATTTGTTCTCTCCGCTAATCGTCGACTTGATTTTAAACCGATTTCCTTCGTCTAACCTTTGCAATTCATAGTTTCCGTCTTAGGCACCGTTTCATCTGGTTTTTTGTTATACCGGTGAAACAAGTGACAATCTATGTCAAAAATAGATCATTTAAAAATAAAAAATCTGGTGTGATACACGCACACAACTTCCTTTTACAGTGATCTTATAATTGGCCAAAAATTTGATTTTAAATCTTTAAGCATTTATCAAAAATGTAAAAAAAATTACAAAATTCTACAAAAACGGTGCAAAATAGAGCGTTAGGTGAAGAGACAAGTTTTCTCTAGAATTTTAAGCTGAATTCAAAAATGTAATAATACACCGGGTGTTCTATTTAAAATAGGAGTTAATAAAAGAAAAATAGAAAAAAAAATAAACCCATTTTAGGATTCAACTGGAAAATCACCTATCTCACATCAATACACATTAAAAATGTAATAAAAATGAGAAGTTTCAAAAAAATCCTTAAAGCCGTTTTTGAATAAATCGAAAGCTTGCTGTCGTATCTACATAGTACACAAAACGTATATATGAAGTTTCAACCCCACACCTCTTTTCGTTTTCGAGATCTTCTGTTCACAGACAGACAGACCAATGAAAAAAAAATGTTTTTTGGGATCAGGGGGCTCTAAAACGTGAAGATCTGTTAAAAAATCAATTTCGAATTTTTGGGGTGAATCCAATACTTCCTTTATTGTAAAAGGAAGTAAAAATTGAGATGTTTCAAAAGCTGTCTCTGAATTTTTATAGTGTACCTATATTGTTAACAACTACTTCTTTGCACGGGGCCGTTGGGTTTTATTTTCTCTTGTTTATTTATCTGAGTATAAATTTTGTGAATGAACTACTCACTATTGTAATTGCACTCAAAATGTCACTTCTTTAATCACTTATCACCATAATAAAAGGTCTTATGGTATGCGAATCCATAGATATCCATTATATTACAATCGCTTATATCTTCTTCTTCTTCTTCAACCTATATCTGTTCACTGCCGGACATAGGTTTCCCTTAATGTGGGGGTTTTGGCCGTACTCTTCCACGCTGGCCGGGCAGGTTGGAAGAATGGAGGAATAGGGAAGGGATTTTGGTAACGAATTAGTAGTTTTAGGACATGCTGCCCATCAGAAATTAGGAGGAGAGAGCAAAGCAAGTGCTCACTTCAGGCAGGGTTGCCACTTCTTGTGGTAGGACTATTTTCACTGGGATCATGTAAAGTTCCTACCTGCTACCGGCCGTTTATATCTGTTCCAGTTTATTAATGTAATTTTAAATATGTTACTTGTTAGGTCAAATACCTAATCATGTTAAACAAATTTGAGAAACTACCATTATCATCTCATCCGGTATGGGATTTAAAGTTAACCTAAAACATGATGTCGGTGCCCGTCCTTTCCCTCATATTCTTGTCCGCCATGTCGCAGCCTCATGCACACAAGTTTACGAAAACGAATTCTTTCATTTCACTGCTTAAAAACTGCCAATCATCTTCTTTAAGAACACCTGAAATAATCGCGAACTGTAGTATCAATCTCTTTCTCAGATGAAAACCTTCTACTCCGCAAATGTGTTACGCCCATAAAATAGCAAATAGTAGCACATTGCTAAATCCGGTGGATGCGGCGGGTATTCTATATGTTTTATATTTTTTCCAGCCAAAAACTGTAGTGTTAAAGCAGCCGCATGCATTTTCATAATATAGCATAATTCCCTTGTCTGGAATTCAATTGTACATTTCTGGCAACTATTTTTTAGTGTATCATTTCGCTATAACTCTTTTGTCCATCTATCTTAATTGCATTGGCTAGCCCTGTACTTCTAAAGAAAACCGCATACATACATTTTTCATAGCTCCGCGCTTGTTGGACATTGTTGGAGTTTCTTCATCTTCTTGAATCCATACACGACTTTCTGACGGGTAGGTACGTCGAAAAAAGAAATATAAGCTGTTTAGGAAATGATATGTAGTTTTAATTATATATTCTATTTAATTCTGACAAACTGGAGTTAGTTTGAATACAAACAATAATAACATAGAAATAATTATCAGCAACGAAAACATTAAACTCTAAAACATTTTGGTAGTGCCATAACAATTTTGTTATTTCTGCAAAAATACTCTGAAATAGTAGCAAATCTCTTATGTACATTAACTTGACAGTTATATCTAATAAGTAGTTCACTGTCGATAAAAAGATTAAACAAAATCAAATAAACAATACAAAGAAAATGCGAATCAAACGTAATCTCCCAACAAACTTTTTACTTCATGAATTCATTAGTCGGTATTCATAGCCTTCTGCTTAAAGCTCAACTGCAGTTATATGGCTTTCCAACTGCATGCATCATCATGTGGCACATAAAATCCCTACTGCATTTAGTAATATAACCACAATCACTGCATCTACAAATCTTTTCTACTGTATGGCTTTCCGTTTTGTTACTTAGAGTAATCATGGATTTATGAAAATTTGAAGATATCTTGATATATCGACAATTGGATTGTGATCTTTGATATCCACTTTTTGTTAAGTGGTTCCTTATATGTGTAGCAAACTGAAGTTTATAGGTACTCCTGTAGACACATTTATGGCATTTGTACACATACGTTTCACCAATACTTCTTGGGTAAGGGGGTTTTTTCAATGTGCCCTTTTCTTTGCCTGATTTACTCCTACGATTATTACAGAGACGCAACTGTACTTTACTTTCAGTGGGGAAATATGTATCACCAGTTGAAGCATGTTGGCTATTTATATTTTGTGTGATACCATTGTCTTTCACTGTACTTTCACAATCTGACGTATCCACTGCCATGTAATCACTTTCCGATTCCTGCTTAATTTCAACGATTTCTTCTTTTACGTGGATGTCAACGACTGTTGAATTGTTTCGATTGACTTTTGCAATCGCACTAGATCTAGCACAGTAATATTAGGCCCTGTCTGCTGTAAATATTTTAGTATCGTCACTTCTGTTGATAGCACAACCTTTTAAATTTCATTGAAGAATTGATGGCATCCACGCAAGAATCGCAGAGTACTGCATTTGATGTAAGGGCCAAATTCTAAAATAGTACAGTTTTAGATTTTAAATTTAAAAAAAAAGATCTGGTACTTACTAGCTCTGGAACACAACTAACAAGCTTCTTCTGCAACATGTGGAACCCTGCATCCAAGCTGTAATACAAGGATTGACTGGTTATCGGTTTCAAACACGTTCTGCAAACACGAAAACTATTTTCGGAGTTAACAGCCATATCGCATCAACGTGCTTAATCTCAATATTTCACAAAGAACACTAAGAAAAGAACTCTTACTTTAACCAGCGTTGAGCTTCTGACAAACGCTAGTTATGTGAATTTTAGAACCATTGTTAAAGTTGAGGTTAACGCAAATTGGCTACTACGCGAACGATCTACTACAATACAAAATACCTACTTGAAGAATAAAGACAATGCCTAAATAAAAAAGATTAAACAAATAGTATATGTCTAATAAGTCGAGAAAAAAACAATTCGTTAAAAACTCTAACCACACAAATATTTAACAACCGCTAATTACGTATATAATATCGTCGGTAGCCTAGAGGAGAAAGAGAGGTTATCTTGCAGTGTACCATGTACAGCATCGGCCATAAAAACCGGGACAGTTTTTTTGACCTAATTTTCAAAATGTGAAAAGAAGTGCAGACTCTGACACTTCTAATTAATAAATGTCATCAAAAGTCACTATTCAGATCTAAACAATGACTTTTGATGACATTTATTAATTAAAATTGTCAGTGTCAGCACTTCTTTTCACATTTTGAAAATTAGGTCAAAAAAACTGTCGCGGATTTTATGGCCGCGACTGTATCTAATGCCCCGATTTTATTAGCGCCAGTAAGTGGAGAGGTCACCGCGTGAACACGTGAACGAAGCTAAGCAGTTCGAATTCCAGTCATGCGCACGAGAAGCGTAGTCTCAGAGAGAGACGGACATACTATCTGTCGGTGCCGTAAGGTATTCGCCGTTGCCAGAGCCTACTAGAAATATAGAAGTTTTAGATATATGCTCTGTAATTATAGGGTATTCAGTAAACACAATAGTAATTATATCATGAGGGACTAAAGTGCATCATTTAATCCCGCGTGTGGAGTTTGTTGCCTCGAGGGTGAAGCCCGAGGGCAACAACCACTCAAGGGATTTAAGCACTTTAGTCCCGAGGTATATACGCTATTTTTTGCACTTTTGGGAACATTATCATCAAACATTTCCAAAATTTGGAATCTGCCAATTTGGAAACTGACAATTACAATTTTTAAAACTGAATTGCAGCAGGCCCTGGGTAGCCTGAATCAGTTGGCAGTACTGAAATGTATTGTCAGTATATGTCAAATTCGAGATTTGCAGGTTAAGTTTTGCGTCAGTGTGTGTCAAATGACAAACAAAACCTAACCTACTAACCTCGTGTGTACATAAATTTACCATAGTTACGGTATCATTTTTACTTTAGTCCCTAGGAATTAAATGAGTAAAAAGTATCAACTTTAGTCCCGGAAGTGCAAAATAGTAGGTATATTATATACCAATGGACAAAAGTGCATTATTTGATCCCGTGAGTGAAGTTTATTGCCCGAGACAAAGTCGAGGGCAATAGTCACTCAAGGGATCAAAAGCACTTTGGTCCCCAGGTATTTACGCTATTTTTTGCACTCCCGAATCACAAATTATGAAATAATCTGATTTTGCTGGTTTTTAAAATTTATACGTTTGATTCGGAGAAATGGATAGCTTTGTGAATGTAGATGAGTAACTAAGGTAATGTTGTAAATAATGTCATTTTTCAAAAAAACGCCTAAAGTAGGTTGTTTAGTCCCGGGAGTGCAAAAAAACATTTAAAGTTCATTGAAGTTGGCATGTGCATATAATTTTTGTAGTAGGGATTATCTATCTTGTTTTACAAAGGTTTCCACGCCTGTGTACAGGCAGATTTGATTTTAAAAATGACAACTAATGTTTCTGATTGCCAGTGTCAAAGTAGATATTTTTCTAGAAATTCTCACCTGAAATTTAATAAAATGTAATAAAAATGCCTATTAGTAAATGTGACGTCAATTGTATCCATTACAGAATTTGTATAATATCTTAAAAGTGGTTATTTACAACATTTATGACAGATACAGATGGGAATTAAATGTCACACCCTTAACCTATTTGTTTTAGTAAGTTTTTGTAAGTACATTCCTAGACAAAGATAAACTCTGGAGTTACACTGATGAAATTTTGGAAGGCCACTTTGTGTTTTAATGTTTACTGAACAGACTATACGTCAAGCAGCCGGGCTCCATAGCTCAGTGGTAAGCATTCTGGCTACTGATCTAAGGGTCGAGGGTTCAATCCCCGATCCCGGTGAAGTTTTTAAAAATAAAAAAATGCGGATGAAAGCCTCTACAGAATGCCATCATTCGGAAGTGATGTAAAGCCGTGGGTCCCATGTTACTACTATGTGTAGCATGTAAAAGATCCCTTGCTAAAGTTTGAACTCCTTAGTCTCGGCAAAATTCTAAGTAGGACAAAGGTACCTGGTACTCTGCATGCCTAGACCTTGTTCATGGGGTTGGCAAAAAGGGCCTATAGAGGCCTACTTGCTAGACGTAAGTCTCCCAAAAATAATACATACATACATACATACGTCAAGCAGCCGTTAATAATTACACCGTTCCGACCAATTATGAAAAGGAGGTGGGGTTTAGTGATGGCGCCGAATTTAAAAGCTAGCTTGCTTATAAAAAGAGTATTCCAACCAGAAATTGGAAAGCTGTTTAAAATCAGGCCAAACTGCTTGATTGTCATTCAGTGACACTTTGTAAATAATCTTCAAATTTGTCAATTGCATTTGGGAATTTTGGAAGACATATACCTACGATTTTCAACATTTTCTATGCTAGTATACGGTTTTAAAAACTGAGGTTAAACAACTAGTACATAGGCACTTAACTCATGGAAAATGTTGCAATGCTTTAACAAAACAGTTACATGTTCAATTTATAGATGAACTGTCATTACTTGAAAGCTGTTTGACTTTAGAAAATGATCTATTGATTCTATGAAACGAACTTAGACATGACTTACACTTTACATGTTGTACCTATTTACTTGATTTTAAATAGATTTCCAATTTTCGGTTGGAATACTATACCAGTATTATCGTGCCTAGACGTCTTTTGGGTTGCCTAGCTTCCAGTGATGTCCTCATAAATTATATAAACATTTCCAATGTAGTGCTTATCTAAATTATTCTACAAATGTTCACTGTTAACATTTCAAGTTTCCTAAATTTTATATCTATTTTCTTAGGATGGTTGACACTGTTCAGCTTTTAATTATTAGGATTTCATAATTCAATATTTTATAATTTATAACAAGAGGTTAAAATTGGGTAAATATACAAGTTTAATTGTTAGTGTTTACAATAAAATTTTAAGTTAGTATGATTGAACGCAAACTCTAAAATTTCAGTTAAATGATAGCTTTGCCTTCCCATAAACTACAAATACACCAAAATTTACACTAAAATAAGTTTATCTTTTAAACTGAATTCTGACAAATTGAACATTCACTACATATTGTTAGATAGATTCACATTTGTGATAACAATAAAAACGTAAACAGATAAAATAACGTCATAAAATTCTAAATAATTAGAGGATTCTCCTTAGGAACTGAAATGTACTCCCGTTTTTTATTTATTTATGAGCATTAATGAATTAACATACAGTTAGCACCTGAATGCATACATTGATAAAAATGAATTAACAATTTGTGGTATGTATAGAAGTGACAACGTAAAGCACTAAGTACCTACTTCAATTATCATTGTTATACAGTGTGGTCCATTAAGTGTGCAACAAATGGGAATTTTTTTTATTAGTTGTACAATCGAAATTTAAATATTGCCAAAAGTTAGTGCATGTTCGATAACCATATCAGATGCCCTTAGAATGGCTTCAAGTCAAACAATGTACAGGGCAGGACAAAAAATATGAAATTCGTTCAAGAACAAAGTTACCTTATTTCAAAAAATATAGCAAAATTTTATTAAGAAAAGTTGTTTAGAATTAAAAGTTATGCTCAAATACAAAGTCACGGCCTCCTATTCGAATTTTGATTCTTTTTTGGAAAACTTTGTATTACCCCCGTATGATATATATTTTTATTATTTTTATTTTATATGTATTTAAAGTACCCACAACCACATCCCTTTTAAATAACTTTTAGCAACTTGAAGCGTATTTGTAAAATTTACTTGGATTTATATTTTTTTAGGTAAGCGTCCACTTCATGTTTGTTGCAACGATATTTAACAGAACTTTAGAATTTCGCAAATATTCTTTTTAACAAGGCAAATGCTTTACTAATCATAATTTACATATGAAAAACTCTTAATAAAATCAGAATAATAAAAATATGTATCATACGGGGATAATACAAAATTTTACAAGAAAAAGAATCAAAATTCGAATAGGAGGCCGTGACTTTGTATTTGAGCATAACTTTTAATTCTAAACAACTTTTCTTAATAAAATTTTGTTATATTTTTGAAATAAGGTAACTTTGTTCTTGAACGAATTACATATTTTTTGTCCTGCCCTGTATATTGTTTGACTTGAAGCCATTCTAAGGGCATCTGATATGGTTATCAAACATGCACTAACTTTTGGCGGTATTTAAATTTCGGTTTTACAACTAATAAAAAAATGTCCCATTTGTTGCACACTTAATGGACCACACTGTATATGTTTTTATATTAAATGCATAATTTTTATATATTTAAATTTTTTATTTTATAAGCTTTACGAGCTCTTTGATAATTTCTCCGATTTTTCTTTCAAACGGAACAGAATTTAAATGTAGGTGTACTCTTATGCGTATATTATCTTTTTTTGAATTCGGCGCCTACACTAAACTCCACCCCCTTTTTATAATTGGTCGGCAGGGTGTATTTATTAACGGCTAGAGCCCTTTATAATACAAGCAGACGCATGTTGCACAAGTTGCATAAAATCTTGCATCACAGTACTTTTGCGTTTACATGTTGGTGGCCATGATGCAACCAAAACATAACCCTACAACGTCAAACAGTTGACTCGTGGGTTATATTATCTATGGTCGCTTCTAACTAGCTTCCTAACCTTGTGTTTGAGTTGCCAACTATGTTCGTTTTCCTGTGTCTGTTTGCCTTTTATGCGTTGCCTCTCATATTCTTTATTAAAAAAATCAGTCTATTTCAAGGCTAAGGAATACTTTTTTTTGGATATGAGGTAAGCCTAAAACATTGATACATTTTTGAATGAACTATTTACGGTCTTTTCTGTTTTTCAGATCTCAAAATCTTCGAGCATGACCGGTTGTTCAGCCTCGAATTAGTACTATTAAACGTATAGACATTAACATATTTTAATTTTCTGAAAAGTAAAAAATTTTTTGAATTTATCGCCTTTGTGATGTGATTTAATATAGCTGACAAGCATGCTCGTATTATAGAGGTGCTTTATTAACGGCTCTTACGTCACCCACTTTCAACTACCGTTCCTAGAGTTATAATGTAGGTGGGAAGTGCAGAAAGTTCCTCTTTGGTGTAATTTGTGCTGTACAAACGAACGCAAAAATAACTGTTCAGTTCACACAAACGAACACACCTATAGTGTACGTCGACCACTTTGTTTTACCGTTCCTAGAGCCAGTAATATAGAAAGGACATATAAATTAACCTTCTTGTTACGGTCTACAGCTACACACATTTTTTAAATTAGACAGGAATATTTGTACTAAGTACACACAAATCTTAAACTGCAGCTAACCTAAATTCGTACAAGTATTGTTGTCAGATTTCAGTCCCACCTACATTATTAGCTCTAGGAACGGTAGTTGTAGCTGGGTGACGTCGTACACTGCAAGATAATTTTTCTCTGGTTTTTCAAGGCTACCGACGATATTATATACGGATTTAGCGGTTGTTAAATATTTGTGTGGTTAGAGGTTTTTTCGAATTGTGTTTCCTCGACAATATACTCTTTGTTTTAATCTCTTTTATTTAGGAACTAGCTATAGCCCGCCGCAATTAATATTTTGCGCGATAGTACATTGCCATCAAAAAAGCTCAAAGACCACTTGATCACTGTAATCTGTAATATAGGCAACGCATTTAACACATTGGAAAACTAAATGTGGCAGCCACAGTGGTGTTCACTTTTAGGATAAAGGAAGCTTATTTTCACGTAAAATGATGAAAAGCCAATTTGATGCACATTGCACAACTGTAATTGACAAATCTTGGGGGAAAATTAAATACAATAAACTCGAATGACAGAATTTTAAGTAATATATTACAATAATTAAGTATTGCAGAAAAATATATCTGAACAAAACAATTTAATACGAAATAATTCTCCTTGATATACCTGCAAACATATTTGTAAAAATTTATAAGTGCTCAAAATGACCACCATTATTTTCTAAACACAAATTAATTCGCCTCCTTATGTTATTAAAGACTTTCCGTAAATCATCTTTCATTACGTTTCGTATTTCCTGTTGAATTGCTTCTTGCAGTTCATCAAGATTATGGGTCAATCCATTTGAAGTGATCCAATGATGGTTGCTTGACCATTTTTTATTTTTTTATATATTATTCCCATATACATTGGCAGGTACAAGCAGGTCTTATTTTATTTTTATCTTAACCAGCTTATGTGCGGTGGCCAATTTCGTTGAGCAATGCGTGCCAATTTTTGACTTTGGAGACAGTAGTAATAATATGGCGGTTCTAGACCACTTTTTAGTTGAGCTAGAACCGCCATCATGTTTGGGAGTTGAGATATATGATGTTAGGGGGGGTAGTTTTTGTTTTTTGAGTGTATAGGTGTGTTATTTAAAGTTTTGTGTATAAATGTAAAAAGGGCTTAAGCATTTTGAGTGTGTTTTGTATTTAAAATTGTGTTTTGTTGCGTGCGAAAATAGGTTGTTAGATCTCTCGTTTAAAAAGCTTGGATTTGTGAAAGTTATAAACGACTAAAGAATAAAATGTTTGCGAACTTTATTATAAATATAAATAATTGTTCTGACGTCATCACGTAGTTAGGGCTGTTGAGCATTTGAACGCGCCCAGCAGAACGGTTAAAAGTTGCAAACTCTGACGTCACGATTTTTTGGGGGACGTTTTGTTTTGGCGTAATTTGATATGTGGCATCTGGTTTATGTCTTGATAAGTGACGTTTGGTTTTATGTATTAGTCAGAACCTTTTGCACTGTATTAGTATATTATTGATTCGTATTTTTTTTTCACTGGTAAGTTTTGTGTAGAAAGGTAGAGTCCCTGTATATAATAAGAAAGAGTCAAGTCATTGGTGCAACCCATTGTGATAGGTGGGATCCACACACCATGGAGTACTTGAATTTAAAAAATTATATAATAATCACATATTTGAATTTGACATAAGCTATTCAAATGCCTTATTTTAGGTTATTTTGACATGACTTTTGACGTCAGTTTAAAATAGTTCAAAGTATATTCGTATTATTAGTGACAAATAATTATTCCGAAGGCTCAGTTACATTACATGGGAGCAAGGAACTAATAGCCAGTACAAAAAGCGAGTGTTTTAACAATGCGTTTTTTTTAGTATTTTGCGTAAGTAGACAGTCCAGTTTAAGCTCCAAAATGAGTGGTACTAAGAACACGCTCGTAAACGAATACTGAAAACTGTTATAAAATGTATGTGCCAGGAATTGATAAAAATACTGGAAAGATGAATTATTTCCAAGAAAAAGCGTGTGGATAAAGAAATGTCGTGCTAGAAGGAAGACATGTGTTGCTTCAAGCCTTCTCATGAAAGAACTTTCCCTGAAGTATATTGAAGAATATCGAATTTGCATTACCATGACTCCAATATCTTTTGATACTGACCTAATGAAAATTGGACTGGTTGGGTCTACACGGGTTTAGTGTGCACAGTACGGCTGTTATATTTCGTGCAATTACAGCTCTCCTGCTTGCACTATTATATTATAAGTGAGAGAAATGCATCATTATTTGCGAGTGAGAATTTTGAATCGCGAGTGCCCCAGCACGAGCGATACAATTTCTCACGAGCTTATAATGGCATTTCGCTCACGTGTGATATACGACGTTTTATCTTACAGCAGCAATTCTTGTGCCTAAATAGTTTGCGCAGGCAAAATATGTCGCG
>CALNHX010001412.1:0-227922 GCA_940337035.1 Agriotes lineatus
ATCTGATCTCTACTGACTGAATCAAAGGCTCACAAAACCAACAAACAGCAAACGGAACTCTATATTATGTTTTGTTGCTTTTTCTAGTATCCATTCCACGATGTATTGCATCTATGGTGCTTTATCCTGATTTAAATCCTTGTTTTTAATTACTAATTATATTAGCCGTGAAATGCTATGTGTTTTTTTATAAACTTGTATTAAAAAAGCATTCCTTCTATAATTGTCGCACTTTTCTTTATCTCCGTTTTTATAGATCAGGATCGGTATTTCTTCTTTGTTCCATAATTGTATATTTAGATTATGCATCTATACATCATTTCTGGAAATTACGAGCTATAAATTCAATAGAGAAAAATAAAAAGCGTAAAATAAGTGCCTTCTCAGATTGTGCAAGGAGTAAAACAGCAATCAGAGTAAGATTAATCTAGTTTTTAAGTATAAATAAAGACATGAGAAGTTTCTATACACAAGAGCGGGCGGGCTGCAGCTGCATTGAGCTGAGGGTACAAAACATATCTTAAATCAGCAGATTACAGACTTTTAATATTAGTAACCTTATACATCATTAACACATAAATAGAATAACCCACACTACTGGTAGAAGGCAAGGTCTGACGGGTTGACCGGTCTTATGGCTTTTAGTGCGGCAAGATAAGATAAACAGAAAATACGAAATTCTAAAACTCGAAATCACGAACAAATAACAAAGCAGTGACGGATTCAGATCATTTTAATATTCTTAATTGTAAGTTAAAGTTAAAAATGAATAAACTGGAAAAAAATGATCAAAAAACCGAGGAAAGAGAAACGAGAATAGAACAAAAGATTGATATCATAACAAGAGAGATGACAGAACTTAAAATTGAAAATCAAGAGAGGAATAGAGAAAATGAACAACTGAAAGAAAAAATTCATACACAAGACAAGAAAATTGAAATGTTAGAAAGAGAAATAAGGAAGAAAAACATAATAATATTCGGGATAGAAGAAAATGAAAACGAACGGGTAGAAAATCAACAACACAAGATAAAACGAATAATAAATACCATAGGAGTGGAAATTGTGCCTAAGGAAGATATAACGGAGATTAGAAGACTAGGAAAAAGGGAGGACAACAAAACCAGACAAGTACTGATGGAACTAATGAATGGAAATAAGAATGTCAAAGTCCTCAAGTCAACAAAAAAAATTGAAAAATACGGCATGGAGAATAAGTGAGAACTCTACTAAAGAAACCCAGTTACAAAGAAAACAACTAATGAAACATATGATAGCAGCTAGAGATCAGAGCAAGAAGGCATCAATAAGATTCAATAAACTAATCATAAACGATATAGCATACACAATAGAAGACACTGAAAAATGGGAAACCAAGAACCATTATAAGGATGCAATAGAACAAACCGAAACACCTCGATCAAAGGGAGTAACAGAAGATGATCAAAGGAGGGAATAATAAACAAAATAACGAGGACAAGTACCAAAAAACTAACACGCCCCCCCGACCAGATAAATATAAGGAAAAAGACCCGGCACACAAATAAGGATAATGATATAAAAAAGGGAAACCATAACAATCTATGGAATATCACAGCATGCAATGTAACCACACTAACAGGAAAAGATATGGAAATAATAGAGGAAATGAAAGAGTATGATATAATTTTACTGGGAATAAGCGAAACAAAAATTATAGGACAGTGAACCAAAAGGTTAAATTGAAAGAAAAAGTCACTGTTGTTCAAATATATGCCCCAGTAGAAGGAACTGACGAAGTTACAATGGCTAACTACTACGTAACGCTGCAAAGTATGATAGATGAAACAAGATATACAACAGATAACATTTTGGTCATAGGGGATTGGAATGCACGAGTGGGAAATGATATACGTAAAGAAATGGGATGTCTAGGAAGGCATGGTAAAATAGAAATTAATAGAAATGGCAAGAAAATGATAGAATTTTGCATTATAAACAACCTTAAAATTGGAAACTCGTTCTGGTACAAACCAATAGAAGACTGATACACATTCATTACGAAAGAAATGCTAAAAGTATAATAGATTATATGGTATATTCTCAGGAAGTGGATAGGAACATTGAAGAAATCACAATACAAAAAGAAGCAGAGTTGGGCACAAATCATAGATTAGTCATAGCAAAAATGAATTGAAGGTATGGAGATATATGAAGAAAAAATGAATATACACGAATAAATATCAGTCGACTAAATAATAAAGAACTAAAGGAAAAATATATGAATAGAGTAGAAAATTTACTACAGACACAAGAATTAACAACGGAAAATCATATGCTAGATATTAGATGGACGATATTTAAAGAAACGATATTAGGGGCGGGATTAGAAAAATAAAGAAAGGAAGTCAAAGAACTAGATGGTGGAACAATGAAGAAAGAGACATAATTAAACAAAAGAAAATAGCATGGAAGAGATACCAAAACACAAAAAATATAGAAGACAAATTAGATTATGATAGACTAAATAGACGAGCGAAACAAACGGTCAAGAAGGCGAAAAATAAGGCATGGGATGAATTTGGGGAAGAATTAAACGAAGGTTTCAAAAATAACAATAGGAAGTCCTGGAATAAAATCAAAAGTGTGAGAGGCATAAAAAACAATAATAACATGCTTATAACAGAGGAAGACGAGATGGCAGAAAGATGAAGAAATTTCTTCTCCGAAAAATTTGATATAGAAGAACATGTGGAGGGGGATAACGCAGGCAGGCCAGAAGAAGAGAGAGATGTAAATAGTAGAAGTAAGGAAGATGTCATAGAGACAATATCGAAGATTAAAACAGGAAAGGCATGTGGAGGCGATAATATAGAACCATAAATGATAAAATGGATCGGGAATAGAGGAATAGAATGGATCTGGGAAATGTTCAAGGAAGCAAGTAGAATACTTAATATACCGGAGGATTGGGACACAAACCTAATTCTCCCAATACACAAGAAAGACGACAAATCAAGCTGTGAAAATTATCAAGCCATATGTCTTTCTTCAGTGATATTCAAAGTACACACAAGAATTATTGAGAAAAAAATTAGAATGAGTGTGGCAAACAAATTGGAGGAAGAGCAAGTAGCCTTCAGAGCAGGAAGACAAGCAAATGATAATATATTTATCTTGAGAAACATAATAGAAAGAAGAATGCAAACAGGGGAAGAAATGTTCCTAGCCTTTATAGATCTGCAGGCAGCTTTCGACACGGTACAAAGGGAGGTGATATGCGAGTGCCAAAATTCAAATAAACGGCGGTAGATCGCAGGAGTTTCTACTAAAAATAGGTATAAAACAAGGTGACAAGTCTGAGCCCACTACTGTTTATAATAATTATGGACAGACTACTGAAGAACATCAGACATAATAATAAAGGATTAGATACCTTAATAGAATATAAGAATATGTATCCAATAAAAATCGATGCTCTATTATACGCAGACGATATAGTTCTAGTGGGAGACAACGAAAATAAAATTCATAAACTGTTAAAGGCATGGATGGAGGAAATCATACAACTGTAGATACAAAAATAGAACTTTTGAAGAAGCGTCAACGATAGAATATCTGGGTAGTACCTTCACTAGTAATGGAAAAATCAACCTGGAAATAGCCAGCAAAACAAGAAAGACAAAGACGGCTTACTACCAACTAAATTAAGATAAATTAATAGAAGAAATAAGCTATTAATATATACACTACAAACGTCAATGTCAAGCAATTCATTAGAGGTTAGTCGTTTTTCCTCCCAGTGAAAAAAGCAAAGTTTCTTGTTCTTTTTAATTGTTAATCGTTGATAACGAGGGCAGATTGTCCCTTGAAACGTTCGGTATTTAATATTTTTAATTTGAAGAGCTGCGAAATACCCAAATAAGAATATGAATTATAAATTCACGCCATAAAGAAGTTTCAGAGATTATCATATCAGAGCAACGTTGCAGCAAAAATCAATTGTCATGAAAATAAGAGAAAAACAATTAGAATGGTTTGGTCATCTAAATAGAATGGAGCCAGAAAGACTACCAAGGAAAATCCTAGAAGCAAGAAGTAGGAGCAAAAGGAAGAGCGGGAGACCTAGGATAACTTGGACGGACCATATTACCAAAATAGGACTAACTAGGGGAAAGAATCTAAAGGAAATGAGGGAAGATGCCAGAAACCGGAAAAAGTGGAAAATATGGTTAAAAGAAACATCAAAGGATTACCCGACACCCAATTAGGGTACCACGATTTTAGCTGAAGAAGATTATACATCTGCTTGTAAAGATTGCTTCCTTCATATTTTAGTAACTCATTTACAATGTTGTCTTCACCTGACGTTTTATAACTTATAATCTTTAATTATTTTCACAATTTCCTGGTATGATGGCCATTGAACCACATCTGTGGCAGGCATATTATTATCATTAAAGTAATTTTGATGTATTGTAAAGGAGCAAAACAAATTAAATGTGCAGAAATCAATATGCAACAATCTGCCAAATCTTGCAATCCAAAATTTCTCAAAGAAACTGTAGGCCTACGCCCAATTGTTTTAAATGTTTCACCTCAAATTATACAGTATAGTATAGAACGTTGAGAACAAATGGAGTTTATTTTCATTAATAGTTTAATTAATTGTATATTATGATACTAGTGTATAAGTACGCCTTTAAAGCACGTGCGACGAGTTTATGAGTGCTTTAATGGCACTTATACACGTGTATCATACGCTATTTTTTCTACGATTGTAACAGAAATATAAAAACTTAGTTTGGTGACACTTTTTCCGTCACATTGTGTTAGATATTCTAGGCTATGTTGACATTGAAATTTATGGCAAAGCGTGTTTTAATATATTATTAAAACACGCCACCAATGGCAACGTGCGATAAAGACGTAATTCGGGCGCTAATATTAAGAGTGCTACAAACGTCACTTTTGACATTAGAAACTGTGCAAACAGTTGTCATTTTGACACGATCGTAGAAAAAATGTAATATAATGAAAAGTTGGAGTAAATTTAGAAACTTATATTCACGCATATTTGCATGTTTAAAGCACAGCATAAATTCGAATGCGCTCAAGAATAAATACACTTTTATTGTAAGGGAGACATTTATTTTGGATGTAATATGAAACCTTAGAAGTCCAGAAAATCGGTGTAAAATAAAATCTAAAGGCAACTTCACTGAACAGGATGAAGAGACTGTGACCCAACTGAATAGGCTATGCAGAAGAGCTCAGAACATGAACAGTAACATTTGTGAAGTAGTACAGCTACATACAAATATAATTAGAACTATTGTAGGTATTTGTTTAAAAAGATAAAAATAATGACAAAACCACCCAAGGCTGTGGAATAGAATATCAAGGAGGCAACATCATACCGAAATAACGGGTGTTCATAAACAGTCGTCATCCCAGTTGCTTTGAAAAACAAAATGTTATGTCTTTGATTAATTCATGCAACACATGAAACGTCATTGAGTACTGTCATAGCGCATTTTTTTTCAATTTTAATAGACATACGTTTCTGAAGTCAAAACCTACTGGGATGACGACTGTTTATGAACACCCGTTAGAACTGAAGTATGGAACGAATAGTGTTCTGTACTGTACAGAAAAAGAAGTTTGGGTAATGTTAATATTACTTACATGCTGCTATAGAATGGTAACCTAAATTCTTGAAATCTACAATAAGACCAACAATGAAATGCATAACCCTCAATAAAACAATGGGTATTGATGGTACTTCAACGAAGTAATAATGTTAATGGAAGAAACTGGTGTAGAAATAATCTGAATCAATTAATATTTATCCCATTAATAAAAATCTGGTGTGATACACGCACACAACTTCCTTTTACAGTGATCTTATAATTAGCCAAAAATTTGATTTTAAATTTTTAAGCGTTTGTCAAAAATTTTTTAAAATTACAAATTTTACAAAAA
Source organism: Agriotes lineatus (assembly GCA_940337035.1). Lineage (NCBI taxonomy): Eukaryota > Metazoa > Arthropoda > Insecta > Coleoptera > Elateridae > Agriotes > Agriotes lineatus. The sequence goes on from CALNHX010001412.1 coordinate 5,965, forward strand.
CGGTACAAAATAGAGTGTTAGTTCCAGAGACAAATTTTCAGTTGTAATATAACAAGTGGAATGATTATTATCGATGATTTTTCTTCAGAGTGAAAACCGGAACCTAAATTTAACGAGTGCGTAGCACGAGTTAAATTTGCTGTTTCGGTTTTAACGAGTAAACAATTATCGATCATTAATCATTACACGAATTATATTTGGAAAGAGAATATATTGAATGAAATGCAAAATATCAAATATTTACTTTTTGTTCTTAGGTTGGCACTGTTAATGTTGGTTACCCTGCTGTCAATTTTAAGTCTATGTCAAATTCGAGGTTAGCAGGTTAGATTTTGTTTGTTATCTGACACAGACTGACACAAAACCTAACCTACTAACGTCGAATTTGACACGGACTTAAAATTGACAGCAGGGTAACCAACATTAACAGTGCCAACCTAAGAAAAAAATCACAACCATTTATGATCACCCGTAAAAACAATTACGAAAATAAATTACTGCCGCTGTGATAATGTGTAACTAGGCATTTGCATGCCCCTCATTGGTTGAAATTGCGTCACGTGATACATAAAATATATTCTCTCTAGAATTTTAAGCTGAATTCAAAAATGTAATAATATACCGGGTGTTCTATTTAAAATAGGAGTTTAGAAAAAAAAACAAAAGAAACCCATTTTAGAAGTATTCAACTGGAAAATCACCTATCTCACATCAATACACATTAAAAATGTAATAAAAATGTAAAGTTTAAAAAATCGTTAGAGCCTTTTTGAAAAAATCGAAAAAACTGAAAAATCACAAGAGTAAACACCTACTTCCGGTTATACGATAAAGGAAATATTGGATTCACCACAAAAATTAGAAAATATTAAGTTTTCAACAGATCTTCACGTTTTAGAGACCCCTGAACCCAAAAAACATGTTTTTGTTCATTGGTCTGTGTGTCTGAACAGAATATCTCAAAAACGAAAAGAGGTATGGCATTGAAACTTCATATATAAGTTTTGTGTACTATGTAGATGCGACAGCAAGCTTTTGAAGAAAATCGCAGAACCGGAAGTAGGTGTTGACTCTTGTGATTTTTCATTTTTTTTTAATTTTTTCAAACTACATTTTTATTACATTTTTAATGTGTATTGCATGACGTACCCTTAAATATTAGAGAAAACCTACGGTATCAGCACGATGGCGCCCCTCCACACTCATAGATTTGTACGGAATTATTTAAACAATACATTTGCCAATAAATGGATTGGAAGAGGATCAGATGTAGCTTGGTCTGCAAGAAGCCCAGATCTAACACCGTTAGATTTTTTTCTGTGGGGTGCAATTAAAGCTAAAGTTTACGAGACACCAGTTCTAAATGAGGAAGATTTAAATAATCGAATCAATGAAGCTTGTAGAGCAGTAATCAATTCTATCCGTAGTTTATTTAGGTATGTGAAATGAACAAAATAAATTCTTAATTCAGGGAGGTAGTTTTGATTTTACTGACAAATAATAAAAACCACAGAATCTAAATTAGTTAGAATATATTGAAGAAAATGATATTTTAATTTATAAGCAGTCAGGTTTTCGTAAAAAGCATTCTTGTGAATCGACACTTCAACTCACAGTCACTACCTTGAAGACGAAACCATAAATAGAGATATTCTTTTGTCAAAGTTATATCAGTATGGTATTAGAAGAAAGGTTTATGAATGGCTCAAGAATTATTTAATTAAAGAAAACAAAAAGTAAGGATTAGAAATGTAATATCTGAAGAACTAGAAATTAACCTGGGGGTACCGCAAGGAAGTGTGTTAGATCCGTTGTTATTTATATGTTACTTAAATGATATTAATTTATTTGTTAATTGCAATTTTTTAAATTTGTTTGCTGACGATACAATGTTGGCATGCAGTGACAGATATTGGAGTTGCGGTTCAGAAAATGAATATTGTATTATAAAGTGTATCTCGATATTATAAATATTATAAATGTAATAAATTAAAATTAAATGTATCGAAAACAAAGGGAATGATTTTTACGACAAAGTATAAATATAACTGTTTAAACAAAAATAATATGAATTTATCAATAAATAACGAACAGATAGAAATTGTAACATCAGTTATCAAATATCTTGGTTTCATGTTAGATAATGTGTTAAACTTTGAATTGCATTTTGATTGTTAAGAAAATCTCAAAAAAGTTGTATTTTTAATCAAGAATTGCAAAAAATCTGTCAATCAATTCCAAAATTACTGTATATAGAACCATTATATTACCTCACTTTGATTATTGTGCATCTTTATTGCATCAATTTAATTTAAATAAATTGTCACAATTACAAAAATTACAAAATCGTGGAATGAGAATTATTTTAACATGTAATCGATTAACACCAGTGGTAGTTATGTTAGATGCTTTACATTGGATCAGTGTCACAAAGGATTTATTTGTTAACTATGACATTTCTATATAAAATATTGAATAATCAGACTCCACTATATTTAAAAAATGTATCATTTTATTATAACCCATGATACTAGAGGTTTGACTAATATTTATATTCCTCAATCAAATTATCGTTCTACAATGAACTCTTTATTAATTAAAGGAGTGGATATGTATAACAAATTACCACAAGAAATTAAAGCAAGCAGATCAAGTAGAGTTTTTAAAAGCAAACTATTGTTACATATTCAAAATCAAAATATTCTGTAAAATTAAAATTATTCTATAAAATGTTAATGTATCTTTTTTTCTGCATTGAATGACTATCTTTTAATTTTGTTAATAGTTATTTCTAGCAATATATACAGGTTGTTATGGAAATGAGTGCAAATATTTTAACCCGTAATAGAACTCGCTAAACTGAACAACTTCTCCATTTATCATTTTTTCGAAAACGCCCTCAAAACTGAGTTAAAATTCAAAACAATTTTACTCTAAAAATGCATACCCGCCTATGGAATAATATTTTCATTTAATGGTGCAAAACACAAAAAGCATTTCTTTGATATGCAAACCAACAAAAACTGCATAGGTACTGATAAAACCTTTAGTTCACATCTGGTCACCAACGTACTTTATCAGTTGAGGTAGGTAAGTTATTGACCGCATGTTTTGAACTTTGCAGTTTTAATATACTTGTGTCGTTCACCTTTAACTTAGACTTACTTAAGAAGCGGCTCGTCAAATTTAGAAGAAATAAATGATTGAGAAAATATGTGATTAAATAAAAAACGATAAATAGAAAAGTTGTTCATTTTGGTGAGCTCTTATCACTGGTTAAAATATTTGCATTCATTTTCATAACACCCTGTATATAAAATTATGAAATTATTTTTGTAAATTATAAGTTGTACTTTGAATTTTTATGTATATTAGGATTCCTATTTAAATAAATATTGTTATTATTAATAACATATTTCAAATTTTTAAATTTTAAAATCTTAGTAGTAGTAGGAATGTAAGTTGAGTTATCTTTAAGGCTCATCATCATTCGTGAATAACCCATATATTTGTTTTCATTGACTACAGCAAACCTGTTTATGACATTATTGGTAGGAGTAAACTGTGAGAAGTTCTGATTAAGATGGGAGTCCAAGATATTATTTGAATCCACATATCTAATAAATTTAAAACCAAGGCTAGAACAAGGGTGTATTTTATCTCCACAGTTATATTCAACATATATGCAGAATATGGAATACGAAAAGTGTTAGAAAATTGGGAAGGCGTGATGGTTATTGGAGGAAGAAAGCTAAGGAGTCTACAGGGTGTTAAAACCACTTCTCCCTAAACTTAGATGAGAACTATAGATTTTATTAAAACATCTTTCTCCAGAATAGAGATATTGATTTCAAAATAAGTACATATTAGTTGCTCTTACCGACCAATTACTATACTCAATTTTGGAAAATTGGAATAAACCTGAAGCGTAGAATCGGGGGTTTAAGAATAAATTTTTAGGCCAAACTTTTTTAACGCCCTGTATTTAAAAGAAAATGTGTCTGTTCCTCGTAGCGAGTTAAATCAAGAGTACCATTTTTGTGAGAAACTGAATGGGGAATAGTTAACATGCAGAATTTCTTTGAAATCAGGGTGTTGAAAAGTTTCGCATAAAAATGTATTCTTAAACCTGTAATTTTCTTGAATTATTACAGTTTTGCTAAATTACATATAGTAATTCGCCAATAGGAGTAACCAATATGTATTTCTTTTCAAATCATTTCTATCCTGGGGAAAGATTTTTAATAAAATAGATATTATTTGAACTCCTTTTATCAGCCTGTAGAACCTAAAGGAGGTGTAGGGATAAATTGTATTTAACTCTACCACCCTTTCAATTTACGGTACTTATTTCTGAAACACTCGGTATACTATACTAATGATGAAACTTTGTGAAACAAGAAAGTAATCTAATTAATTTTTTTTTTAATGATGGCTTGGTGACAATTGTAATAACGTGCAGATACCGGGTGACTATAAATGATTGAAATTTTTTTTCTTAGGTTGGCACTGTTTATGTTGATGGCACTGTAAGTCTATGTCAAATTCAATGTTCGCAGGTTAGGTTTTGAGTCATTCTATGTCAAAACTGACGCAAAACCTAACCTGCTAACCTCGCATTTGACATAGACTTACAGTTCCACCAACATAAACAGTGCCAACCTAATAAAAAAAAATTCAATCATTTATAGTCACTCGGTATATAATATTGGCTAATACGAAGTGGTATTACAGTGTTTATAGCTTGGATTCCTAATAACAAATGCAGGTGGTGATGTGAGTGGTAGACGATGTAGAGGAAGAGAGATGTGCAGAGCATATATGCCAAAAACTGATATAACAGTGCATCAAGTACGCACGCCGCTAAAGATAGGACAAACTGGCACCACAAAATCAACAATAAGTATGATGTGGTGATGTCAGAACGCTTCATTTATGAGGCTACGACTTTGAAGAAATGTTTATAAAGAATAATAAGCCAGAATAAATATAACAGCCCAAATATGCATTACAGTATTGTTTTAAAGCAATCTTTAATAATCTGATGGTGTAATAGCATAAACAAGAAAGAGAAAGAGAAAACTATCTTTAGCAACCTTAATTATTTATTCTTTTGCCTATGGATGTCCTGATTTACATAATGTATTTTTGTATACTATTAAAAAACCTAGTTCTTTCAAAAGCTCCAACAATTAAAACTAAAATCTGATGTTCTTTTATTTTGTTAACAGGAAAGGTTTCGGGTCAACGCTGGTCAGAAGAATGCGTAAAGCAGGCTCGGATATTATCAATAAAGTTCCTGCTAGAGTAAGTATTCATTAATAACATTCAAGTTTAGTGTATAAAATAAAGCATAGATATGATATGAATTTTTTAATTGACATCAAATCAGTCTTTGCTGTAATTTATTGCAATAAAGTTCTATGGCATGTGAATCCCTGCTTAATTTGCTATAATAACATATCAAAAAGTTAAAATGTAAAGGATTGAATTATAAAAATATAATTCTGACTGATAATCCAATTTCAATCTCATCAAGAATCGGCGTTCATGGCACGAGGACACTCGTCTAACTCAATCACAGTTCACTCTGGCAGGGGGTTCTGGAGAATCTGGAGGAAATGACTCCGATAATAGCATAGATGAGTCCAGCAACCGGACGGATCAGCCATTTAAGCGATCTGCTGGCAGCCTGCATGGACACAAACCTCGGGATGAAGTAGCTCTCAGGCGTTCGCATCGTGACTTAACTTCTCAGCGAAACAGCGTAACAGGTTAGTATAATTATAGAAGTCGCATTTATTTATAAGAAAATTAAATGTTCAAAAAGGGTGTAAAATTTTAAAAAAATAGTAGCTTGGAAGCAAGAAGAGATATCGTGGTCAGGTTTATGATGAAAAATTAAAAGAAAGGAGAGCTTTCAAACAGTAGTTCATAAACGTCTGTCGCGGAATCAAAAAAGGGCAGATTGTTTAAAAAATTTAAAATAGTTAGAGATCTGTTATGAGCCTAGAAACTCTAGGGGAAAAGTTCGTGGATGACGAGTTACGTTTTGCGTAGTACGTTAACGTGTTCTGAACTTGGGTCTATTAGATTTCCGGTATATATCTCGGAAACTGAAGGTCCGAACCGCAGGGGATTTTTGCCATCAAATAATCACATTCTCAGAGCTGCCATGGCTTTAACAAAAAGTAAACTTTCCAATGCTAGAAAAGTTTCTAATCTGGCTGGTATATAGTATACAGTATTTTTCAATTTTAAATATTTGTCAAAATTTCACATTCCAAGACTTCATTTTAAAATTCAAATTTTTGTAGGTGAAAGCTTTAAAGATTTATCATTGGAAAAAAACAATAGAAAATGGTAATTATTTCTTTACATTTCTTATATTCCTATGATGTCCACATTTCCCAGCTGTTCTAGTATTTCCTGGTTTGTTCTTTTCCAGATTCTATTTTCGTTTCCATTTTCGTCTCCCAGGATTCGTCTGATTATTTTCCTATCCCATCTACTTAATTTGTTCTGGTCACTTTTATTCAAACACCAAGTTTCACACGCATACGTTACACTAGGTCTTATTACTGTTTTGTATATTCTAAGCTTCGTGTTTTTTGAAATAACGCTTGATTTTAGCACAGAACTTCGGGCTCCATCGCATTTGTTGCCGTTTGCAATTTGTGTTTTGATTTCTTCATTGTGGTGATTAGTTCTTGTAATCATTGATCCTAAAAAATTAAACTGCTTTACTTCTTCAAAGAAGCTGCGTGGCGCAGTTGGGTAAGCGCCAAGCTTGCATTAAGCAAGTCCTCGGTTCGAATCCCGCGGGGGTCGAAATTTTTCCGTATCCTTGGCAATTAGAATCGGGCTCAGTGAGACCATTCACAGTTGGGCACCAAATTAACTGTGATCTACTCAGAACCACAGACCTAAGAGATAGAGTAACAAGGTCAACACATCACCAAGACACACACATCACACAATGGTTGCTACACAAGCACCAAAGGCTTGCTCTAACTCTGTATCCCGAATCCGGGGCAAGTTGAGCATTCTATCGCCAGATACCAGCGCATAAAGCACCAGCCTCTACATCGAAAGGTAATTGAGGTTACAGATTATACATACATACATACATACGTACTTCTTCAAAGTTAAATTCAGTACTATCTTCATTTTGAATTTTTAGGAAGCCGGTCGTCTTGTTTTGCTGCTTCCCACATCCATGTATTTTTTTTGCTGTAATTTTTATAAAAACTTCCTGCATGGATTTTCTCGATCTTGCCACTATTGGTAGGTCATCAGCGAATGCTAAACATTGGTGTTCCTTATTGTAAATAATGATGTGACGTCAGCAAGCTGTTAACACACAGCCCTGACTCACAGAGTATAATTAGAGTGATAATTGGAAACAGAACAAGTTATAAAAGGTGGAAAGCTAACAGTGGGTTAACCAAAGTGCAGTGTCACAATCGAGCAAAGAATTAAAAACCGGCAGTGTAATTCGCAGTGAAAAAGTACGGCGAAAGTGTGGAAGGTCAGTCGTTTAGGGCATTGTTCGCGTACGCGGTATGAGCAACAGAAGCTAAGGGAGCCCATACACGTAAATAGGAAGTACTAGAGATGGAAAAGGTCACAGAACTTCTAAAATTGCTACAGCTTGAACTTGAAAGTTCTTCCAGGGAAAGGGAGAGGTATTCCAGAGAACTACTAAACCTCAGAAAGGAACTAGAAGAAATAAGTGAATTAAACAGAAGAAGAGAGGAAGTACGAGACAGGGAAAGGAAAGAATTATACAGAGAACTACAATATTTAACAGGGAAGCTCCAAGAGAATAAACAAGTGATCTATGAAAAGAAAATTAAGTACACTCCAGAAGAACTAAAACAGCTGGCAAGGACAGCAAGCCGAGGGAAAGAACTAAGAAGATGTATAAACAGATTAGAAGAACTGAAGATCAGAACAAAAATAAAAAGAAAGGAAAGTCTGGACGTGAAGGCTCTAACCAATGTTAAAACACACGAGAAAAGGAGAGTGGAACTAGGTTTCTGGAATGGACAAGGGTTATTTAAAGAAGGAAAAATAAAACAACTGATAAGAGAACCAAATGAGTATGAAGTTGACATTTTGCTAGCACAAGAAACAAACATAAAAGAAATCTCATCAAGAAAGATAGAAAATTTCATCTTCTTTAACGAAGGAGGAGCAGAAAACAGATTAGGAACCGGCTTCTTAATAAGAGAAAACTTGAAAGCGATGGTGACGGATTACAAAGTGATAAATAACCGATTAAGCTATCTGAGAATAAGAGGGGAAGTGAGAAAGTACTGTCTAATAAACGTGCATGCACCTACCGAAGATAAAGAGCCTGATGAAAAAACTGAAGTCTACGAAGGATTAGAAGAAATACTGAAAGACTTACCAAGGTATGACATAAAGATAATTGCAGGAGACTTTAACGCGAAGATAGGTAGAAAAGAATGGGTGGCGGAAGTGCCAGGAAAAGAGAGCTTACATCACTAGTCGACTTTGCCTCAAGCAAAAACATGATTGTCAAAAGCACCTGGCTTAAAAGGAAAGACATTCACAAGGCGACATGGACAAGCCCAGATGGAAGGACACAAAACCAGATCGACCATTTACTAGTGACAAAAGTTAACATGAACGTAATAGAAAAGGTGAGATCTTGCAGAGGAGCCGAAATAGGGTTGGACCACTTCCTGGTTAAAGCCAGGCTAGGAGAAGTTACGCACCATACCCCAAAGAAAAAGACGAAGTAGCTGGGATTTGGAACTATTAAAAAATGGAATAACTAAGGAAGAGTACAGCAAAACAACAAAAAATTTGATAGAAAATAGCGCACTTCCGACGGGCATCGAAGAACAGTGGGAATTGGTAAAAAGAGCGATATACGAAGGTGCTTCGATACTAAAAGTAGAGAAAAAAAGTCAGGGTAATGAATGGTTTGATAATGAATGTGAAGTAGCAGTAAAAGAAAAAAAGAGAGCAAAAGCAAAAATTTTACAAGTGAAAACTGCCGAAGGTCAGGAGGAGTATAAAAAACTAAGAAACAAAGTCAACAGTTTGTGTAGAGAAAAGAAGCGAGAAATGCTAAACAAAAAACTAGAAGAAATAGAGGAATCGCATAAAAATAATAACTCAAGGATATTCTACAGAAAGCTGGCCAGAGAGAAACAAAAATTTAATTAGACTACAATAGGACTAAAGGACAATGAGGGAAAGTTATGCCTGGGAGAGAAAAAAATAATGGATATCTGGGTGGAACATTTCAGCAAAACGATGGTAAAAGAAGATCGTAATAGAGTAGAGATGGAAGCCATTGAAAACACGAATCGGGATAATAATTTACCCACATGGAAGGAGTTCATGGAAGTAGTCAAGAATATGAAGAACAATAAGGCTCCAGGCACAGATGCCATCACAAACGAGTTAATAAAAAATGCGGATGAAGCTCTAGTCAAAAGGCTGTTTGTGTTAATAAAACAAATATGAATATCCAAAATGATCCCCCAGGAATGGAGAACTGCAATTATAAGGCCTATGTTAAAAAAAGGGAATAAAACACTACCAGGGAATTATAGACCGATATCCTTATTAAATGCTACTTATAAATGGCTAGCAAATGTGGTGAATAAACGTTTACAGAAAGAAGTAGCTGACAAGATCGAACATTACCAGTGCGGTTTCAAGGACGGAAGATCAGTGGTGGATAACATATTTATTCTAAGACAGATACATGAGAAATGCAGCAAGAAAAATATACAAGCCTTTCTAGACTTCAAGTAAGCTTATGATTCCATTGAGAGGAACCAAATAATCCAAGCGATGGTAGAACTTGGGATTCCAACTGAACTGATAGCACTAGTTAAGATGACCCTAAAGGCAACAATAAATAAAGTGAGATTCCAAAATGAAGACTCCGAAATCTTTGAGAGCAATGTAGGACTCCGACAAGCCGACCCCTTAGCAACAACTCTTTCAACATTGTCCTAGAAAGTATAATGAGGAAGAGCAGTGTCGACCGAACACCCAACATTTTAAAAAGCTCGCATCAATGCCTCGCTCATGCCGACGATGTGGTTTTCTTGTGTAGAACTAGAAAGGAACTAAAATCCTTAGTCAGAGACTTTCAGAAGAAAGCAAGCAAGCTTGGACTAGAAATAAATCCGCCAAAATCACTCCATATGATTCTAGGTAACAAGGAACAACCAGCATTTAGATATCAAACTCGATGAGCTAAAAACGATAAAACTAAAACTAGTTAACAAAACTACCTACCTAGGCGTCGAGTTCACAAGCGAAGGAGATTACGAAAACGAAATTAATAAAAGAGTCCTGGCAGGATCTAAAAGCATAGGGTATTGGAGGGGAGTACTTAATAACAAAATTACCACTAGAAAAACTAAATTAACAGTGTATAAAACGATTATACGTCCCACAGTGATCTTCGCAAGTGAAGTATGGGCCACCTCATCAGAGAGTGAGAAGAAGATAGAAAGTTCGGGGAGAAGAGTGCTGCGCAGGATCTTCGGAGGGGTGTGCGAAAATGGGATCTGGAGACGTAGAACAAACAAGGAACTAGAGGAGTGCTATAATGATACACCAATAGCAGGGCTCGAAGCCGGTACATATTTTATGTAAAAGTACATATTTTTTAGCTTGGTACATAAAATTACATATATTTTAAAAAAGGTACATAAAGTTCATATTTCCCGCGTTTCGACCATTTATTCTACAATATATGTAATAAGGTGATTACTGACTTAAAAAGTTGGAAAATAAGCTATTATCAACTTTCAAACTTTCCAATCGGTCGGAAAAGTGGTTGTCGTGGCAGCGCCAGCGGTTGAAAAGTAATCAATTGCCGATCGCTGTCTAGTAGGTAGGGACACTGTAAATCTCGTTCATCCACTCATGCGCGTCACAACCTATGGAATCATAATACCGATGGGGCCACAATTATATATAACAGCAATGAGATAACATGAACAAGAAAATAATTCGTATTGCTTGAGTAAGAAAGAGATAAACATAGTAGCAAATATTCTAGAAGGCTTGACGCTTAATTTAATTATGACATTTGTCAACTAAACATGCCTACTAAAATAATTTTTTCGTATGGCCATCTCTTTCTTACTCAAGCATTCTATTTTGTTATTCATGTTATTCATGTTATCTCATTGCTGTTATATATAATTGTGGCCCCATCGGTATAATAATAATTCTTCCAATTATTGTTTAGAATAAAGTGGTTGTGAATAAAATAGTATACATACCGAGGTGGAAAGTGTTTCATTCGTGTCTCGAGATAAAGTTGACCTCGAAGCTTCGCGTCTCGGTTAACTACTTAGTCTCTCAACAGTAGTAATGAAACACTTTCCACCTCGGTATGTAGTATACTATTACTTACAGTCAGTTAATAATAGGTACGTTTCTAACCTTCAAAACAGTAGGAAAGCGAGTCATTGTTTACTGTACTTTACGTCACTATCAATGAACTTGTCATTTTACCTAGCAACAGCGTTGCAGATTCCTTTGTTAAAGTGACTTATGAAACTGCGATAAAAATACATATTATTTGAAACTTACATAATTATATGAAGAATAACAAAAACCGATTGTGAGTAAAATAGTATACATACCACGGTGAAATGTTTCATTCCTGTCTCGGTTAACTATTTAATCTCTCGACAGTAATGAAACACTTTCAACCTCGGTATATAATATACAATTATAAAAAGTATTTGTTTCGTTAATATACAGACATTGCAAAATTAAAGTTTATTTTGTTACTTTATCTATCGCTTTTTGTATAGAATATCTTCTACAATATTTTTTTTATAATACGTTGATTTTTATTTTATACTGAAGTTTGGTGACATTGATAATAAGTGGTACATATTTGGTACATAATTCTGAAATTTTTGGTCACTGTTTACATAAGTTTCAATGCAAATACCACTTTGAGCCATGCAATAGGAACCGTCGTAAAACAAAACAGGTTAAGGTGGCTAGGACATGTGGAGAGAATGAGTGGCACGGACTCGGTTAAAAGAGCGCTCAAAAGTGAAACAGGTGGTAAAAATAAACGTAGTAGACCTAAAAAGACTTGGTGGGATTGTGTAAAAGAAGATTTGAAGAACTACAACATTAAAGAATGGGAGAAGAAAACTAGGGAAAAGAAGGAATGGAGAAAAATAATAGGAACAGTAAGCCATAGGCCTTCTGGCCTGTAGTGCTGTTTATATATATACCGGGTGCTGACTTGAGCGACGCACCATAGGAATTTGCATAGTAAATTCTTTATGTTTAATTATTTGCTCCCCTAATTATTTTAGAGCTAAAGTATAAATACATTTTTTGTAGAGGAAAAAATACTGCATCCATTCATATTGTTGCTAACAATTTTTCATTTTCCAGAACCGAGGGAATGCAAAACATCAAACTAGCATTTTTACAAAAATCAGTGATGCCATGGAATTATTGAAACAAGCCAATACCAACGCAAGTGCGTGCGAGGCGATCATCCAGTCACTGCCGTCAAAAGATTGAACGTATTGTTGTTTTTCTCGTTTTGGTGTAAGTTCTGAACCTCATTATTGCACCTGCAATTATTTAATAACCTGCCTGTAGTCTTAAACTTAAAATGAATCAGTCTATTAATGGTTGTACTGTTTGGAATTTGACGATACGGATATTTTACAATAAACAAGGAGCTTACTTAACGAACGTCCACCATACTCGTAAAACCATTTTTGTTATGAGCAAGGTCTAGGTACCTTAGAGACATTATGCAGAACATAATTAATAATGAATTATTATAAATGTCAAACATCAATGACAAACAAACAAACAGCACATTTTGCGCGCCGCACGCATTTGCGTTGGCTTGGCCTGTTTCAATAATTCCATGGCATCACTGATTTTTGTGAAAATCCTAGTTTGATTTTTGCATTCCTTCGGTTCCGGAATATGAAAAATTGTTAGCAATAGTATGAATGGATGCAGCATTTTTTCTCTACAAAAAATGTATTTACACTTTAACTCAAAAATAATTAGGGCAGCAAATAATTGAACATAAAGAATTTATTATGCAAATTCCTATGGTGCGTCGCGCAAGTCAGCACCCGGTATATATATTGTAAATAATACCTTGTGTATTTGTTTCACTCATTCTTATCATTTTCTGCAGAACAAAGTTGAACAGAACTGAGGATAGTGGGTCACCTTGTCTTAATTCATTGTTGATTGTAAATTCTTCGGATATCCTCCCATTTATTTATATTCGGTTTGTGGCGTTTTCCAATGTCATTTCAACCAATCGGATCAGCTTATTTGGAATTTTGAATTCTTGCATGGCTCTGTATAGCTGGAACATATTAACCGAGTCGTATGCCTGTCATAGCCTTTTGAAAGGTGTTATTGTACAGATCTGGTCGATGGTTGATCTGTTCTTCCTGAAACCACACTGATATTCACTTACTACTTTCTCCATGTAATTCGACAATTCTTCCTTTATCAGGCTTGCCAGCACTTTATAAGCGACGTTTAAAAGGGCGATACCCCGTAGTTATGGCATTGTGTTTTGTCACCCTTTTTGTGTATCAGTGTATTATTGCTATAGTCCATGCTTTGGGCATTTGTTCGTTTTTCCAGACTTCTTTAAGGAGTAGATTTTTTCTTTAAGTACTGTACTGCCATATCCATACAGTTCCGCTAGAATATTGTCTTCTCTTGCTACTTTGTTGTTTTTCAGCTTTTCTATCGCCTGTTCAACTTCCTTACGGCTGGGAGGTGTGCTTTCTTCTTGTCCTCCTTTCAGATTTATCTCGATCTCTGCCTCTTTTGCCTTATTGTTACTGTTAATTAAGCATTTCAGAAAAGTGCTCTACCAATATTTGGACTTGTAGTGTATGCGTTCAATTATTGTCAATAATTAATGAATGTGTAAAATGCAAGTTTGGGGCAAAAGCGTGCGCAGCATGTAGAAGGTACAACAGGCATTGCATGTAAGTCCGCACACAAAGTGAAGTGTACATTAAATCTTGATAAAGCATGTTATACAAGTTCTCGTTTAATGCAGAACATTACAGGACTGTTCTCTCCATTGATCCTATTAGATCTCCTCTCTTGTCTGTACAGTATGTGTTTTCATGCGTAAAACCTTTTCTCGTTCTTCCTACCTCTTGATAAAAAGAGCCTCATTGCTTTGTTTCTGTAGTTTTCTTCTATTTCATTTAGTTTTTGTGTGTAGAATTGTCTTTTCTTATTTCTGAATGTTGTTTTGACATTCTCTTTTTTCTTGTAGCTTTCTTTGGACTCGCTAATTTTCTCTTGTATCATCTTCAGCCATACTTTCTTCTTTTCTGCTATTGCTTTCAGGCACTTGTATCTATCCAGTTTGCTTTTTTCCCACTGCTTTCGTTTCTAGTGAAGCGTTTGCCGATTGTTGTATGCTTTCCATTATGTTCTTCCAGTTGTCCTCCACTTCTGTGCTTTTGGTTACTTTATTTAGTTGTGTGTCCAGCTCTGCTTTATATCTGATGTGTACTTCCTCCTCTTGTATTTGTTTGTAATCCTTCCTCTTTGTTTAGAGGTCTTTTCATTGAGATGATTTCTGAGGCTTTCACGGCCATTGTCATTAAGTAACAAACGACTTCCGGGATTGGACCGTGTCATTATTGAAGAACTCACGTTTCGCCCACTTTCGTAAGGGGCTTCATCAGAAGGCAAAGCAAAAGAGCACGTAAACTCAACGTGTTAACCATGCCAAAGGCGAAACTCTTTTGCAAGGGAAGGGATAGAAGACCACAGTAACTCAACGAATAAACCACGCCAGAGGCGAAACTCTTCTAACAATCTGAATGAGAAAGGCGAGAATTTATAGGCAAATGCCGTTGCGGTTTAGTGGCGGTGGGCGGGGTTCAGAAATGAGTACTTTCCACATAGAAGGAAGGGGAAAGCCTTCGTCCCAATTGAGATTGTTAGGATGTTTGTAAATCTCAATAGCTTTGCGAATCTTTCTGCTAAAGAAGAATGGGGTTTGACTTGATTGTTTACCGTAAATCCTGTTCCAAGTAATCTTTATTGGTTTCCACTGTTGAAAAATGTGAAATCTTCATAATCGGATATCCAACTTCCTTTCTGTTTTGTTTCTTGCATGACCAATACATCTATTTTGTAGCTTTTCATTTCCATAATAATTTGTTTAATTGTTCCTTGCCATGGTTGTTTCCTTTGGGTGATTGTCCTTTAGTTTTTTGTAAGATGTTAAGTTAAAAATGATTTATTTGCTTTATTCCATATGTATTGTTTACCATTTATTTCTATCTTCTGATATCCAATTTTGACTTTTCCCCCTTTTTCCCCCTCTTGTCTTGTTTTTGCTCGTATCTTTGCTTATATTTCTCTTTCTGATATAGTTAAGTTGTCATCTATGTAAATATTCTTTCCTACTAGTTTATGCTTGTTTTGCATTATTTCCATTTTATTGTCGAAGTTTTTAATTTCCACTACCAGCATTCTTCTTTTCTCTCCCTTTCCTATTTCATTTACTCGTGCGATGATTGAATTTATAATTTCATTCTGTATGAACTCTAATACAGGAGCGGTTGGCTTAGTATTCTTGTTGAGTGTAATTCCTTTTATAACTATATTATTTTTCCTTTTGTGTTTCTCTTGCTCCTCCATTTTTTCCTCTAGCTTCTCAATTTTTTCGCAGAGCTCTTTCTGTTCGTTTTCCCATTTTGCTTCTCTTTTTATCATCTCCCTTTTTATTTTCTTAAGTTGCTGGCTATTTATATTTAGTTCTTGCATTTTTCATTGTTGTTCCGAAATTCTCTTCTGATTTCTCCCATCATGTAGTAGCAGTAGTAGTAGTATTTGTGGGGAGACTGATGTCAATCAAGTAGACCTTCATAGGCCCTTTTTACCAACCCCGTGGACAAAGTCTAGGCATGCAGATTACCAGGTACCTTAGTGCTACTTAGAATTTTGCCAAGACTAACACCCGTATGCATACTCGTTCGCCGGAGTTTCGTTATGAATAGTATGTTGGCGGCACTGTACGTCTATGTCAAATTCGAGGTTAGCAAGTTGTATTTTGTGTCAGTTTCTGTCAAAACTGACGGAAAACCTAACCTGATAACCTCGAATTTGACATAGACGTACAGTGCAGCCAACATACTATTTATAACGAAACTCCGGCGAGTCACGGGCGAGCCGCTGGCGAACGAATATGCATACGGGTGTAAGGAGTTCCAACCCTAGCAAGGGATGAATGATGGCATTCTGTGGAGACTCTCATCTGCATCTTTTTATTTTTGAAAAACCTCACCAGGATCGGGGATCGAACTCTCGACCCGTACATCAGTAGCCAGAATGATTAACCACTGAGCTATGGAGCCTGGCTTCTCCCATCATATTTAGCATTACTTTCTGAATTATCCCTTCTATCTTGTTTTCTTCTTCTTTAGCTTCCATATGTGGTGTATTGACTTCTACACTATTGTCTGCTTTTGTTGGTGTTCTGGGTGTTTTCTTGTTTCTCTTGGCAGCCTCTTTGTCCTGATTTTCTATTTTGCTGCTTCCTTGTTCTCACTTACGCTTAAAATAGTCATCTAGCTCACCTAGACTGTTTGTTCTTTTGGTTTTATTCATTTATTGTTTTAGTATTCACACGCGCGTCAATCGTCTGAACCAGTTTGAATTTAAATGTGACACGTTTCGTGGTAAACTACTCGTGAGTGCAGTTCTCGCGTTACGAACTATAGCTGATTGTCACGTCGGTCCGTGAACTTTCTTATCATTCACTTGTTGGAGCTCGCCTCCATTCTAACTTTACCGCCGCAATTTGTACCCGCTAAAAGCCTTGTTATCAGCACTTTTCTAAATTCACTTGAGTACTTCTTCTGTATATTTGTTTCTCGTATATAATTGTTCACCACTAAACTCCACTTCCTAGTCCCTTCACTGCACTCACTCTTCCTGTCTTTTGAATTCCCCAATAAATTTCAAATACTGTTGTTTGAATTAAAAACGGTAGCTAGTCGAGCAGAGCAAGCGAACATACGTGTCTTCATCGAGTTCAGATATTTATTATCAAACTGGTGGTACTGAGAAAGTGAAAAGTGCAGAGCTAAAAATAATACAAGTGGTAACAGCTGGTAGTCAGACACTACATTCATATAGCAGCAAACTGTAAGTAATTTTAAAGCTTTAGCGGATGCCAGAAGGCGAAAACGGCGTATTCCAGGCAAACGCGGAGCGACGGCTCCCGTTATCTTGCAACGAAGAGACCAACTAAATGTCAAACTATCAAATGGTATCATTTCCACACGCGCTAGAAGGATATTGAACTGATGCTAGTACATACTTATTTGTTTACATACTAATCTCCTACCTTGTAGCGGATCCGGTCACACATGTAACTTTTAGGCACCTACATATAGCTCGAAATTTGCGAATCGGAACGCAAATTAATATACCGTCTGTTCTATAAAAAAGGCCCCGCCTTCTAGCTACTTTATTATTTATTTTAGACCCAATATACCTTATATCAAATCAAATGGCACATAAAAACCTACATTTTAACACTATCAAAAAAGTGTTATCTTCAATTGTTTCAGAGTGGTGACGTCACATGCAATTTTTTTAAATGACACTGTATATATTTTTTTACATTTCCTGGTAGAAGTTTTTTTTCTCTTTTCAACAATATAAATATTTTATGCCCTTACATAAGAAAATTTTCGAGAAAAATTAAAAAACTTTTTTATCGGTGGGAGGCCACCATACAAAACTATAAACAAAAGTGTAACTCAGAAAAACAAAACAATAAACACTTTAGATTATTCTGAAATCTGACAGTTAAAGCGTTTGGCTACTATTTGTTTTGTTTTTCTGAGTTACACTTTTGTTTACAGTTTTGTATCATGGCCTCCCACTGTGAAAAAGTTTTTGTAATTTTTCACGAAAATTTTTTTATGCAAGTGCATGAAATATTTATATTGTTGAAAAGAGAAAAAAAACCTCTACCAGAAAATGTCAAAAAATATATACAGTGTCATTTAAAAAATTGCACGTGGCGTCACCACTCTGAAACAATTGAAGATAAAAATTTGTTGATTGTGTTAAAATGTAGGTTTTTATGTGTCATTTGATTTGATATGAGGTTTATTGGGTCTAAAATAAATAATAAAGTAGCTAGAAGGCGGGGCCTTTATTATAGAACAGACTGTATATACAAAACACCCGAGTGAAAACAAAAACCGTGAGCAAATAAAGAGATAGGGGAAAGACAGGAGCGAAATACCTCCGAACTGCTGAAGTGGGTCAGCTCCTCACGCAATTCCTAAACCACAAAACAGACACCGTAGTCCTTGCTTAAAACAGGGTTAAATTCCGGTAAAGAGCTTGGTAGAACACGCAAACAAAGGTAGACGTGAATCGAAATTAAAATAAACAAAGTGTAGGGCTACAAGATATCACTTAGATAAGTAACAATGTCTGTGTGTTAAGTACTGTGAATTTAATATAATATAGTAGCAACTCAGCACATTATGCGTCAACAGGCTCTGTTTCCGTGCAATAAAGCGCACTCCATAGGTAAACAACGAACAAGGACGGATCCAGTAACAAATGGAAAAAGTGGAACAAATGTTAGAAGAAATGAATAAGAAAATAGACAGAATGGAGGAAGGGGATTTACATATAGAAAGAAAAGTAGATCTCCTGCAAAAGAAATAAAAACAATTAAAGAAGAAAATGAACAAAATAGGAGGAAAATTCGCCAACTAAAATTAAAGAACATACAATATGAGAGGAAAATCGAAGAATTGAATGGGAAAAACAAAAAAAGGAACGGCATCGAAGATTAAAGCGAGGAGAGCAATATACTATTACAAAAGAAAATAAGGGCGATCATTAGAGACATGGGAATAGAAATTGCAATGGAAGAAGAGGTAGTAGAAAATAGAAGACTGGGCAAATACCAAAGCAGAAAAACAAGACCAATTCTAATGGAACTAGGAAAATGGACAAAGAAAATGGAGATTATGAGTGGAACCAAAAACTAAAGGGAAGAAATACACTCATAGAGGAAGATTACTCAAAGGAGACACAGGAAATCAGAAAAGAATTAATTGATAAAATACAGAAATAAAATAAAAACCCAGGGATATCATGTAATCTTGAGATATAACAAGCTAATAATAAACGGAGAGGAATGTTACCTGGAAAATCCGAAAGATATAGAGAAAGAAACTGCAACAAAACTGCTGAATGAAGGAACACCAAAAGAAAAGGATAAGATGGGGGAAGAACATGTAGCGAGAGATCGCCGGAGGTCCAATCCCAAAAAACTCCAAGAGGAAGTAAGGAGTAAGGCAGTAAAAATAAAGACACGGGCAATGAAGCGGGACATGAGTAAGGACACGAATATAAACAATACCTTAAAAAATAAGGAAAAAGAAATTAAAATATACGGTACCCCCCACCCAAGAAAAGCCCCTTTCCGTGCTTTCCAAGAATACTTCGATACTCAGCATCACTCCGTTTCGCTAATACAATGAAATGCTATGAACCAGTTATTTATCAAACAAAAAAAAAACAAACAAACAAAAATTTCTTTTTGCCGACGACCATTGCTCAAAAGTTGATGTTGCCTTCATTGTCGGAGGACCTATCGTATAAAAACGATCCAAGACTTCAGGAAGGTTCCTGGCGACCGGAATCGTGTACACATACGAACATACATCTCCCGCACAGCACGTTTAGGCACCCCCCAATACGGAGGATTGATCTAGTGGGCTGGGATCTTCACCAAAAGTGAAGTGGGTTCATTAGTCGGTTGGCTCGAATTTTAGAGATATTTGACTCAGAGTGGTTTTCGATATGAGGGAATTTCAATACTTCGTACACTTCGTGTCGAAGTAAAATAAAACAATAGGAATAGGAATCTGAAATATAGGGCCACTAACAGGGAAAGAAATAGAACTAACAAAAGAAATTAAAAAAAACAACATACAAATTCTAGGAATAAGCAAAACCAAGAAAAAGGGCAAAGGAAATACATATTTAACAAATAAATATATCCTATATTACGCGGGAGTAGACCCACAACAAAAAGCGAAGGAGGGAGTAGGTATAATAATAACGGAGGAAATAGACAAAAGAATAACTGACGTTAAAACAATAAATCCACGAATAATAGTAATAACCTTAAAACTAGAAGAAACAATCATATTATACAAATATATGCACCAATAGAAGGAACAATAGAAGAGGAAATGGCAAACTTTTATGCAGACTTACAACAAATCCAAGATGAACTGAGAGAAGAAAACCAGAAGATGATAATAATGGGGGACTGGAACAGTAGAGTTGGAAATGATCAAAACAGAGGAATGGGATGTATGGGGGGGGGGGGGGTAAGGAGAAAGAACCTAAAATAGAATCTGAATAAACATGATAAATTTTTGCAAAAGAAATGATATATTAATAGGTAACACACTGTGGGAACAACCATTAGAAGACAGATACACATTTTTGGCAGAAGAAAGAAATGATAAAGCCTAATAGACTACATAACTTACACACAGGACTTAACGGAGAAGATTAAAAAAATTGAAACAAAGAAAGAAGTAGAAATAGGAAACACAACACAGACTAGTAACAACAGAATACCAAGCAAGATTAAACAACACCAAGAAATAAGAAAATATAGTAGCCTAGCAATACACAAACTTAATCAGATGGACACAGACAAAGAATTTCAAAGAAAAGGGAATATACAAACAATGTAGATGCTAGAAGAAAGATAGAGAGCCTTCAAGGAAACGCTGAAGAAGGCAGCAGAAAAAATATGTGGCGTAAGAAAATGTAACAAACACATGAAAGCAACAAGCTGGTGGACTGAAGAAATAGAGGATTGGTAAAAGAAAAGAAGGTATATACAAACAAAAGATATGGGAGATAAAGGCGAATACAGAAGAAGAAGAGACAGAGTGAAAGAAGCAATTAAGATAGTAAAAAAGGAATCATGGAAGAAGATGGGAGAAGAGATAACAGAAGTACACAAAATAAACAAGGAAATTCTGGACGAGAATAAAAAGGTTAAGAGGAGATAAAAGGAAAAGAATAAAAGCAATAAAAAACAACCAAGGCCAAATACAAACAGATACGAAGGAAATACTAGAAACATGGAAGGAATTCTACAAGAATATGTATAACACGACAAGAATCGGAAGTCAGTAAAACTCGAGAACAAAAAAAAACAGAAACAAACAATTAAGAGGGAAGAAGTAGAAGAGGCAATTCAAAAAATAAAAATTGGGAAAGCATGCGGGGAAGACGGAATAGCGCCGGAGATGTTAAAGGAGTTCGGACAAAAAGGAATCGACTGGTTATGGAAGATTTGCAAACAATCCTGGGAAGAGAAAAAAATTCCAAGAGACTGGGAAAACAACCTCATATTACCAATATATAAGAAAGGATTACAGACAAAATGAGAGAACTACAGGCCAATATGCTTAGCACAAACGAGCTATAAAATATACAGACAATTCTAGAAAAGAGACTAAGGAAACAAATTGAACTAAAACTAAGCGAAGAGCAAGCAGCATTCAGACCAAATAGGCAAACAATGCACAATATATTTACAATCAGAAGCATAATTGAAAGAAAAATTGAAGAAGAAGAGCTGTACCTAACTTTTGTGGATCTGAAAGCGGCTTTTGATACAGTTGATAGAGGGGAACTATGGAAGACGCTGAGAGAATTGGAAGTGGACAAAGAATTGATAAATGCAATAAAAAGCACATACGAAACAGTCAGAGTAAAAGTACAACTGGCAGGGCCGAGATTAGATGAATTTAAAATGACCAAAGGAATTAAGCAAGGAGACAGCCTAAGCCCTGTACTATTTATAACTATAATGGACAAGATAATCAAACAAATAAAAGAAAAACACAACCGACTGGATACAGTAATAGGACACAGGAACCTAGAAGTAATAAAAATAAGCAGTCTCTTATACACAGATGATGTGATACTAATATCAAGCACCAAAAACAAAATGCAAAGGCTGGTAAATGCATGAACTGAGGAGATAGAAAACATGAAAATGGAAATAAACATTAGTAAAACCACGACAATGATAGTAAATGAAAAACAAAAAGGGGACCAAAACAATAAGGACATAAAATGTAAAAACTAGAAAGAGTATCGACGTATGAATTCCTAGAAAGTATGATAACAGAAGACGGAAAAATGGAGGCTGAAAAAGTAAACAGAGCAAACAAGCGACAAGAATGTACTATACATTAAATCAAACGATACTAGGACACAAAGATATAGACATAGAGTTGAAAAAGGAAATACACAACATGATAACAATACCAACAATAACTTATGCCTGCGAAAGCTGGACACTTAGAAAGAAAGACGAACCTAAAATAACTGCAATGGAAATGAAACACCTTAGGAAAATGGCAGGAAAAACTAAGTGGGACAGAATAAAAAATGAAGACATAAGAGAAATAACTAAACAGGAACCTATACTAGAAAAAATAAAAAAGAAGCAACTAAACTGGTACGCGCATACAGTAAGAATGGAACCGAGCAGAATGGCGAAAAGAATAATGGAAGTGGGAAAGCCCATCAAAAAACAAAGAGGCAGACCCAGAAAGAAATGGCTGGAGCAAATCAGAGAAATTGGAACAGAAAGAGGAGTGACGATGGAGGAAATGAAAACAATAGCGAGAGACAGGAAAAGATGGAAAAAATGGATACAGGACTAGAGATCGCCATCCAACGCTGAAAGGCATCAAGGATTAGAGAAGAAGAAGAAGAAGAAGCATGGCTTTATTTACGTAGTATGCTCTGAGACGGTTAAATTTTTTTTTTATTTGTTGCTGTTTCTACTGGTTCCTTGGTTATCTGTAATCCTATTTTCTTTGTTTCATTTTTTACTTCCCTCGTCTGAAAGACGAGGGAAGTATTGTAATCGAGAAAAAATCACCTTCGAGATTTCTTCAGATCTTCAAGTTTCAGGGTCCCTAGATAACAAAAAACAGGTGTTCTCAATTCCGTCTGTCTGTCTGGTGGCAGTATAACTCCAAAACTATTTGTTGGAGGGAGACGATATTTTGCATACATATTATGTATCTACCTGGCATGAAATCATGAAAATTGCAGACAAATATCCAGGGTGAACATCTTAAAAAAATTAAATTTTGTAAATTTTTGCTTGAACTGAGAAATACATGAAAGTAGTAATTTGTACACAGCACAGGCTTTATCCTTGAAAAAACCGGGGCTAAATGTTGTACGAGACAGAAAAGAGCAAATAATAAGTGCGTTGTGTTGACCTTTTTAGGCCGGGAGCCGCATAAATGCGTAAATCTTTGCGCGAGGCTGTGCTTCGCATTATAGTCGGGAATCAGGGGCCATAAATTCTATCGTAAGATGTGCGCTTGAAGATATAGTTAAAAAAATGTACACTATCTGGAATTATCTTGCAGATCTAAATGTGCTGGGCTGCATTTTTTTTTGTGATTGCAAAAAACCAGAAAAAATGTTTTCATATTTTTTGTTATTACTGAAAATTGAGGAATTTTATGCATACATCGCATTTACAAGCTTAGTTTTAAATATTTCTCAATGATACTTAAACCAATGGAAAGCTTATTCTTTCTAGATTCAGATGATATCACATTAATCTCAAAATTATTTTTTAAAACTGCTACAGAAATTGTTTAAATAAAGCGTATGAGCAATGTGCAGTATAAACTTCAGCATTGAGGTATTTTGGAAATGATTACAGATAAGTGTATTCATCCAGCGTATGAAATGTGTAAGAAAGAATGAGGAAACTTTTAATGAAAGAATTATCTGCATCGATTTATTATTGTAAAAAATATTGTTTTTCCGCTAAGTGATTTGGTTGAAACGCATGTCGCACTTCGCTTCGACATGAAAGTTAAATATGCCTGTGGCTGGCACGAAACGGTTAAGCCAGCTGCAACTCAATCTCTAAGAAGTGCTTGGTAGGCTTGCAAGATATTGCTCAATGTTTAGATCGCATTCGCAGGCGCCTGCGGTTGAAAATGCGCTGTTATTGTTTCCGTATTATTTGCAACGTGACGACATTTTTACCCCTAGCTTCCTTTGATTTTTAAAATTATTTAGTGTCACAATATACACTTGAGAGGAAAGTTCTGGGTAAATCCCTTTAGATTTTTAAAAGTATTTCTACTTTTTGTGATTTGTAAATTATGACATCTTCTTGTTAATTACAATTTCCCGTGCAGTCAACTTTTTAGGTTATGTTGTCTAATATTATGCTGAATAATGTCGCTGATAATGGATCACCTTACGTTGCCCCCCGGAACTGCTCACGCATTACTTCAGGGGGTGCGGCGTCACTTAAACCTAAGCCTTAATTAAGTAATAAGGATAAGTGCTCCAGCTCTAGCGCTCCATGATTTTCACTGTGACCTTGGCTGCAACGGCAATCGCCTCTCGCATACCAAGGTCCTACCTTACCTTACCCTATGTTATACGTTTGGCAGTACTGAAGTGTATTGTCAGTCTATGTCAAATTCGAGATTTGCAGGTTAAGTTTTACGTCAGTCTGTGTCAAACAACAAACAAAACCTAACCTACTAATCTCGAATTTGACATAGACTGACAATACACTTCAGTACTGCCAAACGTATAACACATATCAAGGGCTGCTCAGAATCAATTTTTTTATCTCATTATATTCTATGTTCTAAACTTGATGATATTTTTCTGTTTTTTGTCTATCTATGTGTGTTTTCCAAACTCATTTTCTTTTTCGTACCTACAACCTTGCTGTTGTTATTATTTCTGTTTTTATAACATTCCAAAATGTTTTATACTTTACTTTCTCCATTTTTCTCGTTTGTTGCTTTTGTTTTATTTTCGTTATACTAGTTTTGTTTGGTTTGTGGAAACCCTTTCTATGTTACGTTATCTAAATGGTTTTAATTATATTTTGTTTAACATAAAAATTTGAAAATGTAATTCTTTAAATATTGCACTTTGGCTATACCACAACAATCTTAATTACAACACGTGTTATTTTCAGTTATGCCTACGACGTGGATGATGATTACGACGATCGGAATGAAGTATACAACCCCTTCGAAAAAGACGATGAATCCAAAATATACCGGCATCTGAAACCGCCTGATGTGCGGGAATCCAATGTGGTTAGCGATCCAAGTTCAAGCTCTGACGACGAGGAGCAGCCTGCAAAACCAACTAATGCATTTTGTGAAGACCCGGCCGTTATAAGGGCACGCCGTGAGGCAGAAAGAGGGCGAAACTTTAGAGGTTCCAGAGCCCCCAATAGAGATGTGGCTGGGCGAGCAAAGGGACAAGGGCAAGATAAGACTGTGCAGCAAAATAGGGATAAGAAAAATATAAACAAGAGCAGTAGAGGAAACCATAATCGGAGAGGAGGTGCACAATGGAAACGTAGCAGAGGAATGATTCCATCTTAGTTACTAGCAATTTGCTTTTGTTACAGAACTGTGATTCATGTAATTTTCATTGGAATTCTGTTTGTAAGTAGTAATTATTCAACTCTCAATTGGTTGCAGTTTGAAATGGTATTTAACGCACTTGAAGTAGCAGTCATCTAATTTTTTTGTGAATGTATCTTGGGAGTTGTTAGTTCAATGTAAATCACTAACAACTGGAGAGTTGCTAGTTACTACAAATATGTTACTTTTTGATTTTACGATTCCTAATATAGTTGTAAAGTTATATAGTTTTGTATTGAAAGTGTCAGATTCTAGAGTTTTGTATGATTGTTGAAATAAAAGTATTACTTTTCAAAGCTATCGTGTTGTAAATAGGCTAAAAATGTACATATTGATTCTCAAATGGTAATTAATTAGTTCAGACAAGTTTAAAATAGAATATAGGAGCAGCACATTAAGAAACAATTGTTATTTGGTGCTATTTTATCACTGATATTGTATACTAACATGCTGTGGCACAAAGCTATTGTGTGTTTTAAAAAAACTCATTTGCAGCATGCCATGATCAAATTGAAGTTTGCCATAACTTGATACATACCCATTGAAGCAAATGAACTACTATAAGTTAGCGAGAACTTAATTACATCTGGATCTTGAACTATTTTCCTAAAAATATACAAAACAATTTTTATTGATTGATGATACATTCGCTATTGTGTAAATGCCATCTTATCTTCCTTTTTGCTTGATACAAGCAGCGTACATACATTAACCCATTAGTTCCCAAGGTTAGAAAATAAAACTAATTTGATGTTTTTACTGCATTTTATAACTTAACATAAACTCACATAACTGTTTATCAAGTTAAAAAAAAATTCATGTTGTTACTTTTCTTACAACAAAATGTTGCGTATACGCAACGTTGGGATTTTCGCAAAACAAAAGTTATTACTTCGTGTGGAATAGTTCAAAGCAGTTTGTGTGAAGATGCACTTGACACTTCGCACACATGTATATAGTGTTGTTTTTGCATTGTCTACATCTTCTTGCTTTATTTTCTTCGGCTACTATTACGTGACTGACATCAAGTCGAATTTCCATGGGTAATGCACTTTTAGATGGTCGGCCATAATTTGGTCGTGAAGGAAAGTTTACTTGGTCACTTGGCCCCGCTAGATCTTCGCCTTGAATGTCATCTTTGATGACTGGTTCATCCATTTTCATAAGAGTGACTGCTATGTAAGACTTAAATTCTAACTGTGACATTTTTGAGCTGTTTGCCAATTTGTATATTTTCCAGGAATTTACAATAACACTGTCAATCAAATTTACAAAGAGGGGCCACCACCATTTTTTCCCTTTTACATTGGTTCTGTAATTACATATTCTGTTGTCATGCAAATCAACATCTCCCATATGCTGATTATACTCGGCTATAACTTTTGGCTGAGGAATTGAAACGCTCTTTTTTTCTTTTCTGTTGTACCTTTTTGCGGCTACTAGAGGTTCAATGGTACAGTTATTGGTCGCAACTGTCACCACAGAATTGTCGTTCCATCTAACTAACATTTTTTGTTCATTGTCAAAAGAAAAATCATAAGAACCACGATCTTTTTTCTTTATAATTTTCACAGTTTCCATTGTGCTATTACTCGTACGGTTTTCACGAATTGTCCCAGTAGCGTAAAAACCCTTTTCTTTCAGCAAACAGAATAACTTATAAGACGAGAAGAAGTCAAAAAATATGCGATGAACAGATGGCTGCTGAACAACTGACAATAGTTCCAATACAACGTTTTCTCCCAGTCCCAATTCGTTGTCATAAGTGCTTGTTTTGCCACCATAAGGTATGAATTTGTACAAGTAACCATTGGAGCTACATAAACACCATAGTTTAAAGCCAAACCTAATTGGTTTCCCCTTGATGTACATCTTACAACTATGTCGTCCAAAATATGGCACCATTTCCTCGTCGATAGACAGATTATGAGAGAATACCCCAAACTGCATGTTCTTTTCATTTATCAAATCAAAAAGAGGTCTTAGTTTTGAAAATCTGTCGCTTTTATCAAGTTGGTCGTTATCTGATAAATGTATGTTTTGCTTTATGGAATCGAATCTGTTCCTACTCATGCAGTTTCTAACTAACATCACTCCTTTGTCCTCATCTTTCGACCAATACAGTTTTGTAGCTGGTAACGTATGATACTCCGAAAAAATTAGTATGCCAAAAAATCGCTTTAGGCTAGTTTTGTCTATTTCAAATGAATGCCGATTACTATCGTGAGCATATTTTTTTGTATAAGAAATTATTTTTTCCCAAACATCGTCACTGAAGTACAATGAAAAAACTTCGAAAGGGGTTTTACCGCCAATTCTATTTTCAATTTGTTCCAAATTATATTTCTCTTCATTTTGTGGTTCTGTTATATATATTGGGTTCTCTTTTCTCCACTTCGGAAGAGTTTTCTTTGACTTATTTTTTATAGTTTTTTTACATAACTTTGCTTTTTTCGAACTTGATAGTAAAGATTGATTACCTAAGTCTTCAGAAGTATCAGGTAAACTTGCATGCATTTCATAGGTCCCTGCGACATCTGGTAAATCTCTCCCGTTCTCACATATGTCGTCATCAAGCGCTTCTTCGTCTGTAAGTTCGTCTGCAGGCGGCGGAATGTACACGGCATCAACGGTATCAGTCTGCAATAAATCTTCATCTTCCTCCAATATAGCCAAGAGCTCAGCAGTTGACAGAGCTCTTTTGTTTTCCCAAGACATCGCTATAACAAAACAAATTATTTTAGAAATACCAAATAAATAAAATAATACAAACTTTATAAATAAATTGTGTAATTTACTTACTTCAGATCAATATTTTCCAAAACTGCACTTCGCTAATCAACACTGATTGTTTATAACTAAAATTTATAACTAATTCTTATTACCATTCACTATAAATAATCACACAAAACTGACCTACTTGTGCTACCTGTCCGTCGAAAGATGATCGCGCGACACTGGCGCCTTCTTACTGAGAATCCCAACGTTGCGTAGACGCAACAATAATAAAACAGGTCAGGTATGCAATAGTATATTATATCATGAGGGATTAAAGTGCACCATTTAATCCCGCGAGTGGAGTTTGTTGCCTCGAGGGCGAAGCCCGAGGGCAATAACCACTCAAGGGATTTAGGCACTTTAGTCCTGAGGTATATACGCTATTTTTTGCACTTTTGGGAACATTATCATCAAACATTTCCAAAATTTGGAATCTGTCAATTTGGAAACTGACAATTATAATTTATTACAAACTGAATTGCAGCAGGTCCTGGATAGCCTGAATCAGTTGGCAGTACTGAAGTGTATTGTCAGTATATGTCAAATTCGAGATTTGCAGGTTAAGTTTTACGTCAGTGTGTGTCAGATGACAAACAAAACCTAATCTACTAACCTCGTGTGTACATAAATTTACCATAGTTACGGTATCATTTTTACTTTAGTCCCTAGGGATTAAATGAGTTACTTTAGTCCCTAGGGATTAAATGATCTACTTTAGTCCCTGTTTACGGGGACTAAAGTATCAACTTTAGTCCCGGAAGTGCAAAAAAACTATAAACGCTTTGTCAAATATCATGTTATGTCTCCTTTACTAAAGGTCAGGTCAATCTAAATCGATAATTTGGAAAATCCCATTGTATTCTGCGTCGGAAAATTAGATCGACGAAAATATAGTAGAGGAAATCCCAAATTTCTGCAGAGTTAATGAATTTGCAAAAAATAAACTTTTTGATTATATTGACGTATTTCATAAAAAACGTAATCCTTGATCTGTTGGGAATAAATTTTAGCAGCAAAAAATTCATTTTAGTCAATGACATAATTAATAACAATTGTTTTTCTAAATGTTTCGTATACGCAACGTTGGGGACTAATGGGTTAAACAAGTAGAGACACTCATTGCAAATGTAGAAACCTGTCTAGAGTGCCTGGGACAGTAACTCGGGGGGTATTTCTAAGCTTGACTATCAGATGGCAGCACAAAGTTCTACCAATCAGAGCCAGTTACTGGCACTGCTACCAATCACGATGTGTTCAAGTAGTGGCGCCATCTGTTAGTACTATCGGAAAGTACCCCCCAGGAGCCGTTCAAGGTCATCCAAATCGGTATTTTGATATCAAAGGAACCGACAGTGAGTGTCTCTACTTGTTTGATTTATGTACGCTGATACAAGTCAACTTAATGCAGTGTGAACTTTTGCCTGTCACAGTGACAAATGTTTTCATAAACTAAACGCAATCTGATATTCACCTACAGACTTAAAGTTAAAACATGACTAGATTTTTTATCTTTCTTTCCAAGGCCTGCCCTAAATGAGTTTTTTTGGAACACATGATATCACTGTCTCCTACAGTTACAAGCCGTGATGTTGGAGATTTGGCAACGCTACTGGTAGGCCAATTTTTGTACTGTTTATTTATAAAAATGTCTGTTCAAATGTGGCGTATTAAATATTAATATGTTGGATCGCTCTAAGTTTGAAGAAATACATTGGTGTACTGTTCGTGATAAGTAAAAGTAAAATTGCTGCTGGTATTTATGGGTTTTTATAAGTATTTCACTGAAATACCACCGAGGTAAGTAACAATCCAACCTCATTTTTATTGCATTTCTTGTAACTTTTAATTTTATATTTAGAATGCCACGAAGACGCTGTGTACCAACCACGACAGTATCTTAAAAGAAAATCGTATGCAAACTATAACAACATTTTCTTTTCCAATGGAGGAGATCCGAAAGAAAGCATGGCTTCGTACAATACGACCAGAATGTTGGACCCCAACAAAAAGTGCTGTCATGTGTGAAATACATTTTAATGGAAAAGATATTTGAAAGTGTCAGAAATAAGAGAGGGGAACTGTAAAAGCTGATGCTGCATTATCCTTCATTAGCTGACAATGCTGTTCCAAGCGTATTTCCAAATTTACCAACATATTTGTCGTCAAAAGCGCCTCAAGAAAGAAGAAATCCTGAATGTAGAAGAAAACAAATATTGGAAAACATGCACAAAAATTGAGTGTTTTTAAATGATGATATCAGCAGTTTTTCGAAGTTTTGGAACAATTTACGTCACACAAATTTAGATGTTACTGAGCAGATAAGTTTATTATGTTCAAATAAGATTATTTACAGTAGCACCACCATAGTTTTTGCATATATGTTATACTCTCAATCAGCAGTGGTGTATAGAGAATTACAAACTTTAAAATAATTACAGAAATGTTCTTTTATCCATGGGTTGCATAAGTTGAGTCATTTTATTTTTATAAATATACTGCTATATGTTTGTATTATTTGAGTATGTAAATAAATGTCACAATTACAGAAGCTATCGTTAGTTAATTACAGAGTAAAGTATGATAAAGAGTAAAACTGTGCTCTTTAAAGCAAAATTATTTCAAATTGGAGTATTGTAACTTCTGACCACCAACTACCAGAGATGCAATGTTGCCAAGTCTAACAGCATGGCTTGTAAGTGTATGAGGCAGTGACGATATAAATTACTAATCACTAATCCACCATGTAGATATGCACATACAAATTCATGGTGAATTGATTTATTGATTTTTGTGATTAATTTGATTAAATGGTGAATCTATTCGAATTTTAAATTGATTGAAATAGTGAATTTGTTATATTTTAAATTTAAGATTTACTACGGGACTTTTACACTACATTCAATGCAAGGGGGCAATATTTTAGTTAGTGTAAATGAACGACACCATTGGCTTCGTCCTTCAGTCGAGTAAAAGATATTGAGGTGAGAGGCTACTTGTCAGCCCACTCAGCTCTCGTGGAGTTTTGAATAGAGGCAGATTCAAACTGTGAAGCTAACCAGACACATGCTTGAATGTCGCTGGGAATTTTAGTAAAGTACAAGCTGCCGTGAGTGGTCATCTCGTGAATAGCCGGATTACAGAAAAGTTCTTAGTTGCCTGAATTATATTATTGGCCAACTCTAGAATCTCTAGCTCACTCTATCTCTGTGGTAATCAGCCACTAGAGACCATCTTTGATACCATTGTCGTGGTGTTCTAGCCACCAAAGCTCCTATCTCCCTCCATCTACCCTCTTTGCATCAGGCCTTGTCAAAGGTCGTCCAGTTTTTTGGAAGCCATCTTGGTTTTGCAGATGTCCACCAGGTTTCTAATTGGCATTGTGCGCTGCATAGTGCTGGATTAAGTTCATGAACTTAGTACGAACGAGTAGTTCCTATGTGGCTCTGGCCGACTTGGAGCCACTTCTTTTTGTGCCTCTCAGTTTCAGGTGTTGTTTTTCAAACAGAGGACGTCGAAGACGTATGCTTCAGCTTCGGTTTCGCAGACTTGCTCCTTTGACTAGAGCTTTTATGCCGGAACTGGCCTGCTCTCATGACTTTGTTTCTGAAATAATATCCTGTTCTCCCTTCTTGAATGGTTATATCTCTCCTCTTGTAGCAATAAGTTTGCTTCTTTCTAGTAAAGTAATTCAAGTATTGCTGTAGGAGTGTTACCAGCCTAATAAATTTAATCAAGTACTAATTCTGTAACGGTATGACGTCACCGTTAGGGCCTTTTCAGAATAATATTACCCGTTTAACTTGAAAGTTCAATAGCCTATAAGTAAAGTTTGGGCACTTCATTTATTTGAACATGAGTGCATTAAAAGGTAGTCGGTGGTGTGCAATCATAGGTATGTAATTTTTTTAATATCTCGCTTAATCTACTCTTATGGCCGCCATTGCTGAAATCGGCTACTGGAACATCAAAGGCGGCGCTGCGAATGTTGCTTCTTAGTCCGTTAAGTGTTTATTCTGTGCCACCATGGGTTGATTCTATGATGCAGTGGCGCCCGATAACTAATTATAATTGACATTTTACGTACAGTTGTAGCCAAAAAATCGGGAACACCTATTTTTTTCTAATGTAAACTCAACCTTTAGAGTAGGTAATACCTTAATAGCTCTGCATGCCTAGACCTTGTCCATTAACAAACAAACAAACAAACAAACATATGCATTTAAATCAAGTGTCACATTGTTCGCTGTCATCGAACATCGAAAATTGGTTATTTGATAACATGCCCCGCTATTTGAATTATTCCAAAAGGGAAAAATTGTTGATAGGCTAATGAGAGAGAATGCCACTCAGTTTTATATAAGGAGAAATACAACTTATCTCCTGACTATAGAGTACGTCTAGCACTTAAAATTTCATTGCAATAGATTTTGTTTCGAAGTGACTCAGTCATTACACTAAATTATGCACTGCGCCATTTTTGTTGCCACCTCATTACAATATTTCTTTGGTGAAAGTTAAACATAGACCAATAATACGAGTCTATTAATGACTGATAGTAATTATTGCAAATCTTGAGTACTGCAAATAATTAGTCGCCAAACATTCGGTGTCGAGCGCATTGAGTGGTAACAAAAATGCCTCGCCGTAGTTTACATGTTGACCAGAGAAAGAACCGTGGTGGATTTAATATGAACTGGTAAAACAATTTTCAAGTACGACAACCCAGTAATTCTCTATCTGCGTCGAATAAATCAGTCCAACAGAGATAGCATCACAAACACTATTAAATATATATGTGTTCATTTTACTGAGAGCAAACCAGTAATGCAGGAGAGAATGCCAATAGTTTGACATTTGAAACAATAAAAAAGCCAACCTGCGATTGATTACTAATAATAACAATGGTAGTACAATCGCAGATCAACCCCCTTATCATTTATACACCACGGTAGCTCTGAAATGTTTCTTACTTACCGCAATGGCCTAGCTAGCGTCAAAGTCGATGGCCTTGGGTCGCAGATTTCTATCATCAGCTGAGCTGCTGCAAGCTCTTTTAATAATAGTAAAAAAACACAGGGCGCCAGAAATCACAGATTTCAAGAAATAAATAAAAAAAATAACAAACAATTAAGTTTATTAATCAGCAGATCATGTTTGGTGGCAACATCAATAATGCGTCGGAAAATCGTTTATCACAATATTAAATAACCTGAATACAATAAATTATACGTGCTGAAAATGCAACACGCACAGCGGAAATATGTGAACCTCCTTTAGGCTCTTAGATTGAATTTGAATGCAATTCACTGAAGGGATAAGCTTATCACTGTCTGTGTGTATTATCCGTTATCTCGGTAATGATAATAAAATAGCGTGAAGCACTTTTTTTACAAAATTCTTAATATGTATTCAATTAGTAAAATTATAAATTTGTAAATTGTAAATTAGGGAACAATTGATACATTATGTTTTAGATTTATGAGACACAGATTTATGAATGGTTAGTACATTTCGTTTTAGATTTATAAGGCGTAGTTTTAAATTAGTAAATTATAAATTTGAAGCGTTGTGAAAAAAAAGGATTCAGCCAATAATTCGTGGGCGTTGAAATAAGACTAACCTGGATTGAAAGAAACGCCGGTGGCATGCGTTGAATTGGTCCAGGATTATCTTAATGTAACAATCACCAACAGCGCAGACCTCGTGGCCAAAGTTGATAAAAGGACAGGCACTCGGTGTTACAGACGGCAAGCCCCCAAAATGGCATTCCAGAGGAAGTTGTGAGGGGTCCAAGATTACCAATTATGATGCCAAATAGTATAACCAGTCGCTCAAAAACGGCGTTTAAAAGAGTTACTCGAAAGTGGTAACTAAAAGCGGTAACTAAAAGCTGATAAGAAAGAGAAATTACTAAAATGGATAACAAGCAATTAGCGTAAACATACCTGATTTAGTTATCAGCTCACTAACGAAATTAATTATTAATTAGTGCTGTAGCACGTGGGAATACCTTCGAAGAAGCAAGTTACTTCGACAGAAAGCGAAAATCAAATGGCCCAAAATAATCGAATCGCTGTTCGCTGGCGTAAAGCGATAACAAGTGAATTCGGGAAAACCAAATCTAGCGCCTTCGCGCGGACAAAACTTGATATTATTCGAAATACAGCGAAAATAATTCAAGTGGGAATGTACAGGCTGGCCCGGAAAAAAATAAATAAATGGCGAAACAAATAGCAGGAGCTAAAGATTTGTTTCACGCCCCACGGCCAAGAGAAATACCTGAGGTATGATTATGCTAAAGCAATTGAAAGGTCATCGTCAGTCAAAAGAAGGCGAAAGGAAAATAGGGAAATAGATGGGAAATAAAAGAGTAAAGTTAAGAAAAGAAGAAGGGATAGAAAGTTTTACGGAGGGAATAGTCGTGAGCAAAGTGCTAAACCGATCCGTCGCGCTAGATGAAAAAGGCGCGTCGGTGGATAAGTTAGACGCTTAGCTCCGTACCATAGCCAACGGAAAACGAACTAATCAGAAGGTTACCTTAAATGTGTACTGGCAGAATACACACATTGGACTAGTCAGCGTACTGAAAAGTTGCTGAGATTTAGCCAACGGCTGAGGCAGCAGCCGGAAATTGGCATGGAACTAAGAAATGGGATTCGGAATTAGCCAATAAGGTAGAGAAGAAAAGAAATCGGAAAAAGGGATACTTGGGTATTAAAAGAGTATAATAAAGGAAGATAGTATAATGAAGAGGGATTTGGAAGGGATAAGTCCGATGTCCGTCAGTCAGTCAGTCAACGCAGGGCTGTTTGAAAGAAGCTATTGCAGTGAAATGAGAAATTAACAAAAGGTGAGGACGCTGTCAATCACAGACACTCAGCGCGGGCCCCCGTAGTGATCACCGCGAATGTAAGCGACTGTGAAGAAGAGCGCCAAAGCAGAAAACCCTACACCCTGCTGGTCAAGGAAAAGTGAACAGTCCAGGAACGACTGCATACTAAAACACCGTGTGAACTAACACACAGCGAAACACCGGAGATAAGTCACAAAAACTTACTCCTGTATGAAACATCGCAGAAGTGAAAATACTACGACGAAAAAATTCGGGTAAAACCCAGGACAAAAAAGCCCTAAAAACCATAAAAAAGTTTAAAGTATGGAACATGAAAAGATGCAGGAAACCAAGGAATTAGAGAGTGAGATCGATGATGCCACCACACAAAGCGAAACGCTATCGAAAAATCCTCTTTCGAGAATATAAGCCAAGGGAAACAACCCTTATAAATCGGCTTAAAAATAACAGGGGCACCACATAGGACACCGCCAAAAAAATAGACGTTCTGTCTAAACCGGACAGAAGCCTAAAAAACTGCTAAACACAGCAAAAACGATTGCATCACATAGGACACAATCCACCCTACTACAAACATCCGAAACTACAAACATCCGAAAAACTCGAACCGCATCGTCATCACTCACTCCAAAACCAAGGTAACCTAATAGTAAAAGTATGGAGGAAAAATTGTCAAAAAAATGAAATATAAACATGAACTCGTGCGTACCACAAGCAATACAGGCCACTAAAGAAACTGATAATGTCGACCTGACGCTTGGGAAATATCTCGTGAAGCGAGATGGGGAAAGGAAATAATAAAATATTTGATGGAAAGGTTTCCCAAAAAAGAGACCGACCCTGCATGCCCAACCAACCACCCTATACGTTACAAAAGGGAAGAACTAGATGATGACGTTCCCAAACAGTGACCTTCCCTGCATGCCAACCAACCACCCTAAGTAAATCGTGCAGGTCTAGAAACTCTTTTACAACTAACTACATTGTCAGAAAGACACACTTCGAAAAAGTAAAGAAGACTCACGCATTCATCACGAAAGCAACTCACCTAAACACTTGCTTCACTATCAACAAAAGACTCAAGAAGAGTTCGACAAAAGGTCCAATCGCTATCTATAAAGAAGCGAGGAAATCCGTCACTCAAAAGGGTTTCACCTAATATAATCTAATGATAGGGAAAAGTACCATCAAATCGGTAATTAAGGAGTCGCTCAAGGTGCCTAACTAGCACTCAAAAGCAAAAAATATGCGGCTTAAAAAGCACGCAATAAATAATAATAATTATAATAATAATAGAAATTGGTTAACAAGTCGAAAAGGGTGAGAATAATGTTGATAGTATAATACTATCCGTAGGGTGAATAGGCGAGATAAGCTAAACATGCACATACATCATCATACATACAATCACATACACACAATCAGGCACACCAAAATTCACTCCTCCACTTGTCCTTCTCCAAAGTAAGGTTTTAAATCTTTAATATGCCAAACTCCAACGTTTTTATTGTCGGGGACGGTCACTAACTGATAGGTAAGTGGGCCGGTGACTTTTAGTACTCTGCATTTGACATATTTAGGAGCCAATTTCTGATTGAAGGATTTAGATGGATCAGATAAGACGTAGTTCCTTTTCCAAACCAAATCATTGACATTAAATTTTAATGGACGCTTACGCAAGTTATAGTGCTTGGAATTGCGTTGGTAGGAGCTATTGAGGCGTTTAACAACGTCTTGATAAAGTTCAGAAAGTTGGTTAACGTCTGAAGCCAGGTCTTCACGAGTTTCTAAAGATAATTCTTCTTCTTGGAAGTTCTTAAGACGACCGTAATAAGTCCCAGAAGCTGGTACAGTCCTCCCAAAATTTAAGAAAGAAGGGGTGTAACCCGTCACCTCATGAACGGCGTTACGCAAAGCGTGTGCAACTTGATAAATATGTTCGTCCCACGAACGATGATTATCCGAAACATAAGAACGAAGAGCAGTACCGATAACTCGGTTAACTCTCTCAACAAAATTGACTTGAGGATGATAAGAAGCATTATACCAAACTTGTTGAACTTGGTATTGTTTCATCAAGGCTTTAAATTGGGAACTTATAAATTGTGGTCCGTTATCAACCATACATATTTGAGGAACACCAAAAATAAGGAATACTTCGTTCTTCAGAAACTTGGCTACTGCTTTAGCAGTGGCAGCGCGAACAGCTTTAACTAAGGTAAACTTGGTTAGCCAATCACATACAACTATGATAGAAGTGTTACCAGTTTTCGTGCTAGGTAAGGGACCCATTATGTCAATTGACAAACATTGAAAAGGGTATAAAATCTCCTTATTTTGGCCCATTAAACCAGGTCTAGCAAGTTGACTAACTTTACTCGCAGCACAAGTTTCACAATGGCGTATGTAACGGATGACATCGGCACGCATTTTAGGCCAGTAATATTGTTCGGAGATTTTACAAAAGGTTTTATAACCACCCAAGTGAGCAGATGTGGGACTGTCATGAAAGAGTTTGTAAATCTCAGTTCGGCGAGAACGAGGTATCACCTGTTTCCATTCCACTAAGTTGCTAACAATGGCATGACGGTTGGGAACATACTTAAAAAGTCGATGATTTTCAATTCGCCAAGTTGGAAATTGATTAGGACTTTGGCTAACGCGGTCCAGCATTTTTAAGTACCAAGAGTCTAAGTCACCATCAACAAGTTCTAGAGCGGAAACCTGAATAGGAGCTCGCGATAAGGCATCGGGAACTACATTATGTTTGCCCTGTCGGTGTTGAATTGTAAAATCGTATTGCGACAAACGAACACTCCAACGGGCTAAACGGCCAGTGGGGTCTTTCATATTAGTAAGCCACAATAAGGAATAGTGGTCAGTTAACACAGTGAAATGTGTACCTTCAATGTACGGTCTAAATTTCTCAATGCCAAAGATGACAGCTAAACACTCTCTCTCTGTGACAGAATAATTGCGTTCGGCCTTGTTAAGGGTACGTGAAGCATAAGCAATTACCTTTTCCTCATCGTCAATATTTTGTGTAAGGACACAACCGAGGCCAAAATTCGAGGCGTCACATTGTAACGTGAACGGTAGCGAAAAATTTGGGCTACTCAAAACAGGAGCGGAGGTCAAACAAGATTTAATTTGATTAAATGATTTAAGAGCATCATCAGTCCAATGCACACGCTGCTTTTTAATACGACCTTTAATTAGGTCCGAAATAGGAGCAGTAATAGTGGCAAAATTTGGAACGAAGCGACGATACCAAGAAGCTAAGCCAATAAAGCGTTTGACTTCGGTCACCGTATTTGGTTGAGGATATTTGGTGATAGCCAAGATTTTATCAGGGTCCGTGCGTAAACCATTTTTATCGACAACAAGGCCGAGGTACGTAAGACTGGGACGGCAAAATTGACATTTGTCGATATTGACAGTTAAGTTAGCGTCTTTAAGACGGGTATAAACTTGCTTTAAGGTGTCCAAGTGTTCTTTAAAAGTTCCAGACACGATAACAATATCGTCTAGATACACGAAGATGTTTTCACCCAATAGCGGACCAAAAATGCTATCCATGAGACGTTGTTGACTAGCTGGTGCGTTCGCGATCCCAAACGGTACAACTGTAAACTCGAACAAACCACGTCTAGGGACTGTAAAAGCTGTTTTCTCACACGAATCGGGATGCAGAGGAATTTGGTGAAAAGCTTGCTTAAGATCGATGGACGTAAGATAACGTGCATCGCGCAATTTATCAAGAATGCTATTTAAATATGGTAAAGGATAAGCATCCTTCTTGGTAACCGAATTTAATTTTCGACCATCGAAACAAAGTCGATATGAACCATCTTTCTTTTTGACTAAGACCATGGGAGAACTCCAAGGAGATTTCGAGGGACGAATAATGCCCATCTCTAACAAGCGATCAAGTTCGTGGTCGGCATGGACTTGCATAGCAGGAGACAAAGGATAGTATCTCTGCTTAATAGGAGATGCGTCACCCGTATCAATAGTGTGTACAACTAAATTAGTTAAGCCTAAAGTAGGACCAGAAATTTCAGCAAATTTCCCAACAACTTGGTCTAGTAAAAGTTTTTGTTGAACTGACAAATCAACTACGCCACAAATAGTCTGCAGCGAAAAAGTTTCAGCCACATCGAAGCGTCCAGCACTTAATTGCTCTCTTCCTTCAATTTTTGTTTTAAATTGGGAGTTGCCTAGACAAATATAAAGAAATTGTGATAAATACGAAAACAAATACTTTACTTTACACTGTTGTGCTTTGTTAAACTAGGGTACGTTACTGGATTAGAAAGTTAACTCGATATGTCACCTGCGTTTCGATGTAGTTGTAACACCAATTTGTCCTTTATCTTTCCAGTCTGAAAAAAACAAAAATGGAATGTTAAATTAGAAAACAAACGTTTAGTTGACAATTTTTGCGACTTTTTGAACGAAAGTACTCTCTGTAATTGTAGATTCGCCTTAGTATTTCATTTGTTTCCATTTTCTTCCAGCACTTAATTGCTCTCTTCCTTCAATTTTTGTTTTAAATTGGGAGTTGCCTAGACAAATATAAAGAAATTGTGATAAATAAGAAAACAAATACTTTACTTTACCCTGTTGTGCTTTGTTAAACTAGGGTACGTTACTGGATTAGAAAGTTAACTCGATATGTCACCTGCGTTTCGATGTAGTTGTAACACCAATTTGTCCTTTATCTTTCCAGTCTGAAAAAAACAAAAATGGAATGTTAAATTAGAAAACAAACGTTTAGTTGACAATTTTTGAGACTTTTTGAACGAAAGTACTCTCTGTGGTTGTAGATTCGCCTTAGTATTTCATTTGTTTCCATTTTCTTCCAGCACTTAATTGCTCTCTTCCTTCAATTTTTGTTTTAAATTGGGAGTTGCCTAGACAAATATAAAGAAATTGTGATAAATAAGAAAACAAATACTTTACTTTACCCTGTTGTGCTTTGTTAAACTAGGGTGCGTTACTGGATTAGAAAGTTAACTCGATATGTCACCTGCGTTTCGATGTAGTTGTAACACCAATTTGTCCTTTATCTTTCCAGTCTGAAAAAAACAAATATGGAATGTTAAATTAGAAAACAAACGTTTAGTTGACAATTTTTGAGACTTTTTGAACGAAAGTACTCTCTGTGGTTGTAGATTCGCCTTAGTATTTCATTTGTTTCCATTTTCTTCCAGCACTTAATTGCTCTCTTCCTTTAATTTTTGTTTTAAATTAGTAGTTGCCTTGACAAATATAAAGGAATTGTGATAAATAAGAAGACAAATACTTTACTTTACCCTGTTGTGCTTTGTTAAACTAGGGTACGTTACTGGATTAGAAATTTAACTTGATATGTCACCTGCGTTTCGATGTAGTTGTAACACCAATTTGTCCTTTATCTTTCCAGTCTGAAAAAAACAAAAATGGAATGTTAAATTAGAAAACAAACGTTTAGTTGACAATTTTTGAGACTTTTTGAACGAAAGTACTCTCTGTGGTTGTAGATTCGCCTTAGTATTTCATTTGTTTCCATTTTCTTCCAGCACTTAATTGCTCTCTTCCTTCAATTTTTGTTTTAAATTGGGAGTTGCCTAGACAAATATAAAGATATTGTGATAAATAAGAAAACAAATACTTTACTTTACCCTATTGTGCTTTGTTAAACTAGGGAACGTTACTGAATTAGAAATTTAACTTGATATGTCACCTGCGTTTCGATGTAGTTGTAACACCAATTTGTCCTTTATCTTTCCAGTCTGAAAAAAACAAAAATGGAATGTTAAATTAGAGAACAAACGTTTAGTTGACAATTTTTTAGACTTTTTGAACGAAAGTACTCTCTGTGGTTGTAGATTCGCCTTAGTATTTCATTTGTTTCCATTTTCTTCCAGCACTTAATTGCTCTCTTCCTTCAATTTTTGTTTTAAATTGGGAGTTGCCTAGACAAATATAAAGAAATTGTGATAAATAAGAAAACAAATACTTTACTTTACCCTATTGTGCTTTGTTAAACTAGGGTACGTTACTGGATTAGAAATTTAACTTGATATGTCACCTGCGTTTCGATGTAGTTGTAACACCAATTTGTCCTTTATCTTTCCAGTCTGAAAAAAACAAAAATGGAATGTTAAATTAGAAAACAAACGTTTAGTTGACAATTTTTGAGACTTTTTGAACGAAAGTACTCTCTGTGGTTGTAGATTCGCCTTAGTATTTCATTTGTTTCCATTTTCTTCCAGCACTTAATTGCTCTCTTCCTTCAATTTTTGTTTTAAATTGGGAGTTGCCTAGACAAATATAAAGAAATTGTGATAAATAAGAAAACAAATACTTTACTTTACCCTATTGTGCTTTGTTAAACTAGGGAACGTTACTGAATTAGAAATTTAACTTGATATGTCACCTGCGTTTCGATGTAGTTGTAACACCAATTTGTCCTTTATCTTTCCAGTCTGAAAAAAACAAAAATGGAATGTTAAATTAGAGAACAAACGTTTAGTTGACAATTTTTTAGACTTTTTGAACGAAAGTACTCTCTGTGGTTGTAGATTCGCCTTAGTATTTCATTTGTTTCCATTTTCTTCCAGCACTTAATTGCTCTCGTCCTTCAATTTTTGTTTTAAATTGGGAGTTGCCTAGACAAATATAAAGAAATTGTGATAAATAAGAAAACAAATACTTTACTTTACCCTATTGTGCTTTCTTAAACTAGGGTACGTTACTGGATTAGAAATTTAACTTGATATGTCACCTGCGTTTCGATGTAGTTGTAACACCAATTTCTCCTTTATCTTTCCAGTCTGAAAAAAACAAAAATGGAATGTTAAATTAGAAAACAAACGTTTAGTTGACAATTTTTGAGACTTTTTGAACTAAGGTACTCTTTGTGGTTGTAGATTCGCCTTAGTATTTCATTTGTTTCCATTTTCTTCCAGCACTTAATTGCTCTCTTCCTTCAATTTTTGTTTTAAATTGGGAGTTGCCTAGACAAATATAAAGAAATTGTGATAAATAAGAAAACAAATACTTTACTTTACCCTGTTGTGCTTTGTTAAACTAGGGTACGTTACTGGATTAGAAAGTTAACTCGATATGTCACCTGCGTTTCGATGTAGTTGTAACACCAATTTGTCCTTTATCTTTCCAGTCTGAAAAAAACAAAAATGGAATGTTAAATTAGAAAACAAACGTTTAGTTGACAATTTTTGAGACTTTTTGAACGAAAGTACTCTCTGTGGTTGTAGATTCGCCTTAGTATTTCATTTGCTTCTATTTTCTTCAGGCACTTAATTGCTCTCTTCCTTCAATTTTTGTTTTAAATTGGGAGTTGCCTAGACAAATATAAAGAAATTGTGATAAATACGAAAACAAATACTTTACTTTACCCTGTTGTGCTTTGTTAAACTAAGGTACGTTACTGGATTAGAAATTTAACTCGATATGTCACTTGCGTTTCGATGTAGTTGTAACACCAATTTGTCCTTTATCTTTCCAGTCTGAAAAAAACAAAAATGGAATGTTAAATTAGAAAACAAACGTTTAGTTGACAATTTTTGAGACTTTTTGAACGAAAGTACTCTCTGTGGTTGTAGATTCGCCTTAGTATTTCATTTGTTTCCATTTTCTTCCAGCACTTAATTGCTCTCTTCCTTCAATTTTTGTTTTAAATTGGGAGTTGCCTAGACAAATATAAAGAAATTGTGATAAATAAGAAAACAAATACTTTACTTTACCCTGTTGTGCTTTGTTAAACTAGGGTACGTTACTGGATTAGAAAGTTAACTCGATATGTCACCTGCGTTTCGATGTAGTTGTAACACCAATTTGTCCTTTATCTTTCCAGTCTGAAAAAAACAAAAATGGAATGTTAAATTAGAAAACAAACGTTTAGTTGACAATTTTTGAGACTTTTTGAACGAAAGTACTCTCTGTGGTTGTAGATTCGCCTTAGTATTTCATTTGTTTCCATTTTCTTCCAGCACTTAATTGCTCTCTTCCTTCAATTTTTGTTTTAAATTGGGAGTTGCCTAGAGAAATATAAAGAAATTGCGATAAATAAGAAAACAAATACTTTACTTTACCCTATTGTGCTTTGTTAAACTAGGGTACGTTACTGAATTAGAAATTTAACTTGATATGTCACCTGCGTTTCGATGTAGTTGTAACACCAATTTGTCCTTTATTTTTCCAGTCTGAAAAAAACAAAAATGGAATGTTAAATTAGAGAACAAACGTTTAGTTGACAATTTTTGAGACTTTTTGAACGAAAGTACTCTCTG
Organism: Agriotes lineatus; assembly: GCA_940337035.1. NCBI lineage: Eukaryota > Metazoa > Arthropoda > Insecta > Coleoptera > Elateridae > Agriotes > Agriotes lineatus. The sequence goes on from CALNHX010001412.1 coordinate 49,485, forward strand.
TGGTTGTAGATTCGCCTTAGTATTTCATTTGTTTCCATTTTCTTCCAGCACTTAATTGCTCTCTTCCTTCAATTTTTGTTTTAAATTGGGAGTTGCCTAGACAAATATAAAGAAATTGTGATAAATAAGAAAACAAATACTTTACTTTACCCTATTGTGCTTTGTTAAACTAGGGTACGTTACTGGATTAGAAATTTAACTTGATATGTCACCTGCGTTTCGATGTAGTTGTAACACCAATTTGTCCTTTATCTTTCCAGTCTGAAAAAAACAAAAATGGAATGTTAAATTAGAAAACAAACGTTTAGTTGACAATTTTTGAGACTTTTTGAACGAAAGTACTCTCTGTGGTTGTAGATTCGCCTTAGTATTTCATTTGTTTCCATTTTCTTCCAGCACTTAATTGCTCTCTTCCTTCAATTTTTGTTTTAAATTGGGAGTTGCCTAGACAATTATAAAGAAATTGTGATAAATAAGAAAACAAATACTTTACTTTACCCTGTTGTGCTTTGTTAAACTAGGGTACGTTACTGGATTAGAAATTTAACTTGATATGTCACCTGCGTTTCGATGTAGTTGTAACACCAATTTGTCCTTTATCTTTCCAGTCTGAAAAAAACAAAAATGGAATGTTAAATTAGAAAACAAACGTTTAGTTGACAATTTTTGAGACATTTTGAACGAAAGTACTCTCTGTGGTTGTAGATTCGCCTTAGTATTTCATTTGTTTCCATTTTCTTCCAGCACTTAATTGCTCTCTTCCTTCAATTTTTGTTTTAAATTGGGAGTTGCCTAGACAATTATAAAGAAATTGTGATAAATAAGAAAACAAATACTTTACTTTACCCTGTTGTGTTTTGTTAAACTAGGGTACGTTACTGGATTAGAAAGTTAACTCGATATGTCACCTGCGTTTCGATTTAGTTGTAACACCAATTTGTCCTTTATGTTTCCACTAATTTTCGAACAAACATATAGTCTGGAAAAATAAGAATATTTTTAAACTGTATTAAAAAAATATATTTACTTGAAATTTTTGAGTCTTTTTGAAATCAGGCCCGCTCTTTGGATCGAGCTAGGTCGAATATTTTACTTGTATTTCCATTTCCGTACAGCAAGTATTTGTCCTTTACCTTTCCATTATTTTTCAACATGCAGCTAGCCTGGAAAATACAAAAGTGAAATATTAAGTTGGAAAATAGTAAGTTCGTATGACACTTTAGTGCATCTTCGAACTCAGGTAAGCTCGTTGGTTGGAGATTAAATTTTATATTTTATTTTCGTTTCAGTTCCTCCTTGCCCTTTACGCTTCCCTTAATTTTCCAACGTACAGTTAAGCTGAAAAAAACAAAAATGGAATGTTAAATTAGAAAACTCTCTGTGGTTGTGTTGTGCTTTGTTAAACTAGGGTACGTTACTGGATTAGAAATTTAACTTGATATGTCACCTGCGTTTCGATGTAGTTGTAACACCAATTTGTCCTTTATCTTTCCAGTCTGAAAAAAACAAAAATGGAATGTTAAATTAGAAAACAAACGTTTAGTTGACAATTTTTGAGACTTTTTGAACGAAAGGACTCTCTGTGGTTGTAGATTCGCCTTAGTATTTCAATTGTTTCCATTTTCTTCCAGCACTTAATTGCTCTCTTCCTTCAATTTTTGTTTTAAATTGGGAGTTGCCTAGACAATTATAAAGAAATTGTGATAAATAAGAAAACAAATACTTTACTTTACCCTGTTGTGCTTTGTTAAACTAGGGTACGTTACTGGATTAGAAATTTAACTTGATATGTCACCTGCGTTTCGATGTAGTTGTAACACCAATTTGTCCTTTATCTTTCCAGTCTGAAAAAAACAAAAATGGAATGTTAAATTAGAAAACAAACGTTTAGTTGACAATTTTTGAGACATTTTGAACGAAAGTACTCTCTGTGGTTGTAGATTCGCCTTAGTATTTCATTTGTTTCCATTTTCTTCCAGCACTTAATTGCTCTCTTCCTTCAATTTTTGTTTTAAATTGGGAGTTGCCTAGACAATTATAAAGAAATTGTGATAAATAAGAAAACAAATACTTTACTTTACCCTGTTGTGTTTTGTTAAACTAGGGTACGTTACTGGATTAGAAAGTTAACTCGATATGTCACCTGCGTTTCGATTTAGTTGTAACACCAATTTGTCCTTTATGTTTCCATAATTTTCGAACAAACATATAGTCTGGAAAAATAAGAATATTTTTAAACTGTATTAAAAAAATATATTTACTTGAAATTTTTGAGTCTTTTTGAAATCAGGCCCGCTCTTTGGATCGAGCTAGGTCGAATATTTTACTTGTATTTCCATTTCCGTACAGCAAGTATTTGTCCTTTACCTTTCCATTATTTTTCAACATGCAGCTAGCCTGGAAAATACAAAAGTGAAATATTAAGTTGGAAAATAGTAAGTTCGTATGACACTTTAGTGCATCTTCGAACTCAGGTAAGCTCGTTGGTTGGAGATTAAATTTTATATTTTATTTTCGTTTCAGTTCCTCCTTGCCCTTTACGCTTCCCTTAATTTTCCAACGTACAGTTAAGCTGAAAAAAACAAAAATGGAATGTTAAATTAGAAAACAAACGTTTAATTGACAATTTTTGAGTCTTTTTGAACGAAAGTACTCTCTGTGGATGTAGATTCGCATTAGTATTTCATTTGTTTCCATTTTCTTCCAGCACTTAATTGCTCTCTTCCTTCAATTTTTGTTTTAAATTAGTAGTTGCCTAGACAAATATAAAGAAATTGTGATAAATAAGAAAACAAATACTTTACTTTACCCTGTTGTGTTTTGTTAAACTAGAGTACGTTCCTTGATTAGAAATTTAACTTGATATGTCATCTGCGTTTCGATGTAGTTGTAACACCAATTTGTGCTTTATCTTTCCAGTCTGAAAAAAACAAAAATGGAATATTAAATTAGAAAACAAACGTTTAGTTGACAATTTTTGAGTCTTTTTGAACGAAAGTACTCTCTGTGGTTGTAGATTCGCCTTAGTATTTCATTTGTTTCCATTTTCTTCCAGCACTTAATTGCTCTCTTCCTTCAATTTTTGTTTTAAATTAGTAGTTGCCTAGACAAATATAAAGAAATTGTGATAAATAAGAAAACAAATACTTTACTTTACCCTGTTGTGTTTTGTTAAACTAGGGTACGTTCCTTGATTAGAAATTTAACTCGATATGTCACCTGCGTTTCGATGTAGTTGTAACACCAATTTGTCCTTTATCTTTTCATTATTTTAGAACTAACAGTTAGTCTGGAAAAATAAGAACAGCTTTATGTTGTATTAAAAAAATATATTTACTTGAACTTTTTGGGTCTTTTTGAAATCAGGTCCGCTCTTTGGATGGAGCTAGGTCGAATATTTTACTTGTATTTCCATTTCCGTACAGCAACTATTTGTCCTTTACCTTTCCATTATTTTTCAACATACAGCTAGCCTGGTAAATACTAAAGTGAAACATTAAGTTGGAAAATAGTAAGTTCGTTTGACAGTTTAGGGCATCTTCGAACTCAGGTAAGCTCGTTGGTTGAAGATTAAATTATATATTTAATTTTCGTTTCAGTTCCTCGTTGCCCTTTACGTTTCCCTTAATTTTCCAACGCGGAGTTAGTATGTAAAAAACAAAAATGGAATGCTAAATTAGAAAAGAAATGTTTAGTTGACAATTTTTGAGTCTTTTTGAACGAAAGTACTCTCTGTGGTTGTAGATTCGCATTAGTATTTCATTTGTTTCCATTTTCTTCCAGCACTTAATTGCTCTCTTCCTTCAATTTTTGTTTTAAATTGGGAGTTGCCTAGACAATTATAAACAAATTGTGATAAATAAGAAAACAATTACTTTACTTTACCCTGTTGTGCTTTGTTAAACTAGGGTACGTTACTGGATTAGAAATTTAACTTGATATGTCATCTGCGTTTCGATGTAGTTGTAACACCAATTTGTGCTTTATCTTTCCAGTCTGAAAAAAACAAAAATGGAATATTAAATTAGAAAACAAACGTTTAGGTGACAATTTTTGAGTCTTTTTGAACGAAAGTACTCTCTGTGGTTGTAGATTCGCATTAGTATTTCATTTGTTTCCATTTTCTTCCAGCACTTAATTGCTCTCTTCCTTCAATTTTTGTTTTAAATTGGGAGTTGCCTAGACAATTATAAACAAATTGTGATAAATAAGAAAACAAATACTTTACTTTACCCTGTTGTGCTTTGTTAAACTAGGGTACGTTACTGGATTAGAAATTTAACTTGATATGTCATCTGAGTTTCGATGTAGTTGTAACACCAATTTGTGCTTTATCTTTCCAGTCTGAAAAAAACAAAAATGGAATATTAAATTAGAAAACAAACGTTTAGTTGACAATTTTTGAGTCTTTTTGAACGAAAGTACTCTCTGTGGTTGTAGATTCGCATTAGTATTTCATTTGTTTACATTTTCTTCCAGCACTTAATTGCTCTCTTCCTTCAATTTTTGTTTTAAATTGGGAGTTGCTTAGACAATTATAAACAAATTGTGATAAATAAGAAAACAAATACTTTACTTTACCCTGTTGTGCTTTGTTAAACTAGGGTACGTTACTGGATTAGAAATTTAACTTGATATGTCATCTGCGTTTCGATGTAGTTGTAACACCAATTTGTGCTTTATCTTTCCAGTCTGAAAAAAACAAAAATGGAATATTAAATTAGAAAACAAACGTTTAGTTGACAATTTTTGAGTCTTTTTGAACGAAAGTACTCTCTGTGGTTGTAGATTCGCCTTAGTATTTCATTTGTTTCCATTTTCTTCCAGCACTTAATTGCTCTCTTCCTTCAATTTTTGTTTTAAATTAGTAGTTGCCTAGACAAATATAAAGAAATTGTGATAAATAAGAAAACAAATACTTTACTTTACCCTGTTGTGTTTTGTTAAACTAGAGTACGTTCCTTGATTAGAAATTTAACTCGATATGTCACCTGCGTTTCGATGTAGTTGTAACACCAATTTGTCCTTTATCTTTTCATTATTTTAGAACTAACAGTTAGTCTGGAAAAATAAGAACAGCTTTATGTTGTATTAAAAAAATATATTTACTTGAACTTTTTGGGTCTTTTTGAAATCAGGTCCGCTCTTTGGATCGAGCTAGGTCGAATATTTTACTTGTATTTCCATTTCCGTACAGCAACTATTTGTTCCTTACCTTTCCATTATTTTTCAACATACAGCTAGCCTGGTAAATACTAAAGTGAAATATTAAGTTGGAAAATAGTAAGTTCGTTTGACAGTTTAGGGCATCTTCGAACTCAGGTAAGCTCGTTGGTTGAAGATTAAATTATATATTTAATTTTCGTTTCAGTTCCTCGTTGCCCTTTACGTTTCCCTTAATTTTCCAACGCGGAGTTAGTATGTAAAAAACAAAAATGGAATGCTAAATTAGAAAAGAAATGTTTAGTTGACAATTTTTGAGTCTTTTTGAACGAAAGGACGCTGTGTGGTTGTAGATTCGCCTTAGTATCTCATTTGTGTTTCCATTTTCTTCCGCACTTAATTGCTCTCCTCTTCCAATTTTTGTTTTAAAGTGGAAGGTACCTAGACAAATATAAAACAATTGTGATAAGTAAGAAAACAAATACTTTACTTTACACTGTTGTACCATGTCCAGCTAAGATAAGTTTCTTGATTAGAAATTTAACTCGGTATGTCACTTGCGTTTCCATCTAGTTGTAACATTAATAAATTTGTCCCTTATCTTTCATTATTTTAGAACGAACAGTTAGTCTGGAAAAATAAGAACAGCTTTATGTTGTATTAAAAAAAATATATTTACTTGAAATTTTTGGGTCTTTTTGAAATCAGGTCCGCTCTTTGGATCGAGCTAGTGTTACGGTATTAAAAGGACTTTACGACACCCACCCAAGGTGAGCATCGCACCACGGAATCAGTCCTGAAAACCTGACACACTTGCCCTGAAATCGGTTCGAAATAGGCTAATAGGCCACGGCTGGAACGCTCAGGGAGTCGGGCGTGAGTCACCCGATACGTTCTGGGCAAGCGCGTTGTGGCATAATATATACAGGGTATGTCGAAATTATGAGGGCGCCACCAAGCCTGTTTTAACCCGGCTAACCGGGCCTGGACGGTTAGACGGGAGCGAAGCATGCAAAAATACTCCGCCAATAAGATTACTCAAGAGTTGCGAGGTCAAATAACAATTTCGGGATTGCCTTAAGCAAGGATTGTGATTAGGTGTCAATCCGACCACGACTACGCAGCTGTGTCACTCACCTGCACGCTCACAGCTTCCTCGTTCCGTCGTACAATAATCCGTACAATAAAGGGGCGTCTATCTGTAACAGACCATGCACAAGCCGAAACAAACAATAGTTCCCTTAACTAACCAATCATATATTTCACTTCGGGTTACAATGGGGTAGCAGAATGCGTCGCCCTGTATCTAACCTTAATCTATAATTAAGGGCACCAGCTGGCACGCGCGCTCTAAACTTAACGACAGATGTTGAACATTAGTGAACAGCAATAATAGGTAGTAACGAGTAGGTACAAAGATACACGTTGCCTTATGCAAGGGCAGCGACGATTTACATTTGCCTTCACGGCATGAACAGTCTGCAAGTCTAAATGAATACACTAGCGTAGTAATGAGTAGTAATGAGTAACACTCGCGTTCACAGCGGTAATCAGGTTAAAGGCACATACCTTAATGCGTAGGCGGCGAGGGAGCCTGGTACAGTTGAGTTGCGACGAGCTGCAATCGTAGGTGGCAGGTACCTTCGGTGTTACAACGGCGAAAGGGGGTGAATGCATAACCGCCTCAATGGCGACGGGAGACGCGTCAGGACGCGTACAACGGGACGACGAAAAGAATGGGGGCCTCACTCGTTCTGCTGAACCAAATCCTCGTAGGTCGAGATGAAGGGGGCCCGACCCCTCACTAACAGTAGCAGGAACTGGGCTCCAAAAACACCCACGTTACGCCGAAGACCACTCGACAAATTCCGACTCACAACCACCACACAAGCGCTCTCTGCAATGGGCTCCGGACGACTGCCTTTAAGGCGAAAACGTTTGTAACAAAATTGCTGAAGCAGCACTTGACGGAAAAAAGACTGACGCCCCCGCCATAATGGCGGGAGCGCCGCACGAAGCACACACTATCCGACCACTTGCTTGATCGACGGCTCTCGGCTGAATGCCCGAGGGAAGCGTTGGCAAAAGGTCACCTTCGCCGCGTCCCCCACGTGACTAAACCACAGCGAATCGCAAGGCGATGAAATGAAACCAACCAATGCGGGCCACGCTGGTATCACGCCGCCACAGCGTGCTAAATGAAACAAACCAATGCGGGCCACGCTGGTATCACGCCGCCACAGCGTGCTATTCAGAATTCAGAAAAACGCCATCAGAGGAGAGCTCCAACCGACGACAAATACTGCTTTTGGGGCTAAATATGTGCGAAATCGTGATTCTGGAATTAGGCGATGGAGCCAAATAAAGAGCTAAAAGGGCTTAGCATACGGGCACGCTGCTCTAAGCTTAGGCGGCTATTCAAAATACCAAAATGACCTAACTAACGGCGTGAAATGCAATTAAGCATCTGAAACAGCAAAATGACTTAACACTCCCCTTACTTGAAAGAGAGTTCCCCGAAGTCTCTTATAAAACAACGAGGCATTTTGGCTGCGGCGCCACGAGCACTCAAACGGCCGGAAACGCTGATACGATAGCTGTACCCCCAAAGGAATTACGCACACCGGCCACCAGATAGGGTACGACAGGAGGGAAGAGAGAAGAGGAAGAAGAAAGACTGGATACGCTAGTAGAAAATACGTAAATTGGGTCACAATCGGGTACAAAATATGGGTCTAAATGGGGTACAAATAAGTCTTACACCTGTGGACACTTCCGACCAACCGTTCCAAAAGAACACAGGGAGGGGGGGGGTATAGAAATGGAAGTCCAAAGCCCCACCCAAGGGTTACCTGAAGAGGGCACGCTGCGCGTCACGAGATCGGCGCATTGTGTGGATCCCACAACTGGTATGAGTACCCAAGAGAAGAGGATGAACCACAAAAAAAAAAGGAAAATAGTTGTGACAGAAACTGTCAAAATTAGTCATAATCAGGAATAGGAAAAACTCAGTCCACCGAAATCCTCAATCGATGCCGATGCCGGAGCCAAGTCGACTATTAAACCGCAAAGCGCGAGCTCGAAAATGACTCCAACACCGAACACCAAAAGAAAATCACGAAGAACCAAGTCTCCAAGGGTGTAGGCGTTCGATGACGCATGCCCAATAAATCCTTTTCAGAACTCCATGCGGCCCAAAGGGACTACCTTATTACGACAGGGTCCGCACGAAACAAAATGACCAGAAACACGCTCTCTTTATGTAATCCCACACAGGTGGTTGAAAATGGCGACGGCCAACGGTACGGTAAAAGAGCGCTAGGCCACGAACACAACAGGGCATTACTACAAAAAAAAGTCAAAAACCTTTAAATACTCAAAATCTTTCCACTCAAGAAACCTCATGCGGACAGCAGGCCATTACCGCCACACAAAGCTCAGAAGCTTCAACGAAACTGTTCACAAAGAACACGACACTTGACAACATGACGTCATCAGTCAAAAAGGGTACGGTAAATGACAACAAAACGTCAACAGGTACGAAACATTCCGACCAGCGGCAAAAGCTCGTTAAATGCTAACGGAAAGTGTACAAAACACTACGATGACTGTTAGGGGTGTCCACGAAGAAGTCGGTAAACCAGGTTGGGCGGTACATGATAATAATGAGTATGAGATAAAGGCCAACGAAAATAACTACACCAAACCAACTAAGAAGATGGCCTGAGGGACGTAATAACCGCACGAGCGAATCTCCCCAAGCACACCAACAGCACACCAAAACTTATCAACAAACCAAAACACGGTGATGAAGCTGAAAATGAATTCCAACCTGCTCACCAAAAATCAACGCGGCACAACACCAAACGATAGCAAAAGAAAAATTGTCAAAATCGGTAATCATCAACGTCAAAATCGATAAACCTCGCTAACGTGAACGTCAAAATCGATAAACGTCAGTTCGGTACAACAAAAGTGTCAACTTAGCCCAAGGCTAAACAATGTAAACGACAGGGAATCGAAACTCCCACCTAAGCCTTCGAAAAGACTTAAAAAAACAAGGTCGGTACCTTCACTCAACAACACCTGGTACTAAATCCGACTAATACGGGATAAAAATCTGCACTGAATGCAACGAAACATCTCGGTAGTATGAACTGGCTAAGAAAACAAGAAACGACGGTAAAAATGACGGAAAAGATCCTCAAAATATGAAAAGACATGGAAACACACAAGAAGAAAACTCAAAAAGGCAATAAACAACAAGAAAACACAAAACTACAAATAGAAAATAAGAAAAGACAGGAAAAAACATAAAGAAAACAAGAAAAGAAACGTAAAGACAAATGACAACTAAGAAAAAACATATACACGGTCAATAAAACTAATGAAAATAAACTAAGAACAGGAAAAGACAAGAAAAGACATATAGAAAACAGAAGAAAACAGGAAAAGACAAATAGAAAACAAGAAAAGAAGCTTGGTAAAATATTCTACTAAGAAAAAAAAACGGTTTACCAGTCCATACCACTTCGAAATGACGAAAAAAAAACATTTGTGACAACAATATAAATGACACAACAAGGCTACAATGCCTAAAATGCCCCAGAGGCGGGCGCCAAAATTAAGACACACAGCGCAAAAAAAAGGAAAACCCCAAAATGAGGTCGAGCGTTGTCGTGCACCAATAGGCTCCAAACGTTGGAATAGCCAAAATCAAGGCACCACGGGTGGCTTGACGACAGAACCAAACAGACACAACCCCACGTTAGGGAACCAAAATTAAGACGTACAACGAAGGGGCTTGACGAGAAGACGAATATCGGAAAAGAACAGGCCTCACGTTGGGCGCCAAAATTAAGACGCACAACGGGTGGGCTTAACGAGAAAAAGGCCAACAAATGCCCCACATGCGGGCGCCAAAATTAGCCTGTTACGGTATTAAAAGGACTTTACGACACCCACCCAAGGTGAGCATCGCACCACGGAATCAGTCCTGAAAACCTGACACACTTGCCCTGAAATCGGTTCGAAATAGGCTAATAGGCCACGGCTGGAACGCTCAGGGAGTCGGGCGTGAGTCACCCGATACGTTCTGGGCAAGCGCGTTGTGGCATAATATATACAGGGTATGTCGAAATTATGAGGGCGCCACCAAGCCTGTCTTAACCCGGCTAACCGGGCCTGGACGGTTAGACGGGAGCGAAGCATGCAAAAATACTCCGCCAATAAGATTACTCAAGAGTTGCGAGGTCAAATAACAATTTCGGGATTGCCTTAAGCAAGGATTGTGATTAGGTGTCAATCCGACCACGACTACGCAGCTGTCTCACTCACCTGCACGCTCACAGCTTCCTCGTTCCGTCGTACAATAATCCGTACAATAAAGGGGCGTCTATCTGTAACAGAACATGCACAAGCCGAAACAAACAATAGTTCCCTTAACTAACCAATCATATATTTCACTTCGGGTTACAATGGGGTAGCAGAATGCGTCGCCCTGTATCTAACCTTAATCTATAATTAAGGGCACCAGCTGGCACGCGCGCTCTAAACTTAACGACAGATGTTGAACATTAGTGAACAGCAATAATAGGTAGTAATGAGTAGGTACAAAGATACACGTTGCCTTATGCAAGGGCAGCGACGATTTACATTTGCCTTCACGGCATGAACAGTCTGCAAGTCTAAATGAATACACTAGCGTAGTAATGAGTAGTAATGAGTAACACTCGCGTTCACAGCGGTAATCAGGTTAAAGGCACATACCTTAATGCGTAGGCGGCGAGGGAGCCTGGTACAGTTGAGTTGCGACGAGCTGCAATCGTAGGTGGCAGGTACCTTCGGTGTTACAACGGCGAAAGGGGGTGAATGCATAACCGCCTCAATGGCGACGGGAGACGCATCAGGACGCGTACAACGGGACGACGAAAAGAATGGGAGCCTCACTCGTTCTGCTGAACCAAATCCTCGTAGGTCGAGATGAAGGGGGCCCGACCCCTCACTAACAGTAGCAGGAACTGGGCTCCAAAAACACCCACGTTACGCCGAAGACCACTCGACAAATTCCGACTCACAACCACCACACAAGCGCTCTCTGCAATGGGCTCCGGACGACTGCCTTTAAGGCAAAAACGTTTGTAACAAAATTGCTGAAGCAGCACTTGACGGAAAAAAGACTGACGCCCCCGCCATAATGGCGGGAGCGCCGCACGAAGCACACACTATCCGACCACTTGCTTGATCGACGGCTCTCGGCTGAATGCCCGAGGGAAGCGTTGGCAAAAGGTCACCTTCGCCGCGTCCCCCACGTGACTAAACCACAGCGAATCGCAAAGCAATGAAATGAAACCAACCAATGCGGGCCACGCTGGTATCACGCCGCCACAGCGTGCTAAATGAAACAAACCAATGCGGGCCACGCTGGTATCACGCCGCCACAGCGTGCTATTCAGAATTCAGAAAAACGCCATCAGAGGAGAGCTCCAACCGACGACAAATACTGCTCTTGGGGATAAATATGTGCGAAATCGTGATTCTGGAATTAGGCGATGGAGCCAAATAAAGAGCTAAAAGGGCTTAGCATACGGGCACGCTGCTCTAAGCTTAGGCGGCTATTCAAAATACCAAAATGACCTAACTAACGGCGTGAAATGCAATTAAGCATCTGAAACAGCAAAATGACTTAACACTAGGTCGAATATTTTACTTGTATTTCCATTTCCGTACAGCAACTACTTGTCCTTTACCTTTCCATTATTTTTCAACATACAGCTAGCCTGGAAAATACAAAACTGAAATATTAAGTTGGAAAATAGTAAGTTCGTTTGACACTTTAGTGCATCTTCGAACTCAGGTAAGCTCGTTGGTTGAAGATTAAATTTTTATTTCATTTTCCTTTCAGTTCCTCCTTGCCCTTTACGTTTCCCTTAATTTTCCAACGCGGAGGGTGCATGAAAAAAACAAAATTGGAATGTTAAATTAGAAAACAAATGTTTAGTTGACAATTTTTGAGTCTTTTTGAACGAAAGCACGCTCTGTGGTTGTAGATTCGCCTTAGTATTTCATTTGTGTTTCCATTTCCTTCCAGCACTTAATTGCTCTCTTCTTTCAATTTTTGTTTTAAAGTGAAAGGTACCTAGACAAATATAGAACAATTGTGATAAATAAGTAAACAAATGCTTTACTTTACACTGTTGTAACTTGTCAAACTAAGGTACGTTCCTTGTTTAGAAATTTAACTTGATATGTCGCCTACGTTTCGAAGTAGTTGTAATACCAATTTGTGCTTTATCTTTTCATTATTTTCGAACGAACAGATAGTCTGGAAAAATAAGAAGAATTTTATGTTGTATTAAAAAAATATATTTACTTGAAATTTTTGGGTCTTTTTGAAATCAGGTCCGCTCATTGGATCGAGCTAGGTCGAATATTTTACTTGTATTTCCATTTCCGTCAGCAACTACTTGTCCTTTACCTTTCCATTATTTTTCAACATACAGCTAGCCTGGAAAATACAAAAGTGAAATATTAAGTTGGAAAATAGTAAGTTCGTTTGACACTTTAGTGCATCTTCGAACTCAGGTAAGCTCGTTGGTTGAAGATTAAATTTTATATTACATTTTTGTATACCAATTTGTGCTTTATCTTTTCATTATTTTCGAACGAACAGATAGTCTGGAAAAATAAGAAGAATTTTATGTTGTATTAAAAAAATATATTTACTTGACATTTTTGAGTCTTTTTGAAATCAGGCCCGCTCTTTGGATCGAGCTAGGTCGAATATTTTACTTGTACTTCCATTTCCGTACAGCAAGTATTTGTCCTTTACCTTTCTATTACTTTTCAACATACAGCTAGCCTGGAAAATACAAAAGTGAAATATTAAGTTGGAAAATAGTAAGTTCGTTTGACAGTTTAGTGCATCTTCGAACTCAGGTAAGCTCGTTGGTTGGAGATTCAATTTTATATTTTATTTTCGTTTCAGTTCCTCCTTGCCCTTTACGCTTCCCTTAATTTTCCAACGTACAGTTAGGCTGAAAAAAACAAAAATGGAATGTTAAATTAGCAAACAAACGTTTAATTGACAATTTTTGAGACTTTTTGAACGAAATTACTCTCTGTGGTTGTAGATTTGCCTTAGTATTTCAGTTGTTTCCATTTTCTTCCAGCACTTAATTGCTCTTTTCCTTCAATTTTTGTTTTAAATTAGTAGTTGCCTAGACTGTTAAGGACTTTATAAACTTTTGCCGCCTCTCTTGCATTCTGAATTTATACTGTGCGCAGTAGAAGGTCGAGCGGGCTTTGCCTCGCCGTTTCACTTACGTTTCATCTGTCAACGTGGCAGCATGCAAACCGGTCCGCTCTACGAAAGCTAATTCTTGTAAATGTTCAAATGTTCAGTGTGTTGTTTATTGCTAATAAAGTAACATATTTCCGGCTTTCAACGAGTGTATTTATTCAGTGAAACCTACAATTCATACAGTCCACAAATTCCAAGGCGAGCTGGCAATCAGGAATTTTCCAAATAACGGAAAACTGAGAAGGCTACAAACATTGGTCCTTCGAGCCGGATTAAACCACATTAGGTCATTGCGAGTCCAATCGCGACAGCATTCGACAACATTGGTCATTGGCAAGTACAAAAGCATATTCAGTTTTGTATTGCATCGCATGTAATCGACCACAGCGTCCCATATACGCAGCAACGCGTGGAACGAAGAGGGCACATGCGGTGCCCGTAACGAGAGGAAGGAAGACAGCAGACGGTGCTATCAACGCCAAGTTCGTGCACGTGGGCATTGCAGCTGCAAGCCAGACGGTAGTACGAAACACAGCAACGAGGAAAACCGGCAAGGCGGCACACACCAATATCAATGTAAGCCTAATTTCCTATTTTTGTGATTTTCCTATGCATAAATTTGGTTTATTTCGTCTGTGTTTGCACATGTGCATAATTTCAGCTGCGTATTATTGCGTAAACAAATGGTTTATGATTCATATAAACATTTTAATTGCGTGAAATGCCAAGCTATTACGTTTGTTAGCGATAACCCCTGCATTTTCAAATTGCAGAGGCGTTTGCGTTGTTAAAACAGTCTCGCGTTTGTGGCGCAATTTGGTCTTGCGTAGTACACGGCCATCCGCGTCGTGATTCATTCCGAATACCGGAGGCGTACCAAATTCGCGCCAGAGGCGTGCGAAAGGTTTTATCATTAAAGAATATTTCAGATTCTGCAAGTAGTAAGGCTACCGCGCGTAGCATCTTGCCTGAAATATCACAGATAGTTAACCCGTTGGGTCCGCGTACCAGAAGCGTACAAAATTCACGCCAGTGGCGTACGAAAAGTTAGTTCGACCTGTTAAATTGGTTTTAATTTCAACAATTATGGATTCGCTTGTTAGGGCACGTGGCTCTATTAAAGGCAAGCTTACGCGTTTTGCAAATTACGTGCAATCTTTGCAAATAATTCATGATGAAGATCAATTCTTATCTAGCGCTCAGATTGTTCAATTGCAGAAAAGATTGGATGCTATAGCTGCCGTGTTATCAGAATATTATGCAGTTCATGAGCAAATTTTAGAAACCAGTGAGGATGTAGAATCTGAAATGCAGCAACAAGTCGAATTTGAAGACTCTTATTTCCTTGCAATTTCACAAGCTGAATGTTTGATTAAGGAATACAACAAACAGTCTGATGTTGCACCAGATCGTTCTGGATCTCCTAACGGTAGCGTAAGATCAACGCATTCAAATTGCAGTTCGCATTGCAATAATCAAGCTGTACGCCTTCCTACCATTTCGATTCCCACATATTCAGGGAACGTGTCAGAATGGCTGGAATTTCGTGAGATTTTTATTAGTTTAATTCATGAGAATCAAGCGTTAACTAATATTCAAAAGCTGCATTACCTAAAGGCTAGTTTACAGGGTGATGCAAGCCAAATTATAAAAAGTTTAGAGTTTACTGCGGGTAATTATACTCTAGCTTGGGATGCATTGTGCAATCGATACAATGATCCAAAAATTCTGGTTCATAACCACCTCAAGGCTATTTTTGAGCTTGAATCTTGCAGTAAGGAATCTGCAACTAAATTACGTACGATTAGCGATATGTTATTCAAACATTTTGCAGCAATCAAATCATTAGCTACCGAAAGCGAGCTTCTTGATTTTGTTATAATTTATGTAGTTTCTAAAACACTGGACCCCACTACATTTCGTGAATGGGAGGTCCTTAGAAACCGGTCAAGTTCTGACCTGCCTAATCTTGATGAGTTCAAGGAATTCTTACAAAATACAGCAAATCTTCTAGAAACTCTGGAAGTAAAAAATGTTAAGCTTGTACCCGAAAGGTCTTCCAAGGTACATTCTAAATCATTTGTGTCGGGTACCCCTTCGTGTCCACTTTGTAAAGGATCTCATTCCTTGTACGAATGCGATAAGTTTGTCAAGCTGTCTGTTCTTGACAGAAAGTCAAAGGCAAAAGAGCTCCGCGTATGCTTTAATTGCCTAACTCAGGGTCACCTATCGAGCCTCTGTAGCTCCAAACATACGTGTAGAAAGTGCAAATCAAGGCACAACACACTTCTTCATGAGGATAAACCTCAAAATGCTTCTTCTAGTCAACCAGGATCTGCGATGTCGGCAGAAACCCCTGTTGAGCTAAATCAATCGATTTCTGCATTCTGTTCGAATGCTTTTCAGGTACTCATACCTACGGCTACCGCTAAACTCATCGCTGATGATGGTACGCCTCACGTTGTGCGAATCCTGCTGGATTCCGGTTCCCAATCGAACTTCATACGTTCAGATTTGTGTAAAAGGTTGAAGCTTCCAATTCGCGAAGTCAACGTTACTGTTGCTGGCTTAAGTAAAGCCACTTCTCAAATCAAGGCTAGGTGTGATATCAAGCTGCAAGCCCCTCACCCTTCATACGGCATTGGCCTATCCTGTCTTGTTCTCGATGAGATTACGGGTGTTACCCCAAGTTTTCGCGTCCAGCGAAACAGCTTCAAGGTTCCTGATAACATCAAGTTATCAGATCTGTCCTACGACCAACCGGGCACCATCGACATTCTGATTGGTTCGCCCATTTTCTGGCAGCTCCTTTGTATTGGACAAATTGGTCTAGGCCCAAATCTTCCCATCCTCCAAAAGACTCGTTTTGGTTGGATTGTTTCTGGCCCTACAGGCCCTCCTTCTGCGTACCCTGTACAGTGCAATCTTGGCACGATCGAGGATGCTTCTGACCCCATTGCTAGGTTTTGGCAACTCGAACATTACCCAGAGGAAAAGGTTCGCACAAATGAAGAGAACGCCTGTGAGGCACATTTCGTGCAAAATACGCAACGAGAAGCGAATGGTCGATTCGTTGTCTCTATCCCTTTCAAGAAACCTGTAGAGGTACTGGGTGATTCATTGCAAATCTCTCAGAAAAGATTCTTATCAGTAGAGAATATTTCAGATTCTGCAAGTAGTAAGGCTACCACGCGTAGCATCTTGCCTGAAATATCCCAGATTTCAGATTCTGCAAGTAGTAAGGCTACCACGCGTAGCATCTTGCCTGAAATATCCCAGATTTCAGATTCTACAAGTAGTAAGGCTACCAATCGTAGCAGTTTGTCTGAAATTTCCCAGATAGTTGACCCGCTGGGTCTGTCAAGCCTTTGGTGGCACGGTCCCACCTGGCTAAGCGAAAGTGAGGCATCTTGGCCTACTTCCATGTTCAATATTTCAGATTCTACAAGTGGTAAGGCTACCAATCGTAGCAGCTTGTCTGAAATATCCCAGATTTCAAATTCTACAAGTGGTGAGGCTACCAAACGTAGCATCTTGTCTGAAAGATCGCAGATATTTGACCCGCTGGGTCTGTTAAGCCTTTGGTGGCATGGTCCCACCTGGCTAAGCGAAGGCGAGGCATCTTGGCCTGCTTCCAAACATGTTGGTGCTGAGCTTCCAGAATTCAAAAAAGAAGTTCAGAGTCTTCCTGTAACCTCGGTTGAACCATTTCCGTTCAATCAGTATTCAAGCTTCGCTCGCTTACAACGAGTTACAGCTTATTGTTTTATCACAAAGGCAGTGCACCTTGAATTGGTCGCTGACCTTTCTACTGAAACCTTCTTAATGGCTTTTCGCCGGTTTGTGGCTCGTCGAGGCAAACCGCTCCATGTCTACTGAGACAACGGCACTAACTTTGTAGGCGCTAATTCCGAGTTAATCGAATTAGGCAATTTTCTCGCGGAACAAAACCCTTCTATTTCCGAATCAGTCGTGAACGACGGAGTAGCTTGGCATTTTATACCCGCGCACAGTCCCCACTTTGGTGGATTGTGGGAGGCCGGAATCAAGTCCTCCAAACATCACATACGTCGCGTTATAGGTAACGCTAGTCTAAATTATGATGAATTTAGCACTTTGTTAGCACAGGTGGAAGCGACATTAAACTCCCGACCCCTGTCCCCTTTGTCCTCTGATCCAAACGACCTTCAGCCTTTGACTCCTGCTCATTTCCTGATTGGTCGCCTATTGGTGTCACTGCCTGATCCCAACGTAACTGAGATAGTCGAGTCTCGGCTGTCTAAATACCAGAGAATACAACAACTTCACCAGAATGTGTGGAAGAGATGGAGTAAAGAGTACATCTCGGAACTCCAACAGCGCACCAAATGGCGCACGCATCTTTCGGACCTCCAGCCTGGTTCCATGGTCCTCATCAAGGATGACAATCAACCCCCTCTGAAGTGGAGGTTAGGCCGGGTCACCGAGCTGCACCCTGGCCTTGACGGCGTTACGCGTGTGGCGTCAGTGAACACTGTGTCAGGGATCGTGAAGCGATCCTTCGCTAAATTGTGCCCGCTACCTAGTGTTGTGAACTAGTGCGTTAGCGTTCAGCGCAGTTTTCGTAAAGCCTTTTGGCTCCCCATTGTTCGGGTTTTCTTGTACTAGATTAAGATCCATGTACTATTATGCTTTGTATATATGTGTGTTCATGTTACATGTTTTACTCTAGCTTTTACATGTCAACTCTGTACTGGTTTATTTGAAAGGTTACCCTTTCCAAGGCGGGCGGTATGTTAAGGACTTTATAAACTTTTGCCGCCTCTCTTGCATTCTGAATTCATACTGTGCGCAGTAGAAGGTCGAGCGGGCTTTGCCTCGCCGTTTCACTTACGTTTCATCTGTCAACGTGGCAGCATGCAATCCGGTCCGCTCTACGAAAGCTAATTCTTGTAAATGTTCAAATGTTCAGTGTGTTGTTTATTGCTAATAAAGTAACATATTTCCGGCTTTCAACGAGTGTATTTATTCAGTGAAACCTACAATTCATACAGTCCACAAATTCCAAGGCGAGCTGGCAATCAGGAATTTTCCAAATAACGGAAAACTGAGAAGGCTACAAACATAGACAAATATAAAGAAATTGTGATAAATAAGAAAACAAATACTTTACTTTACCCTGTTGTGCTTTGTTAAACTAGGGTAGGTTACTGGATTAGAAATTTAACTTGATATGTCACCTGCGTTTCGATGCAGTTGTAACACCAATTTGTCTTTTATCTTTCCAGTCTGAAAAATACAAAAATTGAATGTTAAAATAGAAAACAAACGTTTAGTTGACAATTTTTGAGTCTTTTTGAACGAAAGTACTCTCTGTGGTTGTAGATTCGCATTAGTATTTCATTTGTTTCCATTTTCTTCCAGCACTTAATTGCTCTCTTCCTTCAATTTTTGTTTTAAATTGGGAGTTGCCTAGACAATTATAAAAAAATTGTGATAAATAAGAAAACAAATACTTTACTTTACCCTGTTGTGCTTTGTTAAACTAGGGTACGTTACTGGATTAGAAATTTAACTTGATATGTCATCTGCGTTTCGATGTAGTTGTAACACCAATTTGTGCTTTATCTTTCCAGTCTGAAAAAAACAAAAATGGAATATTAAATTAGAAAAAAAACGTTTAGTTGACAATTTTTGAGTCTTTTTGAACGAAAGTACTCTCTGTGGTTGTAGATTCGCCTTAGTATTTCATTTGTTTCCATTTTCTTCCAGCACTTAATTGCTCTCTTCCTTCAATTTTTGTTTTAAATTAGTAGTTGCCTAGACAAATATAAAGAAATTGTGATAAATAAGAAAACAAATACTTTACTTTACCCTGTTGTGTTTTGTTAAACTAGGGTACGTTCCTTGATTAGAAATTTAACTCGATATGTCACCTGCGTTTCGATGTAGTTGTAACACCAATTTGTCCTTTATCTTTTCATTATTTTAGAACTAACAGTTAGTCTGGAAAAATAAGAACAGCTTTATGTTGTATTAAAAAAATATATTTACTTGAACTTTTTGGGTCTTTTTGAAATCAGGTCCGCTCTTTGGATGGAGCTAGGTCGAATATTTTACTTGTATTTCCATTTCCGTACAGCAACTATTTGTCCTTTACCTTTCCATTATTTTTCAACATACAGCTAGCCTGGTAAATACTAAAGTGAAACATTAAGTTGGAAAATAGTAAGTTCGTTTGACAGTTTAGGGCATCTTCGAACTCAGGTAAGCTCGTTGGTTGAAGATGAAATTATATATTTAATTTTCGTTTCTGTTCCTCGTTGCCCTTTACGTTTCCCTTAATTTTCCAACGCGGAGTTAGTATGTAAAAAACAAAAATGGAATGCTAAATTAGAAAAGACATGTTTAGTTGACAATTTTTGAGTCTTTTTGAAGGAAAGTACGCTCTGTGGTTGTAGATTCGCCTTAGTATTTAATTGGTGTCACCATTTTGTTCCAGCACTTAATGGCTCTCTTCTTTCAATTTTTGTTTTAAAGTGGAAGGTACCTAGACAAATATAAAACAATTGTGATAAATAAGAAAACAAATACTTTACTTTACACTGTTGTGCCTTGTCCAACTAAGGTACGTTCCTTGATTAGAAATTTAACTCGATATGTCACCTGCGTTTCGATGTAGTTGTAACACCAATTTGTCCTTTATCTTTTCATTATTTTAGAACTAACAGTTAGTCTGGAAAAATAAGAACAGCTTTATGTTGTATTAAAAAAATATATTTACTTGAAATTTTTGGGTCTTTTTGAAATCACTTCCGCTCTTTGGATCGAGCTAGGTCGAATATTTTACTTGTATTTCCATTTCCGTACAGCAACTATTTGTCCTTTACCTTTCCATTATTTTTCAACATACAGCTAGCCTGGTAAATACTAAAGTGAAACATTAAGTTGGAAAATAGTAAGTTCGTTTAACAGTTTAGGGCATCTTCGAACTCAGGTAAGCTCGTTGGTTGAAGATGAAATTATATATTTAATTTTCGTTTCAGTTCCTCGTTGCCCTTTACGTTTCCCTTAATTTTCCAACGCGGAGTTAGTATGTAAAAAACAAAAATGGAATGCTAAATTAGAAAACAAATGTTTAGTTGACAATTTTTGAGTCTTTTTGAAGGAAAGTACGCTCTGTGGTTGTAGATTCGCCTTAGTATTTAATTGGTGTCACCATTTTGTTCCAGCACTTAATGGCTCTCTTCTTTCAATTTTTGTTTTAAAGTGGAAGGTACCTAGACAAATATAAAACAATTGTGATAAATAAGAAAACAAATACTTTACTTTACACTGTTGTGCCTTGTCCAACTAAGGTACGTTCCTTGATTAGAAATTTAACTCGATATGTCACCTGCGTTTCGATGTAGTTGTAACACCAATTTGTCCTTTATCTTTTCATTATTTTAGAACTAACAGTTAGTCTGGAAAAATAAGAACAGCTTTATGTTGTATTAAAAAAATATATTTACTTGAAATTTTTGGGTCTTTTTGAAATCACTTCCGCTCTTTGGATCGAGCTAGGTCGAATATTTTACTTGTATTTCCATTTCCGTACAGCAACTATTTGTCGTTTACTTTTCCATTATTTTTCAACATACAGCTAGCCTGGTAAATACTAAAGTGAAATATTAAGTTGGAAAATAGTAAGTTCGTTTGACAGTTTAGGGCATCTTCGAACTCAGGTAAGCTCGTTGGTTGAAGATTAAATTATATATTTAATTTTCGTTTCAGTTCCTCGTTGCCCTTTACGTTTCCCTTAATTTTCCAACGCGGAGTTAGTATGTAAAAAACAAAAATGGAATGCTAAATTAGAAAAGACATGTTTAGTTGACAATTTTTGAGTCTTTTTGATCGAAAGGACGCTGTGTGGTTGTAGATTCGCCTTAGTATCTCACTTGTGTTTCCATTTTCTTCCGCACTTAATTGCTCTCCTCTTCCAATTTTTGTTTTAAAGTGGAAGGTACCTAGACAAATATAAAACAATTGTGATAAGTAAGAAAACAAATACTTTACTTTACACTGTTGTACCATGTCCAGCTAAGATAAGTTTCTTGATTAGAAATTTAACTCGGTATGTCACTTGCGTTTCCATCTAGTTGTAACATTAATAAATTTGTCCCTTATCTTTCAATATTTTAGAACGAACAGTTAGTCTGGAAAAATAAGAACAGCTTTATGTTGTATTAAAAAAAATATATTTACTTGAAATTTTTGGGTCTTTTTGAAATCAGGTCCGCTCTTTGGATCGAGCTAGGACGAATATTTTACTTGTATTTCCATTTCCGTACAGCAAGTATTTGTCCTTTACCTTTCTATTACTTTTCAACATACAGCTAGCCTGGAAAATACAAAAGTGAAATATTAAGTTGGAAAATAGTAAGTTCGTTTGACAGTTTAGTGCATCTTCGAACTCAGGTAAGCTCGTTGGTTGGAGATTCAATTTTATATTTTATTTTCGTTTCAGTTCCTCCTTGCCCTTTACGCTTCCCTTAATTTTCCAACGTACAGTTAAGCTGAAAAAAACAAAAATGGAATGTTAAATTAGAAAACAAACGTTTAATTGACAATTTTTGAGACTTTTTGAACGAAAGTACTCTCTGTGGTTGTAGATTCGCATTAGTATTTCATTTGTTTCCATTTTCTTCCAGCACTTAATTGCTCTCTTCCTTCAATTTTTGTTTTAAATTAGTAGTTGCCTTGACAAATATAAAGGAATTGTGATAAATAAGAAGACAAATACTTTACTTTACCCTGTTGTGCTTTGTTAAACTAGGGTACGTTACTGGATTAGAAATTTAACTTGATATGTCACCTGCGTTTCGATGTAGTTGTAACACCAATTTGTCCTTTATCTTTCCAGTCTGAAAAAAACAAAAATGGAATGTTAAATTAGAAAACAAACGTTTAGTTGACAATTTTTGAGACTTTTTGAACGAAAGTAGTCTCTGTGGTTGTAGATTCGCCTTAGTATTTCATTTGTTTCCATTTTCTTCCAGCACTTAATTGCTCTCTTCCTTCAATTTTTGTTTTAAATTGGGAGTTGCCTAGAGAAATATAAAGAAATTGCGATAAATAAGAAAACAAATACTTTACTTTACCCTATTGTGCTTTGTTAAAGTAGGGTACGTTACTGAATTAGAAATTTAACTTGATATGTCACCTGCGTTTCGATGTAGTTGTAACACCAATTTGTCCTTTATCTTTCCAGTCTGAAAAAAACAAAAATGGAATGTTAAATTAGAGAACAAACGTTTAGTTGACAATTTTTGAGACTTTTTGAACGAAAGTACTCTCTGTGGTTGTAGATTCGCCTTAGTATTTCATTTGTTTCCATTTTCTTCCAGCACTTAATTGCTCTCTTCCTTCAATTTTTGTTTTAAATTGGGAGTTGCCTAGACAAATATAAAGAAATTGTGATAAATAAGAAAACAAATACTTTACTTTACCCTGTTGTGCTTTGTTAAACTAAGGTACGTTACTGGATTAGAAATTTAACTTGATATGTCACCTGCGTTTCGATGTAGTTGTAACACCAATTTGTCCTTTATCTTTCCAGTCTGAAAAAAACAAAAATGGAATGTTAAATTAGAAAACAAACGTTTAGTTGACAATTTTTGAGACTTTTTGAACGAAAGGACTCTCTGTGGTTGTAGATTCGCCTTAGTATTTCATTTGTTTCCATTTTCTTCCAGCACTTAATTGCTCTCTTCCTTCAATTTTTGTTTTAAATTGGGAGTTGCCTAGACAATTATAAAGCAATTGTGATAAATAAGAAAACAAATACTTTACTTTACCCTGTTGTGCTTTGTTAAACTAGGGTACGTTACTGGATTAGAAATTTAACTTGATATGTCACCTGCGTTTCGATGTAGTTGTAACACCAATTTGTCCTTTATCTTTCCAGTCTGAAAAAAACAAAAATGGAATGTTAAATTAGAAAACAAACGTTTAGTTGACAATTTTTGAGACATTTTGAACGAAAGTACTCTCTGTGGTTGTAGATTCGCCTTAGTATTTCATTTGTTTCCATTTTCTTCCAGCACTTAATTGCTCTCTTCCTTCAATTTTTGTTTTAAATTGGGAGTTGCCTAGACAATTATAAAGAAATTGCGATAAATAAGAAAACAAATACTTTACTTTACCCTGTTGTGTTTTGTTAAACTAGGGTACGTTACTGGATTAGAAAGTTAACTCGATATGTCACCTGCGTTTCGATTTAGTTGTAACACCAATTTGTCCTTTATGTTTCCATAATTTTCGAACAAACATATAGTCTGGAAAAATAAGAATATTTTTAAACTGTATTAAAAAAATATATTTACTTGAAATTTTTGAGTCTTTTTGAAATCAGGCCCGCTCTTTGGATCGAGCTAGGTCGAATATTTTACTTGTATTTCCATTTCCGTACAGCAAGTATTTGTCCTTTACCTTTCCATTATTTTTCAACATGCAGCTAGCCTGGAAAATACAAAAGTGAAATATTAAGTTGGAAAATAGTAAGTTCGTATGACACTTTAGTGCATCTTCGAACTCAGGTAAGCTCGTTGGTTGGAGATTAAATTTTATATTTTATTTTCGTTTCAGTTCCTCCTTGCCCTTTACGCTTCCCTTAATTTTCCAACGTACAGTTAAGCTGAAAAAAACAAAAATGGAATGTTAAATTAGAAAACAAACGTTTAATTGACAATTTTTGAGTCTTTTTGAACGAAAGTACTCTCTGTGGTTGTAGATTCGCATTAGTATTTCATTTGTTTCCATTTTCTTCCAGCACTTAATTGCTCTCTTCCTTCAATTTTTGTTTTAAATTAGTAGTTGCCTAGACAAATATAAAGAAATTGTGATAAATAAGAAAACAAATACTTTACTTTACCCTGTTGTGTTTTGTTAAACTAGAGTACGTTCCTTGATTAGAAATTTAACTTGATATGTCATCTGCGTTTCGATGTAGTTGTAACACCAATTTGTGCTTTATCTTTCCAGTCTGAAAAAAACAAAAATGGAATATTAAATTAGAAAACAAACGTTTAGTTGACAATTTTTGAGTCTTTTTGAACGAAAGTACTCTCTGTGGTTGTAGATTCGCCTTAGTATTTCATTTGTTTCCATTTTCTTCCAGCACTTAATTGCTCTCTTCCTTCAATTTTTGTTTTAAATTAGTAGTTGCCTAGACAAATATAAAGAAATTGTGATAAATAAGAAAACAAATACTTTACTTTACCCTGTTGTGTTTTGTTAAACTAGGGTACGTTCCTTGATTAGAAATTTAACTCGATATGTCACCTGCGTTTCGATGTAGTTGTAACACCAATTTGTCCTTTATCTTTTCATTATTTTAGAACTAACAGTTAGTCTGGAAAAATAAGAACAGCTTTATGTTGTATTAAAAAAATATATTTACTTGAACTTTTTGGGTCTTTTTGAAATCACTTCCGCTCTTTGGATCGAGCTAGGTCGAATATTTTACTTGTATTTCCATTTCCGTACAGCAACTATTTGTCCTTTACCTTTCCATTATTTTTCAACATACAGCTAGCCTGGTAAATACTAAAGTGAAACATTAAGTTGGAAAATAGTAAGTTCGTTTGACAGTTTAGGGCATCTTCGAACTCAGGTAAGCTCGTTGGTTGAAGATGAAATTATATATTTAATTTTCGTTTCTGTTCCTCGTTGCCCTTTACGTTTCCCTTAATTTTCCAATGCGGAGTTAGTATGTAAAAAACAAAAATGGAATGCTAAATTAGAAAAGACATGTTTAGTTGACAATTTTTGAGTCTTTTTGAAGGAAAGTACGCTCTGTGGTTGTAGATTCGCCTTAGTATTTAATTGGTGTCACCATTTTGTTCCAGCACTTAATGGCTCTCTTCTTTCAATTTTTGTTTTAAAGTGGAAGGTACCTAGACAAATATAAAACAATTGTGATAAATAAGAAAACAAATACTTTACTTTACACTGTTGTGCCTTGTCCAACTAAGGTACGTTCCTTGATTAGAAATTTAACTCGATATGTCACCTGCGTTTCGATGTAGTTGTAACACCAAGTTGTCCTTTATCTTTTCATTATTTTAGAACTAACAGTTAGTCTGGAAAAATAAGAACAGCTTTATGTTGTATTAAAAAAATATATTTACTTGAAATTTTTGGGTCTTTTTGAAATCACTTCCGCTCTTTGGATCGAGCTAGGTCGAATATTTTACTTGTATTTCCATTTCCGTACAGCAACTATTTGTCCTTTACCTTTCCATTATTTTTCAACATACAGCTAGCCTGGTAAATACTAAAGTGAAACATTAAGTTGGAAAATAGTAAGTTCGTTTGACAGTTTAGGGCATCTTCGAACTCAGGTAAGCTCGTTGGTTGAAGATTAAATTATATATTTAATTTTCGTTTCAGTTCCTCGTTGCCCTTTACGTTTCCCTTAATTTTCCAACGCGGAGTTAGTATGTAAAAAACAAAAATGGAATGCTAAATTAGAAAAGAAATGTTTAGTTGACGATTTTTGAGTCTTTTTGAACGAAAGTACTCTCTGTGGTTGTAGATTCGCATTAGTATTTCATTTGTTTCCATTTTCTTCCAGCACTTAATTGCTCTCTTCCTTCAATTTTTGTTTTAAATTGGGAGTTGCCTAGACAATTATAAACAAATTGTGATAAATAAGAAAACAATTACTTTACTTTACCCTGTTGTGCTTTGTTAAACTAGGGTACGTTACTGGATTAGAAATTTAACTTGATATGTCATCTGCGTTTCGATGTAGTTGTAACACCAATTTGTGCTTTATCTTTCCAGTCTGAAAAAAACAAAAATGGAATATTAAATTAGAAAACAAACGTTTAGGTGACAATTTTTGAGTCTTTTTGAACGAAAGTACTCTCTGTGGTTGTAGATTCGCATTAGTATTTCATTTGTTTCCATTTTCTTCCAGCACTTAATTGCTCTCTTCCTTCAATTTTTGTTTTAAATTGGGAGTTGCCTAGACAATTATAAACAAATTGTGATAAATAAGAAAACAAATACTTTACTTTACCCTGTTGTGCTTTGTTAAACTAGGGTACGTTACTGGATTAGAAATTTAACTTGATATGTCATCTGCGTTTCGATGTAGTTGTAACACCAATTTGTGCTTTATCTTTCCAGTCTGAAAAAAACAAAAATGGAATATTAAATTAGAAAACAAACGTTTAGTTGACAATTTTTGAGTCTTTTTGAACGAAAGTACTCTCTGTGGTTGTAGATTCGCATTAGTATTTCATTTGTTTACATTTTCTTCCAGCACTTAATTGCTCTCTTCCTTCAATTTTTGTTTTAAATTGGGAGTTGCTTAGACAATTATAAACAAATTGTGATAAATAAGAAAACAAATACTTTACTTTACCCTGTTGTGCTTTGTTAAACTAGGGTACGTTACTGGATTAGAAATTTAACTTGATATGTCATCTGCGTTTCGATGTAGTTGTAACACCAATTTGTGCTTTATCTTTCCAGTCTGAAAAAAACAAAAATGGAATATTAAATTAGAAAACAAACGTTTAGTTGACAATTTTTGAGTCTTTTTGAACGAAAGTACTCTCTGTGGTTGTAGATTCGCCTTAGTATTTCATTTGTTTCCATTTTCTTCCAGCACTTAATTGCTCTCTTCCTTCAATTTTTGTTTTAAATTAGTAGTTGCCTAGACAAATATAAAGAAATTGTGATAAATAAGAAAACAAATACTTTACTTTACCCTGTTGTGTTTTGTTAAACTAGAGTACGTTCCTTGATTAAAAATTTAACTCGATATGTCACCTGCGTTTCGATGTAGTTGTAACACCAATTTGTCCTTTATCTTTTCATTATTTTAGAACTAACAGTTAGTCTGGAAAAATAAGAACAGCTTTATGTTGTATTAAAAAAATATATTTACTTGAACTTTTTGGGTCTTTTTGAAATCAGGTCCGCTCTTTGGATCGAGCTAGGTCGAATATTTTACTTGTATTTCCATTTCCGTACAGCAACTATTTGTTCCTTACCTTTCCATTATTTTTCAACATACAGCTAGCCTGGTAAATACTAAAGTGAAATATTAAGTTGGAAAATAGTAAGTTCGTTTGACAGTTTAGGGCATCTTCGAACTCAGGTAAGCTCGTTGGTTGAAGATTAAATTATATATTTAATTTTCGTTTCAGTTCCTCGTTGCCCTTTACGTTTCCCTTAATTTTCCAACGCGGAGTTAGTATGTAAAAAACAAAAATGGAATGCTAAATTAGAAAAGAAATGTTTAGTTGACAATTTTTGAGTCTTTTTGAACGAAAGGACGCTGTGTGGTTGTAGATTCGCCTTAGTATCTCATTTGTGTTTCCATTTTCTTCCGCACTTAATTGCTCTCCTCTTCCAATTTTTGTTTTAAAGTGGAAGGTACCTAGACAAATATAAAACAATTGTGATAAGTAAGAAAACAAATACTTTACTTTACACTGTTGTACCATGTCCAGCTAAGATAAGTTTCTTGATTAGAAATTTAACTCGGTATGTCACTTGCGTTTCCATCTAGTTGTAACATTAATAAATTTGTCCCTTATCTTTCATTATTTTAGAACGAACAGTTAGTCTGGAAAAATAAGAACAGCTTTATGTTGTATTAAAAAAAATATATTTACTTGAAATTTTTGGGTCTTTTTGAAATCAGGTCCGCTCTTTGGATCGAGCTAGTGTTACGGTATTAAAAGGACTTTGCGACACCCACCCAAGGTGAGCATCGCACCACGGAATCAGTCCTGAAAACCTGACACACTTGCCCTGAAATCGGTTCGAAATAGGCTAATAGGCCACGGCTGGAACGCTCAGGGAGTCGGGCGTGAGTCACCCGATACGTTCTGGGCAAGCGCGTTGTGGCATAATATATACAGGGTATGTCGAAATTATGAGGGCGCCACCAAGCCTGTTTTAACCCGGCTAACCGGGCCTGGACGGTTAGACGGGAGCGAAGCATGCAAAAATACTCCGCCAATAAGATTACTCAAGAGTTGCGAGGTCAAATAACAATTTCGGGATTGCCTTAAGCAAGGATTGTGATTAGGTGTCAATCCGACCACGACTACGCAGCTGTCTCACTCACCTGCACGCTCACAGCTTCCTCGTTCCGTCGTACAATAATCCGTACAATAAAGGGGCGTCTATCTGTAACAGAACATGCACAAGCCGAAACAAACAATAGTTCCCTTAACTAACCAATCATATATTTCACTTCGGGTTACAATGGGGTAGCAGAATGCGTCGCCCTGTATCTAACCTTAATCTATAATTAAGGGCACCAGCTGGCACGCGCGCTCTAAACTTAACGACAGATGTTGAACATTAGTGAACAGCAATAATAGGTAGTAACGAGTAGGTACAAAGATACACGTTGCCTTATGCAAGGGCAGCGACGATTTACATTTGCCTTCACGGCATGAACAGTCTGCAAGTCTAAATGAATACACTAGCGTAGTAATGAGTAGTAATGAGTAACACTCGCGTTCACAGCGGTAATCAGGTTAAAGGCACATACCTTAATGCGTAGGCGGCGAGGGAGCCTGGTACAGTTGAGTTGCGACGAGCTGCAATCGTAGGTGGCAGGTACCTTCGGTGTTACAACGGCGAAAGGGGGTGAATGCATAACCGCCTCAATGGCGACGGGAGACGCGTCAGGACGCGTACAACGGGACGACGAAAAGAATGGGGGCCTCACTCGTTCTGCTGAACCAAATCCTCGTAGGTCGAGATGAAGGGGGCCCGACCCCTCACTAACAGTAGCAGGAACTGGGCTCCAAAAACACCCACGTTACGCCGAAGACCACTCGACAAATTCCGACTCACAACCACCACACAAGCGCTCTCTGCAATGGGCTCCGGACGACTGCCTTTAAGGCGAAAACGTTTGTAACAAAATTGCTGAAGCAGCACTTGACGGAAAAAAGACTGACGCCCCCGCCATAATGGCGGGAGCGCCGCACGAAGCACACACTATCCGACCACTTGCTTGATCGACGGCTCTCGGCTGAATGCCCGAGGGAAGCGTTGGCAAAAGGTCACCTTCGCCGCGTCCCCCACGTGACTAAACCACAGCGAATCGCAAGGCGATGAAATGAAACCAACCAATGCGGGCCACGCTGGTATCACGCCGCCACAGCGTGCTAAATGAAACAAACCAATGCGGGCCACGCTGGTATCACGCCGCCACAGCGTGCTATTCAGAATTCAGAAAAACGCCATCAGAGGAGAGCTCCAACCGACGACAAATACTGCTTTTGGGGCTAAATATGTGCGAAATCGTGATTCTGGAATTAGGCGATGGAGCCAAATAAAGAGCTAAAAGGGCTTAGCATACGGGCACGCTGCTCTAAGCTTAGGCGGCTATTCAAAATACCAAAATGACCTAACTAACGGCGTGAAATGCAATTAAGCATCTGAAACAGCAAAATGACTTAACACTCCCCTTACTTGAAAGAGAGTTCCCCGAAGTCTCTTATAAAACAACGAGGCATTTTGGCTGCGGCGCCACGAGCACTCAAACGGCCGGAAACGCTGATACGATAGCTGTACCCCCAAAGGAATTACGCACACCGGCCACCAGATAGAGTACGACAGGAGGGAAGAGAGAAGAGGAAGAAGAAAGACTTGATACGCCAGTAGAAAATACGTAAATTGGGTCACAATCGGGTACAAAATATGGGTCTAAATGGGGTACAAATAAGTCTTACACCTGTGGACACTTCCGACCAACCGTTCCAAAAGAACACAGGGAGGGGGGGGGGGTATAGAAATGGAAGTCCAAAGCCCCACCCAAGGGTTACCTGAAGAGGGCACGCTGCGCGTCACGAGATCGGCGCATTGTGTGGATCCCACAACTGGTATGAGTACCCAAGAGAAGAGGATGAACCACAAAAAAAAAAGGAAAATAGTTGTGACAGAAACTGTCAAAATTAGTCATAATCAGGAATAGGAAAAACTCAGTCCACCGAAATCCTCAATCGATGCCGATGCCGGAGCCAAGTCGACTATTAAACCGCAAAGCGCGAGCTCGAAAATGACTCCAACACCGAACACCAAAAGAAAATCACGAAGAACCAAGTCTCCAAGGGTGTAGGCGTTCGATGACGCATGCCCAATAAATCCTTTTCAGAACTCCATGCGGCCCAAAGGGACTACCTTATTACGACAGGGTCCGCACGAAACAAAATGACCAGAAACACGCTCTCTTTATGTAATCCCACACAGGTGGTTGAAAATGGCGACGGCCAACGGTACGGTAAAAGAGCGCTAGGCCACGAACACAACAGGGCATTACTACAAAAAAAAGTCAAAAACCTTTAAATACTCAAAATCTTTCCACTCAAGAAACCTCATGCGGACAGCAGGCCATTACCGCCACACAAAGCTCAGAAGCTTCAACGAAACTGTTCACAAAGAACACGACACTTGACAACATGACGTCATCAGTCAAAAAGGGTACGGTAAATGACAACAAAACGTCAACAGGTACGAAACATTCCGACCAGCGGCAAAAGCTCGTTAAATGCTAACGGAAAGTGTACAAAACACTACGATGACTGTTAGGGGTGTCCACGAAGAAGTCGGTAAACCAGGTTGGGCGGTACATGATAATAATGAGTATGAGATAAAGGCCAACGAAAATAACTACACCAAACCAACTAAGAAGATGGCCTGAGGGACGTAATAACCGCACGAGCGAATCTCCCCAAGCACACCAACAGCACACCAAAACTTATCAACAAACCAAAACACGGTGATGAAGCTGAAAATGAATTCCAACCTGCTCACCAAAAATCAACGCGGCACAACACCAAACGATAGCAAAAGAAAAATTGTCAAAATCGGTAATCATCAACGTCAAAATCGATAAACCTCGCTAACGTGAACGTCAAAATCGATAAACGTCAGTTCGGTACAACAAAAGTGTCAACTTAGCCCAAGGCTAAACAATGTAAACGACAGGGAATCGAAACTCCCACCTAAGCCTTCGAAAAGACTTAAAAAAACAAGGTCGGTACCTTCACTCAACAACACCTGGTACTAAATCCGACTAATACGGGATAAAAATCTGCACTGAATGCAACGAAACATCTCGGTAGTATGAACTGGCTAAGAAAACAAGAAACGACGGTAAAAATGACGGAAAAGATCCTCAAAATATGAAAAGACATGGAAACACACAAGAAGAAAACTCAAAAAGGCAATAAACAACAAGAAAACACAAAACTACAAATAGAAAATAAGAAAAGACAGGAAAAAACATAAAGAAAACAAGAAAAGAAACGTAAAGACAAATGACAACTAAGAAAAAACATATACACGGTCAATAAAACTAATGAAAATAAACTAAGAACAGGAAAAGACAAGAAAAGACATATAGAAAACAGAAGAAAACAGGAAAAGACAAATAGAAAACAAGAAAAGAAGCTTGGTAAAATATTCTACTAAGAAAAAAAAACGGTTTACCAGTCCATACCACTTCGAAATGACGAAAAAAAAACATTTGTGACAACAATATAAATGACACAACAAGGCTACAATGCCTAAAATGCCCCAGAGGCGGGCGCCAAAATTAAGACACACAGCGCAAAAAAAAGGAAAACCCCAAAATGAGGTCGAGCGTTGTCGTGCACCAATAGGCTCCAAACGTTGGAATAGCCAAAATCAAGGCACCACGGGTGGCTTGACGACAGAACCAAACAGACACAACCCCACGTTAGGGAACCAAAATTAAGACGTACAACGAAGGGGCTTGACGAGAAGACGAATATCGGAAAAGAACAGGCCCCACGTTGGGCGCCAAAATTAAGACGCACAACGGGTGGGCTTAACGAGAAAAAGGCCAACAAATGCCCCACATGCGGGCGCCAAAATTAGCCTGTTACGGTATTAAAAGGACTTTACGACACCCACCCAAGGTGAGCATCGCACCACGGAATCAGTCCTGAAAACCTGACACACTTGCCCTGAAATCGGTTCGAAATAGGCTAATAGGCCACGGCTGGAACGCTCAGGGAGTCGGGCGTGAGTCACCCGATACGTTCTGGGCAAGCGCGTTGTGGCATAATATATACAGGGTATGTCGAAATTATGAGGGCGCCACCAAGCCTGTCTTAACCCGGCTAACCGGGCCTGGACGGTTAGACGGGAGCGAAGCATGCAAAAATACTCCGCCAATAAGATTACTCAAGAGTTGCGAGGTCAAATAACAATTTCGGGATTGCCTTAAGCAAGGATTGTGATTAGGTGTCAATCCGACCACGACTACGCAGCTGTCTCACTCACCTGCACGCTCACAGCTTCCTCGTTCCGTCGTACAATAATCCGTACAATAAAGGGGCGTCTATCTGTAACAGAACATGCACAAGCCGAAACAAACAATAGTTCCCTTAACTAACCAATCATATATTTCACTTCGGGTTACAATGGGGTAGCAGAATGCGTCGCCCTGTATCTAACCTTAATCTATAATTAAAGGCACCAGCTGGCACGCGCGCTCTAAACTTAACGACAGATGTTGAACATTAGTGAACAGCAATAATAGGTAGTAACGAGTAGGTACAAAGATACACGTTGCCTTATGCAAGGGCAGCGACGATTTACATTTGCCTTCACGGCATGAACAGTCTGCAAGTCTAAATGAATACACTAGCGTAGTAATGAGTAGTAATGAGTAACACTCGCGTTCACAGCGGTAATCAGGTTAAAGGCACATACCTTAATGCGTAGGCGGCGAGGGAGCCTGGTACAGTTGAGTTGCGACGAGCTGCAATCGTAGGTGGCAGGTACCTTCGGTGTTACAACGGCGAAAGGGGGTGAATGCATAACCGCCTCAATGGCGACGGGAGACGCATCAGGACGCGTACAACGGGACGACGAAAAGAATGGGAGCCTCACTCGTTCTGCTGAACCAAATCCTCGTAGGTCGAGATGAAGGGGGCCCGACCCCTCACTAACAGTAGCAGGAACTGGGCTCCAAAAACACCCACGTTACGCCGAAGACCACTCGACAAATTCCGACTCACAACCACCACACAAGCGCTCTCTGCAATGGGCTCCGGACGACTGCCTTTAAGGCGAAAACGTTTGTAACAAAATTGCTGAAGCAGCACTTGACGGAAAAAAGACTGACGCCCCCGCCATAATGGCGGGAGCGCCGCACGAAGCACACACTATCCGACCACTTGCTTGATCGACGGCTCTCGGCTGAATGCCCGAGGGAAGCGTTGGCAAAAGGTCACCTTCGCCGCGTCCCCCACGTGACTAAACCACAGCGAATCGCAAGGCAATGAAATGAAACCAACCAATGCGGGCCACGCTGGTATCACGCCGCCACAGCGTGCTAAATGAAACAAACCAATGCGGGCCACGCTGGTATCACGCCGCCACAGCGTGCTATTCAGAATTCAGAAAAACGCCATCAGAGGAGAGCTCCAACCGACGACAAATACTGCTCTTGGGGATAAATATGTGCGAAATCGTGATTCTGGAATTAGGCGATGGAGCCAAATAAAGAGCTAAAAGGGCTTAGCATACGGGCACGCTGCTCTAAGCTTAGGCGGCTATTCAAAATACCAAAATGACCTAACTAACGGCGTGAAATGCAATTAAGCATCTGAAACAGCAAAATGACTTAACACTAGGTCGAATATTTTACTTGTATTTCCATTTCCGTACAGCAACTACTTGTCCTTTACCTTTCCATTATTTTTCAACATACAGCTAGCCTGGAAAATACAAAACTGAAATATTAAGTTGGAAAATAGTAAGTTCGTTTGACACTTTAGTGCATCTTCGAACTCAGGTAAGCTCGTTGGTTGAAGATTAAATTTTTATTTCATTTTCCTTTCAGTTCCTCCTTGCCCTTTACGTTTCCCTTAATTTTCCAACGCGGAGGGTGCATGAAAAAAACAAAATTGGAATGTTAAATTAGAAAACAAATGTTTAGTTGACAATTTTTGAGTCTTTTTGAACGAAAGCACGCTCTGTGGTTGTAGATTCGCCTTAGTATTTCATTTGTGTTTCCATTTCCTTCCAGCACTTAATTGCTCTCTTCTTTCAATTTTTGTTTTAAAGTGAAAGGTACCTAGACAAATATAGAACAATTGTGATAAATAAGTAAACAAATGCTTTACTTTACACTGTTGTAACTTGTCAAACTAAGGTACGTTCCTTGTTTAGAAATTTAACTTGATATGTCGCCTACGTTTCGAAGTAGTTGTAATACCAATTTGTGCTTTATCTTTTCATTATTTTCGAACGAACAGATAGTCTGGAAAAATAAGAAGAATTTTATGTTGTATTAAAAAAATATATTTACTTGAAATTTTTGGGTCTTTTTGAAATCAGGTCCGCTCATTGGATCGAGCTAGGTCGAATATTTTACTTGTATTTCCATTTCCGTCAGCAACTACTTGTCCTTTACCTTTCCATTATTTTTCAACATACAGCTAGCCTGGAAAATACAAAAGTGAAATATTAAGTTGGAAAATAGTAAGTTCGTTTGACACTTTAGTGCATCTTCGAACTCAGGTAAGCTCGTTGGTTGAAGATTAAATTTTATATTACATTTTTGTATACCAATTTGTGCTTTATCTTTTCATTATTTTCGAACGAACAGATAGTCTGGAAAAATAAGAAGAATTTTATGTTGTATTAAAAAAATATATTTACTTGACATTTTTGAGTCTTTTTGAAATCAGGCCCGCTCTTTGGATCGAGCTAGGTCGAATATTTTACTTGTATTTCCATTTCCGTACAGCAAGTATTTGTCCTTTACCTTTCTATTACTTTTCAACATACAGCTAGCCTGGAAAATACAAAAGTGAAATATTAAGTTGGAAAATAGTAAGTTCGTTTGACAGTTTAGTGCATCTTCGAACTCAGGTAAGCTCGTTGGTTGGAGATTTAATTTTATATTTTATTTTCGTTTCAGTTCCTCCTTGCCCTTTACGCTTCCCTTAATTTTCCAACGTACAGTTAGGCTGAAAAAAACAAAAATGGAATGTTAAATTAGCAAACAAACGTTTAATTGACAATTTTTGAGACTTTTTGAACGAAATTACTCTCTGTGGTTGTAGATTTGCCTTAGTATTTCAGTTGTTTCCATTTTCTTCCAGCACTTAATTGCTCTTTTCCTTCAATTTTTGTTTTAAATTAGTAGTTGCCTAGACTGTTAAGGACTTTATAAACTTTTGCCGCCTCTCTTGCATTCTGAATTTATACTGTGCGCAGTAGAAGGTCGAGCGGGCTTTGCCTCGCCGTTTCACTTACGTTTCATCTGTCAACGTGGCAGCATGCAAACCGGTCCGCTCTACGAAAGCTAATTCTTGTAAATGTTCAAATGTTCAGTGTGTTGTTTATTGCTAATAAAGTAACATATTTCCGGCTTTCAACGAGTGTATTTATTCAGTGAAACCTACAATTCATACAGTCCACAAATTCCAAGGCGAGCTGGCAATCAGGAATTTTCCAAATAACGGAAAACTGAGAAGGCTACAAACATTGGTCCTTCGAGCCGGATTAAACCACATTAGGTCATTGCGAGTCCAATCGCGACAGCATTCGACAACATTGGTCATTGGCAAGTACAAAAGCATATTCAGTTTTGTATTGCATCGCATGTAATCGACCACAGCGTCCCATATACGCAGCAACGCGTGGAACGAAGAGGGCACATGCGGTGCCCGTAACGAGAGGAAGGAAGACAGCAGACGGTGCTATCAACGCCAAGTTCGTGCACGTGGGCATTGCAGCTGCAAGCCAGACGGTAGTACGAAACACAGCAACGAGGAAAACCGGCAAGGCGGCACACACCAATATCAATGTAAGCCTAATTTCCTATTTTTGTGATTTTCCTATGCATAAATTTGGTTTATTTCGTCTGTGTTTGCACATGTGCATAATTTCAGCTGCGTATTATTGCGTAAACAAATGGTTTATGATTCATATAAACATTTTAATTGCGTGAAATGCCAAGCTATTACGTTTGTTAGCGATAACCCCTGCATTTTCAAATTGCAGAGGCGTTTGCGTTGTTAAAACAGTCTCGCGTTCGTGGCGCAATTTGGTCTTGCGTAGTACACGGCCATCCGCGTCGTGATTCATTCCGAATACCGGAGGCGTACCAAATTCGCGCCAGAGGCGTGCGAAAGGTTTTATCATTAAAGAATATTTCAGATTCTGCAAGTAGTAAGGCTACCGCGCGTAGCATCTTGCCTGAAATATCACAGATAGTTAACCCGTTGGGTCCGCGTACCAGAAGCGTACAAAATTCACGCCAGTGGCGTACGAAAAGTTAGTTCGACCTGTTAAATTGGTTTTAATTTCAACAATTATGGATTCGCTTGTTAGGGCACGTGGCTCTATTAAAGGCAAGCTTACGCGTTTTGCAAATTACGTGCAATCTTTGCAAATAATTCATGATGAAGATCAATTCTTATCTAGCGCTCAGATTGTTCAATTGCAGAAAAGATTGGATGCTATAGCTGCCGTGTTATCAGAATATTATGCAGTTCATGAGCAAATTTTAGAAACCAGTGAGGATGTAGAATCTGAAATGCAGCAACAAGTCGAATTTGAAGACTCTTATTTTCTTGCAATTTCACAAGCTGAATGTTTGATTAAGGAATACAACAAACAGTCTGATGTTGCACCAGATCGTTCTGGATCTCCTAACGGTAGCGTAAGATCAACGCATTCAAATTGCAGTTCGCATTGCAATAATCAAGCTGTACGCCTTCCTACCATTTCGATTCCCACATATTCAGGGAACGTGTCAGAATGGCTGGAATTTCGTGAGATTTTTATTAGTTTAATTCATGAGAATCAAGCGTTAACTAATATTCAAAAGCTGCATTACCTAAAGGCTAGTTTACAGGGTGATGCAAGCCAAATTATAAAAAGTTTAGAGTTTACTGCGGGTAATTATACTCTAGCTTGGGATGCATTGTGCAATCGATACAATGATCCAAAAATTCTGGTTCATAACCACCTCAAGGCTATTTTTGAGCTTGAATCTTGCAGTAAGGAATCTGCAACTAAATTACGTACGATTAGCGATATGTTATTCAAACATTTTGCAGCAATCAAATCATTAGCTACCGAAAGCGAGCTTCTTGATTTTGTTATAATTTATGTAGTTTCTAAAAAACTGGACCCCACTACATTTCGTGAATGGGAGGTCCTTAGAAACCGGTCAAGTTCTGACCTGCCTAATCTTGATGAGTTCAAGGAATTCTTACAAAATACAGCAAATCTTCTAGAAACTCTGGAAGTAAAAAATGTTAAGCTTGTACCCGAAAGGTCTTCCAAGGTACATTCTAAATCATTTGTGTCGGGTACCCCTTCGTGTCCACTTTGTAAAGGATCTCATTCCTTGTACAAATGCGATAAGTTTGTCAAGCTGTCTGTTCTTGACAGAAAGTCAAAGGCAAAAGAGCTCCGCGTATGCTTTAATTGCCTAACTCAGGGTCACCTATCGAGCCTCTGTAGCTCCAAACATACGTGTAGAAAGTGCAAATCAAGGCACAACACACTTCTTCATGAGGATAAACCTCAAAATGCTTCTTCTAGTCAACCAGGATCTGCGATGTCGGCAGAAACCCCTGTTGAGCTAAATCAATCGATTTCTGCATTCTGTTCGAATGCTTTTCAGGTACTCATACCTACGGCTACCGCTAAACTCATCGCTGATGATGGTACGCCTCACGTTGTGCGAATCCTGCTGGATTCCGGTTCCCAATCGAACTTCATACGTTCAGATTTGTGTAAAAGGTTGAAGCTTCCAATTCGCGAAGTCAACGTTACTGTTGCTGGCTTAAGTAAAGCCACTTCTCAAATCAAGGCTAGGTGTGATATCAAGCTGCAAGCCCCTCACCCTTCATACGGCATTGGCCTATCCTGTCTTGTTCTCGATGAGATTACGGGTGTTACCCCAAGTTTTCGCGTCCAGCGAAACAGCTTCAAGGTTCCTGATAACATCAAGTTATCAGATCTGTCCTACGACCAACCGGGCACCATCGACATTCTGATTGGTTCGCCCATTTTCTGGCAGCTCCTTTGTATTGGACAAATTGGTCTAGGCCCAAATCTTCCCATCCTCCAAAAGACTCGTTTTGGTTGGATTGTTTCTGGCCCTACAGGCCCTCCTTCTGCGTACCCTGTACAGTGCAATCTTGGCACGATCGAGGATGCTTCTGACCCCATTGCTAGGTTTTGGCAACTCGAACATTACCCAGAGGAAAAGGTTCGCACAAATGAAGAGAACGCCTGTGAGGCACATTTCGTGCAAAATACGCAACGAGAAGCGAATGGTCGATTCGTTGTCTCTATCCCTTTCAAGAAACCTGTAGAGGTACTGGGTGATTCATTGCAAATCTCTCAGAAAAGATTCTTATCAGTAGAGAATATTTCAGATTCTGCAAGTAGTAAGGCTACCACGCGTAGCATCTTGCCTGAAATATCCCAGATTTCAGATTCTGCAAGTAGTAAGGCTACCACGCGTAGCATCTTGCCTGAAATATCCCAGATTTCAGATTCTACAAGTAGTAAGGCTACCAATCGTAGCAGCTTGTCTGAAATTTCCCAGATAGTTGACCCGCTGGGTCTGTCAAGCCTTTGGTGGCACGGTCCCACCTGGCTAAGCGAAAGTGAGGCATCTTGGCCTACTTCCATGTTCAATATTTCAGATTCTACAAGTGGTAAGGCTACCAATCGTAGCAGCTTGTCTGAAATATCCCAGATTTCAAATTCTACAAGTGGTGAGGCTACCAAGCGTAGCATCTTGTCTGAAAGATCGCAGATATTTGACCCGCTGGGTCTGTTAAGCCTTTGGTGGCATGGTCCCACCTGGCTAAGCGAAGGCGAGGCATCTTGGCCTGCTTCCAAACATGTTGGTGCTGAGCTTCCAGAATTCAAAAAAGAAGTTCAGAGTCTTCCTGTAACCTCTGTTGAACCATTTCCGTTCAATCAGTATTCAAGCTTCGCTCGCTTACAACGAGTTACAGCTTATTGTTTTATCACAAAGGCAGTGCACCTTGAATTGGTCGCTGACCTTTCTACTGAAACCTTCTTAATGGCTTTTCGCCGGTTTGTGGCTCGTCGAGGCAAACCGCTCCATGTCTACTGAGACAACGGCACTAACTTTGTAGGCGCTAATTCCGAGTTAATCGAATTAGGCAATTTTCTCGCGGAACAAAACCCTTCTATTTCCGAATCAGTCGTGAACGACGGAGTAGCTTGGCATTTTATACCCGCGCACAGTCCCCACTTTGGCGGATTGTGGGAGGCCGGAATCAAGTCCTCCAAACATCACATACGTCGCGTTATAGGTAACGCTAGTCTAAATTATGATGAATTTAGCACTTTGTTAGCACAGGTGGAAGCGACATTAAACTCCCGACCCCTGTCCCCTTTGTCCTCTGATCCAAACGACCTTCAGCCTTTGACTCCTGCTCATTTCCTGATTGGTCGCCTGTTGGTGTCACTGCCTGATCCCAACGTAACTGAGATAGTCGAGTCTCGGCTGTCTAAATACCAGAGAATACAACAACTTCACCAGAATGTGTGGAAGAGATGGAGTAAAGAGTACATCTCGGAACTCCAACAGCGCACCAAATGGCGCACGCATCTTTCGGACCTCCAGCCTGGTTCCATGGTCCTCATCAAGGATGACAATCAACCCCCTCTGAAGTGGAGGTTAGGCCGGGTCACCGAGCTGCACCCTGGCCTTGACGGCGTTACGCGTGTGGCGTCAGTGAACACTGTGTCAGGGATCGTGAAGCGATCCTTCGCTAAATTGTGCCCGCTACCTAGTGTTGTGAACTAGTGCGTTAGCGTTCAGCGCAGTTTTCGTAAAGCCTTTTGGCTCCCCATTGTTCGGGTTTTCTTGTACTAGATTAAGATCCATGTACTATTATGCTTTGTATATATGTGTGTTCATGTTACATGTTTTACTCTAGCTTTTACATGTCAACTCTGTACTGGTTTATTTGAAAGGTTACCCTTTCCAAGGCGGGCGGTATGTTAAGGACTTTATAAACTTTTGCCGCCTCTCTTGCATTCTGAATTCATACTGTGCGCAGTAGAAGGTCGAGCGGGCTTTGCCTCGCCGTTTCACTTACGTTTCATCTGTCAACGTGGCAGCATGCAATCCGGTCCGCTCTACGAAAGCTAATTCTTGTAAATGTTCAAATGTTCAGTGTGTTGTTTATTGCTAATAAAGTAACATATTTCCGGCTTTCAACGAGTGTATTTATTCAGTGAAACCTACAATTCATACAGTCCACAAATTCCAAGGCGAGCTGGCAATCAGGAATTTTCCAAATAACGGAAAACTGAGAAGGCTACAAACATAGACAAATATAAAGAAATTGTGATAAATAAGAAAACAAATACTTTACTTTACCCTGTTGTGCTTTGTTAAACTAGGGTAGGTTACTGGATTAGAAATTTAACTTGATATGTCACCTGCGTTTCGATGCAGTTGTAACACCAATTTGTCTTTTATCTTGCCAGTCTGAAAAATACAAAAATTGAATGTTAAATTAGAAAACAAACGTTTAGTTGACAATTTTTGAGTCTTTTTGAACGAAAGTACTCTCTGTGGTTGTAGATTCGCATTAGTATTTCATTTGTTTCCATTTTCTTCCAGCACTTAATTGCTCTCTTCCTTCAATTTTTGTTTTAAATTGGGAGTTGCCTAGACAATTATAAAAAAATTGTGATAAATAAGAAAACAAATACTTTACTTTACCCTGTTGTGCTTTGTTAAACTAGGGTACGTTACTGGATTAGAAATTTAACTTGATATGTCATCTGCGTTTCGATGTAGTTGTAACACCAATTTGTGCTTTATCTTTCCAGTCTGAAAAAAACAAAAATGGAATATTAAAAGAAAACAAATGTTTAGTTGACAATTTTTGAGTCTTTTTGAAGGAAAGTACGCTCTGTGGTTGTAGATTCGCCTTAGTATTTAATTGGTGTCACCATTTTGTTCCAGCACTTAATGGCTCTCTTCTTTCAATTTTTGTTTTAAAGTGGAAGGTACCTAGACAAATATAAAACAATTGTGATAAATAAGAAAACAAATACTTTACTTTACACTGTTGTGCCTTGTCCAACTAAGGTACGTTCCTTGATTAGAAATTTAACTCGATATGTCACCTGCGTTTCGATGTAGTTGTAACACCAATTTGTCCTTTATCTTTTCATTATTTTAGAACTAACAGTTAGTCTGGAAAAATAAGAACAGCTTTATGTTGTATTAAAAAAATATATTTACTTGAACTTTTTGGGTCTTTTTGAAATCAGGTCCGCTCT
Organism: Agriotes lineatus; assembly: GCA_940337035.1. Lineage (NCBI taxonomy): Eukaryota > Metazoa > Arthropoda > Insecta > Coleoptera > Elateridae > Agriotes > Agriotes lineatus. Next base: position 91,303 of record CALNHX010001412.1, read on the forward strand.
TTGGATCGAGCTAGGTCGAATATTTTACTTGTATTTCCATTTCCGTACAGCAACCATTTGTTCTTTACCTTTCCATTATTTTTCAACATACAGCTAGCCTGGTAAATACTAAAGTGAAACATTAAGTTGGAAAATAGTAAGTTCGTTTGACAGTTTAGGGCATCTTCGAACTCAGGTAAGCTCGTTGGTTGAAGATTAAATTATATATTTAATTTTCGTTTCAGTTCCTCGTTGCCCTTTACGTTTCCCTTAATTTTCCAACGCGGAGTTAGTATGTAAAAAACAAAAATGGAATGTTAAATTAGAAAACAAATGTTTAGTTGACAATTTTTGAGTCTTTTTGAAGGAAAGTACGCTCTGTGGTTGTAGATTCGCCTTAGTATTTAATTGGTGTCACCATTTTGTTCCAGCACTTAATGGCCTATTCTTTAAATTTTTGTTTTAAAGTGGAAGGTACCTAGACAAATATAAAACAATTGTGATAAATAAGAAAACAAATACTTTACTTTACACTGTTGTGCCTTGTCCAACTAAGGTACGTTCCTTGATTAGAAATTTAACTCGATATGTCACCTGCGTTTCGATGTAGTTGTAACACCAATTTGTCCTTTATCTTTTCATTATTTTAGAACTAACAGTTAGTCTGGAAAAATAAGAACAGCTTTATGTTGTATTAAAAAAATATATTTACTTGAAATTTTTGGGTCTTTTTGAAATCACTTCCGCTCTTTGGATCGAGCTAGGTCGAATATTTTACTTGTATTTCCATTTCCGTACAGCAACTATTTGTCGTTTACCTTTCCATTATTTTTCAACATACAGCTAGCCTGGTAAATACTAAAGTGAAATATTAAGTTGGAAAATAGTAAGTTCGTTTGACAGTTTAGGGCATCTTCGAACTCAGGTAAGCTCGTTGGTTGAAGATTAAATTATATATTTAATTTTCGTTTCAGTTCCTCGTTGCCCTTTACGTTTCCCTTAATTTTCCAACGCGGAGTTAGTATGTAAAAAACAAAAATGGAATGCTAAATTAGAAAAGACATGTTTAGTTGACAATTTTTGAGTCTTTTTGATCGAAAGGACGCTGTGTGGTTGTAGATTCGCCTTAGTATCTCATTTGTGTTTCCATTTTCTTCCGCACTTAATTGCTCTCCTCTTCCAATTTTTGTTTTAAAGTAGAAGGTACCTAGACAAATATAAAACAATTGTGATAAGTAAGAAAACAAATACTTTACTTTACACTGTTGTACCATGTCCAGCTAAGATAAGTTTCTTGATTAGAAATTTAACTCGGTATGTCACTTGCGTTTCCATCTAGTTGTAACATTAATAAATTTGTCCCTTATCTTTCAATATTTTAGAACGAACAGTTAGTCTGGAAAAATAAGAACAGCTTTATGTTGTATTAAAAAAAAATATATTTACTTGAAATTTTTGGGTCTTTTTGAAATCAGGCCCGCTCTTTGGATCGAGCTAGGACGAATATTTTACTTGTATTTCCATTTCCGTACAGCAAGTATTTGTCCTTTACCTTTCTATTACTTTTCAACATACAGCTAGCCTGGAAAATACAAAAGTGAAATATTAAGTTGGAAAATAGTAAGTTCGTTTGACAGTTTAGTGCATCTTCGAACTCAGGTAAGCTCGTTGGTTGGAGATTCAATTTTATATTTTATTTTCGTTTCAGTTCCTCCTTGCCCTTTACGCTTCCCTTAATTTTCCAACGTACAGTTAAGCTGAAAAAAACAAAAATGGAATGTTAAATTAGAAAACAAACGTTTAATTGACAATTTTTGAGACTTTTTGAACGAAAGTACTCTCTGTGGTTGTAGATTCGCATTAGTATTTCATTTGTTTCCATTTTCTTCCAGCACTTAATTGCTCTCTTCCTTCAATTTTTGTTTTAAATTAGTAGTTGCCTTGACAAATATAAAGGAATTGTGATAAATAAGAAGACAAATACTTTACTTTACCCTGTTGTGCTTTGTTAAACTAGGGTACGTTACTGGATTAGAAATTTAACTTGATATGTCACCTGCGTTTCGATGTAGTTGTAACACCAATTTGTCCTTTATCTTTCCAGTCTGAAAAAAACAAAAATGGAACGTTAAATTAGAAAACAAACGTTTAGTTGACAATTTTTGAGACTTTTTGAACGAAAGTAGTCTCTGTGGTTGTAGATTCGCCTTAGTATTTCATTTGTTTCCATTTTCTTCCAGCACTTAATTGCTCTCTTCCTTCAATTTTTGTTTTAAATTGGGAGTTGCCTAGAGAAATATAAAGAAATTGCGATAAATAAGAAAACAAATACTTTACTTTACCCTATTGTGCTTTGTTAAACTAGGGTACGTTACTGAATTAGAAATTTAACTTGATATGTCACCTGCGTTTCGATGTAGTTGTAACACCAATTTGTCCTTTATCTTTCCAGTCTGAAAAAAACAAAAATGGAATGTTAAATTAGAGAACAAACGTTTAGTTGACAATTTTTGAGACTTTTTGAACGAAAGTACTCTCTGTGGTTGTAGATTCGCCTTAGTATTTCATTTGTTTCCATTTTCTTCCAGCACTTAATTGCTCTCTTCCTTCAATTTTTGTTTTAAATTGGGAGTTGCCTAGACAAATATAAAGAAATTGTGATAAATAAGAAAACAAATACTTTACTTTACCCTGTTGTGCTTTGTTAAACTAGGGTACGTTACTGGATTAGAAATTTAACTTGATATGTCACCTGCGTTTCGATGTAGTTGTAACACCAATTTGTCCTTTATCTTTCCAGTCTGAAAAAAACAAAAATGGAATGTTAAATTAGAAAACAAACGTTTAGTTGACAATTTTTGAGACTTTTTGAACGAAAGGACTCTCTGTGGTTGTAGATTCGCCTTAGTATTTCATTTGTTTCCATTTTCTTCCAGCACTTAATTGCTCTCTTCCTTCAATTTTTGTTTTAAATTGGGAGTTGCCTAGACAATTATAAAGAAATTGTGATAAATAAGAAAACAAATACTTTACTTTACCCTGTTGTGCTTTGTTAAACTAGGGTACGTTACTGGATTAGAAATTTAACTTGATATGTCACCTGAGTTTCGATGTAGTTGTAACACCAATTTTTCCTTTATCTTTCCAGTCTGAAAAAAACAAAAATGGAATGTTAAATTAGAAAACAAACGTTTAGTTGACAATTTTTGAGACATTTTGAACGAAAGTACTCTCTGTGGTTGTAGATTCGCCTTAGTATTTCATTTGTTTCCATTTTCTTCCAGCACTTAATTGCTCTCTTCCTTCAATTTTTGTTTTAAATTGGGAGTTGCCTAGACAATTATAAAGAAATTGTGATAAATAAGAAAACAAATACTTTACTTTACCCTGTTGTGTTTTGTTAAACTAGGGTACGTTACTGGATTAGAAAGTTAACTCGATATGTCACCTGCGTTTCGATTTAGTTGTAACACCAATTTGTCCTTTATGTTTCCATAATTTTCGAACAAACATATAGTCTGGAAAAATAAGAATATTTTTAAACTGTATTAAAAAAATATATTTACTTGAAATTTTTGAGTCTTTTTGAAATCAGGCCCGCTCTTTGGATCGAGCTAGGTCGAATATTTTACTTGTATTTCCATTTCCGTACAGCAAGTATTTGTCCTTTACCTTTCCATTATTTTTCAACATGCAGCTAGCCTGGAAAATACAAAAGTGAAATATTAAGTTGGAAAATAGTAAGTTCGTATGACACTTTAGTGCATCTTCGAACTCAGGTAAGCTCGTTGGTTGGAGATTAAATTTTATATTTTATTTTCGTTTCAGTTCCTCCTTGCCCTTTACGCTTCCCTTAATTTTCCAACGTACAGTTAAGCTGAAAAAAACAAAAATGGAATGTTAAATTAGAAAACAAACGTTTAATTGACAATTTTTGAGTCTTTTTGAACGAAAGTACTCTCTGTGGTTGTAGATTCGCATTAGTATTTCATTTGTTTCCATTTTCTTCCAGCACTTAATTGCTCTCTTCCTTCAATTTTTGTTTTAAATTAGTAGTTGCCTAGACAAATATAAAGAAATTGTGATAAATAAGAAAACAAATACTTTACTTTACCCTGTTGTGTTTTGTTAAACTAGAGTACGTTCCTTGATTAGAAATTTAACTTGATATGTCATCTGCGTTTCGATGTAGTTGTAACACCAATTTGTGCTTTATCTTTCCAGTCTGAAAAAAACAAAAATGGAATATTAAATTAGAAAACAAACGTTTAGTTGACAATTTTTGAGTCTTTTTGAACGAAAGTACTCTCTGTGGTTGTAGATTCGCCTTAGTATTTCATTTGTTTCCATTTTCTTCCAGCACTTAATTGCTCTCTTCCTTCAATTTTTGTTTTAAATTAGTAGTTGCCTAGACAAATATAAAGAAATTGTGATAAATAAGAAAACAAATACTTTACTTTACCCTGTTGTGTTTTGTTAAACTAGGGTACGTTCCTTGATTAGAAATTTAACTCGATATGTCACCTGCGTTTCGATGTAGTTGTAACACCAATTTGTCCTTTATCTTTTCATTATTTTAGAACTAACAGTTAGTCTGGAAAAATAAGAACAGCTTTATGTTGTATTAAAAAAATATATTTACTTGAACTTTTTGGGTCTTTTTGAAATCAGGTCCGCTCTTTGGATGGAGCTAGGTCGAATATTTTACTTGTATTTCCATTTCCGTACAGCAACTATTTGTCCTTTACCTTTCCATTATTTTTCAACATACAGCTAGCCTGGTAAATACTAAAGTGAAACATTAAGTTGGAAAATAGTAAGTTCGTTTGACAGTTTAGGGCATCTTCGAACTCAGGTAAGCTCGTTGGTTGAAGATTAAATTATATATTTAATTTTCGTTTCAGTTCCTCGTTGCCCTTTACGTTTCCCTTAATTTTCCAACGCGGAGTTAGTATGTAAAAAACAAAAATGGAATGCTAAATTAGAAAAGAAATGTTTAGTTGACAATTTTTGAGTCTTTTTGAACGAAAGCACTCTCTGTGGTTGTAGATTCGCATTAGTATTTCATTTGTTTCCATTTTCTTCCAGCACTTAATTGCTCTCTTCCTTCAATTTTTGTTTTAAATTGGGAGTTGCCTAGACAATTATAAACAAATTGTGATAAATAAGAAAACAATTACTTTACTTTACCCTGTTGTGCTTTGTTAAACTAGGGTACGTTACTGGATTAGAAATTTAACTTGATATGTCATCTGCGTTTCGATGTAGTTGTAACACCAATTTGTGCTTTATCTTTCCAGTCTGAAAAAAACAAAAATGGAATATTAAATTAGAAAACAAACGTTTAGGTGACAATTTTTGAGTCTTTTTGAACGAAAGTACTCTCTGTGGTTGTAGATTCGCATTAGTATTTCATTTGTTTCCATTTTCTTCCAGCACTTAATTGCTCTCTTCCTTCAATTTTTGTTTTAAATTGGGAGTTGCCTAGACAATTATAAACAAATTGTGATAAATAAGAAAACAAATACTTTACTTTACCCTGTTGTGCTTTGTTAAACTAGGGTACGTTACTGGATTAGAAATTTAACTTGATATGTCATCTGCGTTTCGATGTAGTTGTAACACCAATTTGTGCTTTATCTTTCCAGTCTGAAAAAAACAAAAATGGAATATTAAATTAGAAAACAAACGTTTAGTTGACAATTTTTGAGTCTTTTTGAACGAAAGTACTCTCTGTGGTTGTAGATTCGCATTAGTATTTCATTTGTTTACATTTTCTTCCAGCACTTAATTGCTCTCTTCCTTCAATTTTTGTTTTAAATTGGGAGTTGCTTAGACAATTATAAACAAATTGTGATAAATAAGAAAACAAATACTTTACTTTACCCTGTTGTGCTTTGTTAAACTAGGGTACGTTACTGGATTAGAAATTTAACTTGATATGTCATCTGCGTTTCGATGTAGTTGTAACACCAATTTGTGCTTTATCTTTCCAGTCTGAAAAAAACAAAAATGGAATATTAAATTAGAAAACAAACGTTTAGGTGACAATTTTTGAGTCTTTTTGAACGAAAGTACTCTCTGTGGTTGTAGATTCGCATTAGTATTTCATTTGTTTCCATTTTCTTCCAGCACTTAATTGCTCTCTTCCTTCAATTTTTGTTTTAAATTGGGAGTTGCCTAGACAATTATAAACAAATTGTGATAAATAAGAAAACAATTACTTTACTTTACCCTGTTGTGCTTTGTTAAACTAGGGTACGTTACTGGATTAGAAATTTAACTTGATATGTCATCTGCGTTTCGATGTAGTTGTAACACCAATTTGTGCTTTATCTTTCCAGTCTGAAAAAAACAAAAATGGAATATTAAATTAGAAAACAAACGTTTAGGTGACAATTTTTGAGTCTTTTTGAACGAAAGTACTCTCTGTGGTTGTAGATTCGCATTAGTATTTCATTTGTTTCCATTTTCTTCCAGCACTTAATTGCTCTCTTCCTTCAATTTTTGTTTTAAATTGGGAGTTGCCTAGACAATTATAAACAAATTGTGATAAATAAGAAAACAAATACTTTACTTTACCCTGTTGTGCTTTGTTAAACTAGGGTACGTTACTGGATTAGAAATTTAACTTGATATGTCATCTGCGTTTCGATGTAGTTGTAACACCAATTTGTGCTTTATCTTTCCAGTCTGAAAAAAACAAAAATGGAATATTAAATTAGAAAACAAACGTTTAGTTGACAATTTTTGAGTCTTTTTGAACGAAAGTACTCTCTGTGGTTGTAGATTCGCATTAGTATTTCATTTGTTTACATTTTCTTCCAGCACTTAATTGCTCTCTTCCTTCAATTTTTGTTTTAAATTGGGAGTTGCTTAGACAATTATAAACAAATTGTGATAAATAAGAAAACAAATACTTTACTTTACCCTGTTGTGCTTTGTTAAACTAGGGTACGTTACTGGATTAGAAATTTAACTTGATATGTCATCTGCGTTTCGATGTAGTTGTAACACCAATTTGTGCTTTATCTTTCCAGTCTGAAAAAAACAAAAATGGAATATTAAATTAGAAAACAAACGTTTAGTTGACAATTTTTGAGTCTTTTTGAACGAAAGTACTCTCTGTGGTTGTAGATTCGCCTTAGTATTTCATTTGTTTCCATTTTCTTCCAGCACTTAATTGCTCTCTTCCTTCAATTTTTGTTTTAAATTAGTAGTTGCCTAGACAAATATAAAGAAATTGTGATAAATAAGAAAACAAATACTTTACTTTACCCTGTTGTGTTTTGTTAAACTAGAGTACGTTCCTTGATTAGAAATTTAACTCGATATGTCACCTGCGTTTCGATGTAGTTGTAACACCAATTTGTCCTTTATCTTTTCATTATTTTAGAACTAACAGTTAGTCTGGAAAAATAAGAACAGCTTTATGTTGTATTAAAAAAATATATTTACTTGAACTTTTTGGGTCTTTTTGAAATCAGGTCCGCTCTTTGGATCGAGCTAGGTCGAATATTTTACTTGTATTTCCATTTCCGTACAGCAACTATTTGTTCCTTACCTTTCCATTATTTTTCAACATACAGCTAGCCTGGTAAATACTAAAGTGAAATATTAAGTTGGAAAATAGTAAGTTCGTTTGACAGTTTAGGGCATCTTCGAACTCAGGTAAGCTCGTTGGTTGAAGATTAAATTATATATTTAATTTTCGTTTCAGTTCCTCGTTGCCCTTTACGTTTCCCTTAATTTTCCAACGCGGAGTTAGTATGTAAAAAACAAAAATGGAATGCTAAATTAGAAAAGAAATGTTTAGTTGACAATTTTTGAGTCTTTTTGAACGAAAGGACGCTGTGTGGTTGTAGATTCGCCTTAGTATCTCATTTGTGTTTCCATTTTCTTCCGCACTTACTTGCTCTCCTCTTCCAATTTTTGTTTTAAAGTGGAAGGTACCTAGACAAATATAAAACAATTGTGATAAGTAAGAAAACAAATACTTTACTTTACACTGTTGTACCATGTCCAGCTAAGATAAGTTTCTTGATTAGAAATTTAACTCGGTATGTCACTTGCGTTTCCATCTAGTTGTAACATTAATAAATTTGTCCCTTATCTTTCATTATTTTAGAACGAACAGTTAGTCTGGAAAAATAAGAACAGCTTTATGTTGTATTAAAAAAAATATATTTACTTGAAATTTTTGGGTCTTTTTGAAATCAGGTCCGCTCTTTGGATCGAGCTAGTGTTACGGTATTAAAAGGACTTTACGACACCCACCCAAGGTGAGCATCGCACCACGGAATCAGTCCTGAAAACCTGACACACTTGCCCTGAAATCGGTTCGAAATAGGCTAATAGGCCACGGCTGGAACGCTCAGGGAGTCGGGCGTGAGTCACCCGATACGTTCTGGGCAAGCGCGTTGTGGCATAATATATACAGGGTATGTCGAAATTATGAGGGCGCCACCAAGCCTGTTTTAACCCGGCTAACCGGGCCTGGACGGTTAGACGGGAGCGAAGCATGCAAAAATACTCCGCCAATAAGATTACTCAAGAGTTGCGAGGTCAAATAACAATTTCGGGATTGCCTTAAGCAAGGATTGTGATTAGGTGTCAATCCGACCACGACTACGCAGCTGTCTCACTCACCTGCACGCTCACAGCTTCCTCGTTCCGTCGTACAATAATCCGTACAATAAAGGGGCGTCTATCTGTAACAGAACATGCACAAGCCGAAACAAACAATAGTTCCCTTAACTAACCAATCATATATTTCACTTCGGGTTACAATGGGGTAGCAGAATGCGTCGCCCTGTATCTAACCTTAATCTATAATTAAGGGCACCAGCTGGCACGCGCGCTCTAAACTTAACGACAGATGTTGAACATTAGTGAACAGCAATAATAGGTAGTAACGAGTAGGTACAAAGATACACGTTGCCTTATGCAAGGGCAGCGACGATTTACATTTGCCTTCACGGCATGAACAGTCTGCAAGTCTAAATGAATACACTAGCGTAGTAATGAGTAGTAATGAGTAACACTCGCGTTCACAGCGGTAATCAGGTTAAAGGCACATACCTTAATGCGTAGGCGGCGAGGGAGCCTGGTACAGTTGAGTTGCGACGAGCTGCAATCGTAGGTGGCAGGTACCTTCGGTGTTACAACGGCGAAAGGGGGTGAATGCATAACCGCCTCAATGGCGACGGGAGACGCATCAGGACGCGTACAACGGGACGACGAAAAGAATGGGAGCCTCACTCGTTCTGCTGAACCAAATCCTCGTAGGTCGAGATGAAGGGGGCCCGACCCCTCACTAACAGTAGCAGGAACTGGGCTCCAAAAACACCCACGTTACGCCGAAGACCACTCGACAAATTCCGACTCACAACCACCACACAAGCGCTCTCTGCAATGGGCTCCGGACGACTGCCTTTAAGGCGAAAACGTTTGTAACAAAATTGCTGAAGCAGCACTTGACGGAAAAAAGACTGACGCCCCCGCCATAATGGCGGGAGCGCCGCACGAAGCACACACTATCCGACCACTTGCTTGATCGACGGCTCTCGGCTGAATGCCCGAGGGAAGCGTTGGCAAAAGGTCACCTTCGCCGCGTCCCCCACGTGACTAAACCACAGCGAATCGCAAGGCGATGAAATGAAACCAACCAATGCGGGCCACGCTGGTATCACGCCGCCACAGCGTGCTAAATGAAACAAACCAATGCGGGCCACGCTGGTATCACGCCGCCACAGCGTGCTATTCAGAATTCAGAAAAACGCCATCAGAGGAGAGCTCCAACCGACGACAAATACTGCTTTTGGGGCTAAATATGTGCGAAATCGTGATTCTGGAATTAGGCGATGGAGCCAAATAAAGAGCTAAAAGGGCTTAGCATACGGGCACGCTGCTCTAAGCTTAGGCGGCTATTCAAAATACCAAAATGACCTAACTAACGGCGTGAAATGCAATTAAGCATCTGAAACAGCAAAATGACTTAACACTCCCCTTACTTGAAAGAGAGTTCCCCGAAGTCTCTTATAAAACAACGAGGCATTTTGGCTGCGGCGCCACGAGCACTCAAACGGCTGGAAACGCTGATACGATAGCTGTACCCCCAAAGGAATTACGCACACCGGCCACCAGATAGGGTACGACAGGAGGGAAGAGAGAAGAGGAAGAAGAAAGACTGGATACGCCAGTAGAAAATACGTAAATTGGGTCACAATCGGGTACAAAATATGGGTCTAAATGGGGTACAAATAAGTCTTACACCTGTGGACACTTCCGACCAACCGTTCCAAAAGAACACAGGGAGGGGGGGGGTATAGAAATGGAAGTCCAAAGCCCCACCCAAGGGTTACCTGAAGAGGGCACGCTGCGCGTCACGAGATCGGCGCATTGTGTGGATCCCACAACTGGGATGAGTACTCAAGAGAAGAGGATGAACCACAAAAAAAAAGGAAAATAGTTGTGACAGAAACTGTCAAAATTAGTCATAATCAGGAATAGGAAAAACTCAGTCCACCGAAATCCTCAATCGATGCCGATGCCGGAGCCAAGTCGACTATTAAACCGCAAAGCGCGAGCTCGAAAATGACTCCAACACCGAACACCAAAAGAAAATCACGAAGAACCAAGTCTCCAAGGGTGTAGGCGTTCGATGACGCATGCCCAATAAATCCTTTTCAGAACTCCATGCGGCCCAAAGGGACTACCTTATTACGACAGGGTCCGCACGAAACAAAATGACCAGAAACACGCTCTCTTTATGTAATCCCACACAGGTGGTTGAAAATGGCGACGGCCAACGGTACGGTAAAAGAGCGCTAGGCCACGAACACAACAGGGCATTACTACAAAAAAAAGTCAAAAACCTTTAAATACTCAAAATCTTTCCACTCAAGAAACCTCATGCGGACAGCAGGCCATTACCGCCACACAAAGCTCAGAAGCTTCAACGAAACTGTTCACAAAGAACACGACACTTGACAACATGACGTCATCAGTCAAAAAGGGTACGGTAAATGACAACAAAACGTCAACAGGTACGAAACATTCCGACCAGCGGCAAAAGCTCGTTAAATGCTAACGGAAAGTGTACAAAACACTACGATGACTGTTAGGGGTGTCCACGAAGAAGTCGGTAAACCAGGTTGGGCGGTACATGATAATAATGAGTATGAGATAAAGGCCAACGAAAATAACTACACCAAACCAACTAAGAAGATGGCCTGAGGGACGTAATAACCGCACGAGCGAATCTCCCCAAGCACACCAACAGCACACCAAAACTTATCAACAAACCAAAACACGGTGATGAAGCTGAAAATGAATTCCAACCTGCTCACCAAAAATCAACGCGGCACAACACCAAACGATAGCAAAAGAAAAATTGTCAAAATCGGTAATCATCAACGTCAAAATCGATAAACCTCGCTAACGTGAACGTCAAAATCGATAAACGTCAGTTCGGTACAACAAAAGTGTCAACTTAGCCCAAGGCTAAACAATGTAAACGACAGGGAATCGAAACTCCCACCTAAGCCTTCGAAAAGACTTAAAAAAACAAGGTCGGTACCTTCACTCAACAACACCTGGTACTAAATCCGACTAATACGGGATAAAAATCTGCACTGAATGCAACGAAACATCTCGGTAGTATGAACTGGCTAAGAAAACAAGAAACGACGGTAAAAATGACGGAAAAGATCCTCAAAATATGAAAAGACATGGAAACACACAAGAAGAAAACTCAAAAAGGCAATAAACAACAAGAAAACACAAAACTACAAATAGAAAATAAGAAAAGACAGGAAAAAACATAAAGAAAACAAGAAAAGAAACGTAAAGACAAATGACAACTAAGAAAAAACATATACACGGTCAATAAAACTAATGAAAATAAACTAAGAACAGGAAAAGACAAGAAAAGACATATAGAAAACAGAAGAAAACAGGAAAAGACAAATAGAAAACAAGAAAAGAAGCTTGGTAAAATATTCTACTAAGAAAAAAAAAACGGTTTACCAGTCCATACCACTTCGAAATGACGAAAAAAAAACATTTGTGACAACAATATAAATGACACAACAAGGCTACAATGCCTAAAATGCCCCAGAGGCGGGCGCCAAAATTAAGACACACAGCGCAAAAAAAAAGGAAAACCCCAAAATGAGGTCGAGCGTTGTCGTGCACCAATAGGCTCCAAACGTTGGAATAGCCAAAATCAAGGCACCACGGGTGGCTTGACGACAGAACCAAACAGACACAACCCCACGTTAGGGAACCAAAATTAAGACGTACAACGAAGGGGCTTGACGAGAAGACGAATATCGGAAAAGAACAGGCCCCACGTTGGGCGCCAAAATTAAGACGCACAACGGGTGGGCTTAACGAGAAAAAGGCCAACAAATGCCCCACATGCGGGCGCCAAAATTAGCCTGTTACGGTATTAAAAGGACTTTACGACACCCACCCAAGGTGAGCATCGCACCACGGAATCAGTCCTGAAAACCTGACACACTTGCCCTGAAATCGGTTCGAAATAGGCTAATAGGCCACGGCTGGAACGCTCAGGGAGTCGGGCGTGAGTCACCCGATACGTTCTGGGCAAGCGCGTTGTGGCATAATATATACAGGGTATGTCGAAATTATGAGGGCGCCACCAAGCCTGTCTTAACCCGGCTAACCGGGCCTGGACGGTTAGACGGGAGCGAAGCATGCAAAAATACTCCGCCAATAAGATTACTCAAGAGTTGCGAGGTCAAATAACAATTTCGGGATTGCCTTAAGCAAGGATTGTGATTAGGTGTCAATCCGACCACGACTACGCAGCTGTCTCACTCACCTGCACGCTCACAGCTTCCTCGTTCCGTCGTACAATAATCCGTACAATAAAGGGGCGTCTATCTGTAACAGAACATGCACAAGCCGAAACAAACAATAGTTCCCTTAACTAACCAATCATATATTTCACTTCGGGTTACAATGGGGTAGCAGAATGCGTCGCCCTGTATCTAACCTTAATCTATAATTAAGGGCACCAGCTGGCACGCGCGCTCTAAACTTAACGACAGATGTTGAACATTAGTGAACAGCAATAATAGGTAGTAATGAGTAGGTACAAAGATACACGTTGCCTTATGCAAGGGCAGCGACGATTTACATTTGCCTTCACGGCATGAACAGTCTGCAAGTCTAAATGAATACACTAGCGTAGTAATGAGTAGTAATGAGTAACACTCGCGTTCACAGCGGTAATCAGGTTAAAGGCACATACCTTAATGCGTAGGCGGCGAGGGAGCCTGGTACAGTTGAGTTGCGACGAGCTGCAATCGTAGGTGGCAGGTACCTTCGGTGTTACAACGGCGAAAGGGGGTGAATGCATAACCGCCTCAATGGCGACGGGAGACGCATCAGGACGCGTACAACGGGACGACGAAAAGAATGGGAGCCTCACTCGTTCTGCTGAACCAAATCCTCGTAGGTCGAGATGAAGGGGGCCCGACCCCTCACTAACAGTAGCAGGAACTGGGCTCCAAAAACACCCACGTTACGCCGAAGACCACTCGACAAATTCCGACTCACAACCACCACACAAGCGCTCTCTGCAATGGGCTCCGGACGACTGCCTTTAAGGCGAAAACGTTTGTAACAAAATTGCTGAAGCAGCACTTGACGGAAAAAAGACTGACGCCCCCGCCATAATGGCGGGAGCGCCGCACGAAGCACACACTATCCGACCACTTGCTTGATCGACGGCTCTCGGCTGAATGCCCGAGGGAAGCGTTGGCAAAAGGTCACCTTCGCCGCGTCCCCCACGTGACTAAACCACAGCGAATCGCAAAGCAATGAAATGAAACCAACCAATGCGGGCCACGCTGGTATCACGCCGCCACAGCGTGCTAAATGAAACAAACCAATGCGGGCCACGCTGGTATCACGCCGCCACAGCGTGCTATTCAGAATTCAGAAAAACGCCATCAGAGGAGAGCTCCAACCGACGACAAATACTGCTCTTGGGGATAAATATGTGCGAAATCGTGATTCTGGAATTAGGCGATGGAGCCAAATAAAGAGCTAAAAGGGCTTAGCATACGGGCACGCTGCTCTAAGCTTAGGCGGCTATTCAAAATACCAAAATGACCTAACTAACGGCGTGAAATGCAATTAAGCATCTGAAACAGCAAAATGACTTAACACTAGGTCGAATATTTTACTTGTATTTCCATTTCCGTACAGCAACTACTTGTCCTTTACCTTTCCATTATTTTTCAACATACAGCTAGCCTGGAAAATACAAAACTGAAATATTAAGTTGGAAAATAGTAAGTTCGTTTGACACTTTAGTGCATCTTCGAACTCAGGTAAGCTCGTTGGTTGAAGATTAAATTTTTATTTCATTTTCCTTTCAGTTCCTCCTTGCCCTTTACGTTTCCCTTAATTTTCCAACGCGGAGGGTGCATGAAAAAAACAAAATTGGAATGTTAAATTAGAAAACAAATGTTTAGTTGACAATTTTTGAGTCTTTTTGAACGAAAGCACGCTCTGTGGTTGTAGATTCGCCTTAGTATTTCATTTGTGTTTCCATTTCCTTCCAGCACTTAATTGCTCTCTTCTTTCAATTTTTGTTTTAAAGTGAAAGGTACCTAGACAAATATAGAACAATTGTGATAAATAAGTAAACAAATGCTTTACTTTACACTGTTGTAACTTGTCAAACTAAGGTACGTTCCTTGTTTAGAAATTTAACTTGATATGTCGCCTACGTTTCGAAGTAGTTGTAATACCAATTTGTGCTTTATCTTTTCATTATTTTCGAACGAACAGATAGTCTGGAAAAATAAGAAGAATTTTATGTTGTATTAAAAAAATATATTTACTTGAAATTTTTGGGTCTTTTTGAAATCAGGTCCGCTCATTGGATCGAGCTAGGTCGAATATTTTACTTGTATTTCCATTTCCGTCAGCAACTACTTGTCCTTTACCTTTCCATTATTTTTCAACATACAGCTAGCCTGGAAAATACAAAAGTGAAATATTAAGTTGGAAAATAGTAAGTTCGTTTGACACTTTAGTGCATCTTCGAACTCAGGTAAGCTCGTTGGTTGAAGATTAAATTTTATATTACATTTTTGTATACCAATTTGTGCTTTATCTTTTCATTATTTTCGAACGAACAGATAGTCTGGAAAAATAAGAAGAATTTTATGTTGTATTAAAAAAATATATTTACTTGACATTTTTGAGTCTTTTTGAAATCAGGCCCGCTCTTTGGATCGAGCTAGGTCGAATATTTTACTTGTATTTCCATTTCCGTACAGCAAGTATTTGTCCTTTACCTTTCTATTACTTTTCAACATACAGCTAGCCTGGAAAATACAAAAGTGAAATATTAAGTTGGAAAATAGTAAGTTCGTTTGACAGTTTAGTGCATCTTCGAACTCAGGTAAGCTCGTTGGTTGGAGATTCAATTTTATATTTTATTTTCGTTTCAGTTCCCTCCTTGCCCTTTACGCTTCCCTTAATTTTCAACGTACAGTTAGGCTGAAAAAAACAAAAATGGAATGTTAAATTAGCAAACAAACGTTTAATTGACAATTTTTGAGACTTTTTGAACGAAATTACTCTCTGTGGTTGTAGATTTGCCTTAGTATTTCAGTTGTTTCCATTTCTTCCAGCACTTATTGCTCTTTTCCTTCAATTTTTGTTTTAAAATTAGTAGTTGCCTAGACTGTTAAGGACTTTATAAACTTTTGCCGCCTCTCTTGCATTCTGAATTATACTGTGCGCAGTAGAAGGTCGAGCGGGCTTTGCCTCGCCGTTTCACTTACGTTTCATCTGTCAACGTGGCAGCATGCAAACCGGTCCGCTCTACGAAAGCTAATTCTTGTAAATGTTCAAATGTTCAGTGTGTTGTTTATTGCTAATAAAGTAACATATTTCCGGCTTTCAACGAGTGTATTTATTCAGTGAAACCTACAATTCATACAGTCACAAATTCCAAGGCGAGCTGGCAATCAGGAATTTTCCAAATAACGGAAAACTGAGAAGGCTACAAACATTGGTCCTTCGAGCCGGATTAAACCACATTAGGTCATTGCGAGTCCAATCGCGACAGCATTCGACAACATTGGTCATTGGCAAGTACAAAAGCATATTCAGTTTTGTATTGCATCGCATGTAATCGACCACAGCGTCCCATATACGCAGCAACGCGTGGAACGAAGAGGGCACATGCGGTGCCCGTAACGAGAGGAAGGAAGACAGCAGACGGTGCTATCAACGCCAAGTTCGTGCACGTGGGCATTGCAGCTGCAAGCCAGACGGTAGTACGAAACACAGCAACGAGGAAAACCGCAAGGCGGCACACACCAATATCAATGTAAGCCTAATTTCCTATTTTTGGTGATTTTCCTATGCATAAATTTGGTTTATTTCGTCTGTGTTTGCACATGTGCATAATTTCAGCTGCGTATTATTGCGTAACAAATGGTTTATGATTCATATAAACATTTTAATTGCGTGAAATGCCAAGCTATTACGTTTGTTAGCGATAACCCCTGCATTTTCAAATTGCAGAGGCGTTTGCGTTGTTAAAACAGTCTCGCGTTCGTGGCGCAATTTGGTCTTGCGTAGTACACGGCCATCCGCGTCGTGATTCATTCCGAATACCGGAGGCGTACCAAATTCGCGCCAGAGGCGTGCGAAAGGTTTTATCATTAAAGAATAATTTCAGATTCTGCAAGTAGTAAGGCTACCGCGCGTAGCATCTTGCCTGAAAT
Organism: Agriotes lineatus; assembly: GCA_940337035.1. Taxonomy (NCBI): domain Eukaryota; kingdom Metazoa; phylum Arthropoda; class Insecta; order Coleoptera; family Elateridae; genus Agriotes; species Agriotes lineatus. Next base: position 108,069 of record CALNHX010001412.1, read on the forward strand.
ATCACAGATAGTTAACCCGTTGGGTCCGCGTACCAGAAGCGTACAAAATTCACGCCAGTGGCGTACGAAAAGTTAGTTCGACCTGTTAAATTGGTTTTAATTTCAACAATTATGGATTCGCTGTTAGGGCACGTGGCTCTATTAAAGGCAAGCTTACGCGTTTTGCAAATTACGTGCAATCTTTGCAAATAATTCATGATGAAGATCAATTCTTATCTAGCGCTCAGATTGTTCAATTGCAGAAAAGATTGGATGCTATAGCTGCCGTGTTATCAGAATATTATGCAGTTCATGAGCAAATTTTAGAAACCAGTGAGGATGTAGAATCTGAAATGCAGCAACAAGTCGATTTGAAGACTCTTATTTTCTTGCAATTTCACAAGCTGAATGTTTGATTAAGGAATACAACAAACAGTCTGATGTTGCACCAGATCGTTCTGGATCTCCTAACGGTAGCGTAAGATCAACGCATTCAAATTGCAGTTCGCATTGCAATAATCAAGCTGTACGCCTTCCTACCATTTCGATTCCCACATATTCAGGGAACGTGTCAGAATGGCTGGAATTTCGTGAGATTTTTATTAGTTTAATTCATGAGAATCAAGCGTTAACTAATATTCAAAAGCTGCATTACCTAAAGGCTAGTTTACAGGGTGATGCAAGCCAAATTATAAAAAGTTTAGAGTTTACTGCGGGTAATTATACTCTAGCTTGGGATGCATTGTGCAATCGATACAATGATCCAAAAATTCTGGTTCATAACCACCTCAAGGCTATTTTTGAGCTTGAATCTTGCAGTAAGGAATCTGCAACTAAATTACGTACGATTAGCGATATGTTATTCAAACATTTTGCAGCAATCAAATCATTAGCTACCGAAAGCGAGCTTCTTGATTTTGTTATAATTTATGTAGTTTCTAAAAAACTGGACCCCACTACATTTCGTGAATGGGAGGTCCTTAGAAACCGGTCAAGTTCTGACCTGCCTAATCTTGATGAGTTCAAGGAATTCTTACAAAATACAGCAAATCTTCTAGAAACTCTGGAAGTAAAAAATGTTAAGCTTGTACCCGAAAGGTCTTCCAAGGTACATTCTAAATCATTTGTGTCGGGTACCCCTTCGTGTCCACTTTGTAAAGGATCTCATTCCTTGTACAAATGCGATAAGTTTGTCAAGCTGTCTGTTCTTGACAGAAAGTCAAAGGCAAAAGAGCTCCGCGTATGCTTTAATTGCCTAACTCAGGGTCACCTATCGAGCCTCTGTAGCTCCAAACATACGTGTAGAAAGTGCAAATCAAGGCACAACACACTTCTTCATGAGGATAAACCTCAAAATGCTTCTTCTAGTCAACCAGGATCTGCGATGTCGGCAGAAACCCCTGTTGAGCTAAATCAATCGATTTCTGCATTCTGTTCGAATGCTTTTCAGGTACTCATACCTACGGCTACCGCTAAACTCATCGCTGATGATGGTACGCCTCACGTTGTGCGAATCCTGCTGGATTCCGGTTCCCAATCGAACTTCATACGTTCAGATTTGTGTAAAAGGTTGAAGCTTCCAATTCGCGAAGTCAACGTTACTGTTGCTGGCTTAAGTAAAGCCACTTCTCAAATCAAGGCTAGGTGTGATATCAAGCTGCAAGCCCCTCACCCTTCATACGGCATTGGCCTATCCTGTCTTGTTCTCGATGAGATTACGGGTGTTACCCCAAGTTTTCGCGTCCAGCGAAACAGCTTCAAGGTTCCTGATAACATCAAGTTATCAGATCTGTCCTACGACCAACCGGGCACCATCGACATTCTGATTGGTTCGCCCATTTTCTGGCAGCTCCTTTGTATTGGACAAATTGGTCTAGGCCCAAATCTTCCCATCCTCCAAAAGACTCGTTTTGGTTGGATTGTTTCTGGCCCTACAGGCCCTCCTTCTGCGTACCCTGTACAGTGCAATCTTGGCACGATCGAGGATGCTTCTGACCCCATTGCTAGGTTTTGGCAACTCGAACATTACCCAGAGGAAAAGGTTCGCACAAATGAAGAGAACGCCTGTGAGGCACATTTCGTGCAAAATACGCAACGAGAAGCGAATGGTCGATTCGTTGTCTCTATCCCTTTCAAGAAACCTGTAGAGGTACTGGGTGATTCATTGCAAATCTCTCAGAAAAGATTCTTATCAGTAGAGAATATTTCAGATTCTGCAAGTAGTAAGGCTACCACGCGTAGCATCTTGCCTGAAATATCCCAGATTTCAGATTCTGCAAGTAGTAAGGCTACCACGCGTAGCATCTTGCCTGAAATATCCCAGATTTCAGATTCTACAAGTAGTAAGGCTACCAATCGTAGCAGCTTGTCTGAAATTTCCCAGATAGTTGACCCGCTGGGTCTGTCAAGCCTTTGGTGGCACGGTCCCACCTGGCTAAGCGAAAGTGAGGCATCTTGGCCTACTTCCATGTTCAATATTTCAGATTCTACAAGTGGTAAGGCTACCAATCGTAGCAGCTTGTCTGAAATATCCCAGATTTCAAATTCTACAAGTGGTGAGGCTACCAAGCGTAGCATCTTGTCTAAAAGATCGCAGATATTTGACCCGCTGGGTCTGTTAAGCCTTTGGTGGCATGGTCCCACCTGGCTAAGCGAAGGCGAGGCATCTTGGCCTGCTTCCAAACATGTTGGTGCTGAGCTTCCAGAATTCAAAAAAGAAGTTCAGAGTCTTCCTGTAACCTCTGTTGAACCATTTCCGTTCAATCAGTATTCAAGCTTCGCTCGCTTACAACGAGTTACAGCTTATTGTTTTATCACAAAGGCAGTGCACCTTGAATTGGTCGCTGACCTTTCTACTGAAACCTTCTTAATGGCTTTTCGCCGGTTTGTGGCTCGTCGAGGCAAACCGCTCCATGTCTACTGAGACAACGGCACTAACTTTGTAGGCGCTAATTCCGAGTTAATCGAATTAGGCAATTTTCTCGCGGAACAAAACCCTTCTATTTCCGAATCAGTCGTGAACGACGGAGTAGCTTGGCATTTTATACCCGCGCACAGTCCCCACTTTGGCGGATTGTGGGAGGCCGGAATCAAGTCCTCCAAACATCACATACGTCGCGTTATAGGTAACGCTAGTCTAAATTATGATGAATTTAGCACTTTGTTAGCACAGGTGGAAGCGACATTAAACTCCCGACCCCTGTCCCCTTTGTCCTCTGATCCAAACGACCTTCAGCCTTTGACTCCTGCTCATTTCCTGATTGGTCGCCTGTTGGTGTCACTGCCTGATCCCAACGTAACTGAGATAGTCGAGTCTCGGCTGTCTAAATACCAGAGAATACAACAACTTCACCAGAATGTGTGGAAGAGATGGAGTAAAGAGTACATCTCGGAACTCCAACAGCGCACCAAATGGCGCACGCATCTTTCGGACCTCCAGCCTGGTTCCATGGTCCTCATCAAGGATGACAATCAACCCCCTCTGAAGTGGAGGTTAGGCCGGGTCACCGAGCTGCACCCTGGCCTTGACGGCGTTACGCGTGTGGCGTCAGTGAACACTGTGTCAGGGATCGTGAAGCGATCCTTCGCTAAATTGTGCCCGCTACCTAGTGTTGTGAACTAGTGCGTTAGCGTTCAGCGCAGTTTTCGTAAAGCCTTTTGGCTCCCCATTGTTCGGGTTTTCTTGTACTAGATTAAGATCCATGTACTATTATGCTTTGTATATATGTGTGTTCATGTTACATGTTTTACTCTAGCTTTTACATGTCAACTCTGTACTGGTTTATTTGAAAGGTTACCCTTTCCAAGGCGGGCGGTATGTTAAGGACTTTATAAACTTTTGCCGCCTCTCTTGCATTCTGAATTCATACTGTGCGCAGTAGAAAGTCGAGCGGGCTTTGCCTCGCCGTTTCACTTACGTTTCATCTGTCAACGTGGCAGCATGCAAACCGGTCCGCTCTACGAAAGCTAATTCTTGTAAATGTTCAAATGTTTAGTGTGTTGTTTATTGCTAATAAAGTAACATATTTCCGGCTTTCAACGAGTGTATTTATTCAGTGAAACCTACAATTCATACAGTCCACAAATTCCAAGGCGAGCTGGCAATCAGGAATTTTCCAAATAACGGAAAACTGAGAAGGCTACAAACATAGACAAATATAAAGAAATTGTGATAAATAAGAAAACAAATACTTTACTTTACCCTGTTGTGCTTTGTTAAACTAGGGTAGGTTACTGGATTAGAAATTTAACTTGATATGTCACCTGCGTTTCGATGCAGTTGTAACACCAATTTGTCTTTTATCTTGCCAGTCTGAAAAATACAAAAATTGAATGTTAAATTAGAAAACAAACGTTTAGTTGACAATTTTTGAGTCTTTTTGAACGAAAGTACTCTCTGTGGTTGTAAATTCGCATTAGTATTTCATTTGTTTCCATTTTCTTCCAGCACTTAATTGCTCTCTTCCTTCAATTTTTGTTTTAAATTGGGATTTGCCTAGACAATTATAAAAAAATTGTGATAAATAAGAAAACAAATACTTTACTTTACCCTATTGTGCTTTGTTAAACTAGGGTACGTTACTGGATTAGAAATTTAACTTGATATGTCATCTGCGTTTCGATGTAGTTGTAACACCAATTTGTGCTTTATCTTTCCAGTCTGAAAAAAACAAAAATGGAATATTAAATTAGAAAACAAACGTTTAGTTGACAATTTTTGAGTCTTTTTGAACGAAAGTACTCTCTGTGGTTGTAGATTCGCCTTAGTATTTCATTTGTTTCCATTTTCTTCCAGCACTTAATTGCTCTCTTCCTTCAATTTTTGTTTTAAATTAGTAGTTGCCTAGACAAATATAAAGAAATTGTGATAAATAAGAAAACAAATACTTTACTTTACCCTGTTGTGTTTTGTTAAACTAGGGTACGTTCCTTGATTAGAAATTTAACTCGATATGTCACCTGCGTTTCGATGTAGTTGTAACACCAATTTGTCCTTTATCTTTTCATTATTTTAGAACTAACAGTTAGTCTGGAAAAATAAGAACAGCTTTATGTTGTATTAAAAAAATATATTTACTTGAAATTTTTGGGTCTTTTTGAAATCACTTCCGCTCTTTGGATCGAGCTAGGTCGAATATTTTACTTGTATTTCCATTTCCGTACAGCAACCATTTGTTCTTTACCTTTCCATTATTTTTCAACATACAGCTAGCCTGGTAAATACTAAAGTGAAATATTAAGTTGGAAAGTAGTAAGTTCGTTTGACAGTTTAGGGCATCTTCGAACTCAGGTAAGCTCGTTGGTTGAAGATTAAATTATATATTTAATTTTCGTTTCAGTTCCTCGTTGCCCTTTACGTTTCCCTTAATTTTCCAACGCGGAGTTAGTATGTAAAAAACAAAAATGGAATGTTAAATTAGAAAACAAATGTTTAGTTGACAATTTTTGAGTCTTTTTGAAGGAAAGTACGCTCTGTGGTTGTAGATTCGCCTTAGTATTTAATTGGTGTCACCATTTTGTTCCAGCACTTAATGGCTCTCTTCTTTAAATTTTTGTTTTAAAGTGGAAGGTACCTAGACAAATATAAAACAATTGTGATAAATAAGAAAACAAATACTTTACTTTACACTGTTGTGCCTTGTCCAACTAAGGTACGTTCCTTGATTAGAAATTTAACTCGATATGTCACCTGCGTTTCGATGTAGTTGTAACACCAATTTGTCCTTTATCTTTTCATTATTTTAGAACTAACAGTTAGTCTGGAAAAATAAGAACAGCTTTATGTTGTATTAAAAAAATATATTTACTTGAAATTTTTGGGTCTTTTTGAAATCACTTCCGCTCTTTGGATCGAGCTAGGTCGAATATTTTACTTGTATTTCCATTTCCGTACAGCAACTATTTGTCGTTTACCTTTCCATTATTTTTCAACATACAGCTAGCCTGGTAAATACTAAAGTGAAATATTAAGTTGGAAAATAGTAAGTTCGTTTGACAGTTTAGGGCATCTTCGAACTCAGGTAAGCTCGTTGGTTGAAGATTAAATTATATATTTAATTTTCGTTTCAGTTCCTCGTTGCCCTTTACGTTTCCCTTAATTTTCCAACGCGGAGTTAGTATGTAAAAAACAAAAATGGAATGCTAAATTAGAAAAGACATGTTTAGTTGACAATTTTTGAGTCTTTTTGATCGAAAGGACGCTGTGTGGTTGTAGATTCGCCTTAGTATCTCATTTGTGTTTCCATTTTCTTCCGCACTTAATTGCTCTCCTCTTCCAATTTTTGTTTTAAAGTGGAAGGTACCTAGACAAATATAAAACAATTGTGATAAGTAAGAAAACAAATACTTTACTTTACACTGTTGTACCATGTCCAGCTAAGATAAGTTTCTTGATTAGAAATTTAACTCGGTATGTCACTTGCGTTTCCATCTAGTTGTAACATTAATAAATTTGTCCCTTATCTTTCAATATTTTAGAACGAACAGTTAGTCTGGAAAAATAAGAACAGCTTTATGTTGTATTAAAAAAAAATATATTTACTTGAAATTTTTGGGTCTTTTTGAAATCAGGCCCGCTCTTTGGATCGAGCTAGGACGAATATTTTACTTGTATTTCCATTTCCGTACAGCAAGTATTTGTCCTTTACCTTTCTATTACTTTTCAACATACAGCTAGCCTGGAAAATACAAAAGTGAAATATTAAGTTGGAAAATAGTAAGTTCGTTTGACAGTTTAGTGCATCTTCGAACTCAGGTAAGCTCGTTGGTTGGAGATTCAATTTTATATTTTATTTTCGTTTCAGTTCCTCCTTGCCCTTTACGCTTCCCTTAATTTTCCAACGTACAGTTAGGCTGAAAAAAACAAAAATGGAATGTTAAATTAGAAAACAAACGTTTAATTGACAATTTTTGAAACTTTTTGAACGAAATTACTCTCTGTGGTTGTAGATTTGCCTTAGTATTTCAGTTGTTTCCATTTTCTTCCAGCACTTAATTGCTCTTTTCCTTCAATTTTTGTTTTAAATTAGTAGTTGCCTAAACAAATATAAAGAAATTGTGATAAATAAGAAAACAAATACTTTACTTTACCCTGTTGTGCTTTGTTAAACTAGGGTACGTTACTGGATTAGAAATTTAACTCGGTATGTCACCTGCGTTTCCATCTAGTTGTAACACCAATTTGTCCTTTATCTTTTCATTATTTTCGAACGAACAGATAGTCTGGAAAAATAAGAACAGTTTTATGTTGTATTAAAAAAATATATTTACTTGAAATTTTTGGGTCTTTTTGAAATCACTTCCGCTCTTTGGATCGAGCTAGGTCGAATATTTTACTTGTATTTCCATTTCCGTACAGCAACTATTTGTCCTTTACCTTTCCATTATTTTTCAACATACAGCTAGCCTGGTAAATACTAAAGTGAAATATTAAGTTGGAAAATAGTAAGTTCGTTTGACAGTTTAGGGCATCTTCGAACTCAGGTAAGCTCGTTGGTTGAAGATTAAATTATATATTTAATTTTCGTTTCAGTTCCTCGTTGCCCTTTACGTTTCCCTTAATTTTCCAACGCGGAGTTAGTATGTAAAAAACAAAAATGGAATGCTAAATTAGAAAAGAAATGTTTAGTTGACAATTTTTGAGTCTTTTTGAACGAAAGGACGCTGTGTGGTTGTAGATTCGCCTTAGTATCTCATTTGTGTTTCCATTTTCTTCCGCACTTAATTGCTCTCCTCTTCCAATTTTTGTTTTAAAGTGGAAGGTACCTAGACAAATATAAAACAATTGTGATAAGTAAGAAAACAAATACTTTACTTTACACTGTTGTACCATGTCCAGCTAAGATAAGTTTCTTGATTAGAAATTTAACTCGGTATGTCACTTGCGTTTCCATCTAGTTGTAACATTAATTTGTCCCTTATCTTTCATTATTTTAGAACGAACAGTTAGTCTGGAAAAATAAGAACAGCTTTATGTTGTATTAAAAAAAATATATTTACTTGAAATTTTTGGGTCTTTTTGAAATCAGGTCCGCTCTTTGGATCGAGCTAGGTCGAATATTTTACTTGTATTTCCATTTCCGTACAGCAACTATTTGTCCTTTACCTTTCCATTATTTTTCAACATACAGCTAGCCTGGAAAATACAAAACTGAAATATTAAGTTGGAAAATAGTAAGTTCGTTTGACACTTTAGTGCATCTTCGAACTCAGGTAAGCTTGTTGGTTGAAGATTAAATTTTTATTTCATTTTCCTTTCAGTTCCTCCTTGCCCTTTACGTTTCCCTTAATTTTCCAACGCGGAGGGTGCGTGAAAAAAACAAAATTGGAATGTTAAATTAGAAAACAAATGTTTAGTTGACAATTTTTGAGTCTTTTTGAACGAAAGCACGCTCTGTGGTTGTAGATTCGCCTTAGTATCTCATTTGTGTTTCCATTTTCTTCCGCACTTAATTGCTCTCCTCTTCCAATTTTTGTTTTAAAGTGGAAGGTACCTAGACAAATATAAAACAATTGTGATAAATAAGAAAACAAATACTTTACTTTACCCTGTTGTGCTTTGTTAAACTAGGGTACGTTACTGGATTAGAAATTTAACTTGATATGTCATCTGCGTTTCGATGTAGTTGTAACACCAATTTGTGCTTTATCTTTCCAGTCTGAAAAAAACAAAAATGGAATATTAAATTAGAAAACAAACGTTTAGTTGACAATTTTTGAGTCTTTTTGAACGAAAGTACTCTCTGTGGTTGTAGATTCGCCTTAGTATTTCATTTGTTTCCATTTTCTTCCAGCACTTAATTGCTCTCTTCCTTCAATTTTTGTTTTAAATTGGGAGTTGCCTAGACAATTATAAAGAAATTGTGATAAATAAGAAAACAAATACTTTACTTTACCCTGTTGTGCTTTGTTAAACTAGGGTACGTTACTGGATTAGAAATTTAACTCGGTATGTCACCTGCGTTTCCATCTAGTTGTAACACCAATTTGTCCTTTATCTTTTCATTATTTTCGAACGAACAGATAGTCTGGAAAAATAAGAACAGTTTTATGTTGTATTAAAAAAATATATTTACTTGAAATTTTTGGGTCTTTTTGAAATCACTTCCGCTCTTTGGATCGAGCTAGGTCGAATATTTTACTTGTATTTCCATTTCCGTACAGCAACTATTTGTCCTTTACCTTTCCATTATTTTTCAACATACAGCTAGGCTGGAAAATACAAAACTGAAATATTAAGTTGGAAAATAGTAAGTTTCTTTGACACTTTAGTGCATCTTCGAACTCAGGTAAGCTCGTTGGTTGAAGATTAAATTATATATTTAATTTTCGTTTCAGTTCCTCGTTGCCCTTTACGTTTCCCTTAATTTTCCAACGCGGAGTTAGTATGTCAAAAACAAAAATGGAATGTTAAATTAAAAAACAAATGTTTAGTTGACAATTTTTGAGTCTTTTTGAAGGAAAGTACGCTCTGTGGTTGTAGATTCGCCTTAGTATTTAATTGGTGTCACCATTTTGTTCCAGCACTTAATGGCTCTCTTCTTTCAATTTTTGTTTTAAAGTGGAAGCTACCTAGACAAATATAAAACAATTGTGATAAATAAGAAAACAAATACTTTACTTTACACTGTTGTGCCTTGTCCAACTAAGGTACGTTCCTTGATTAGAAATTTAACTCGAGATGTCACCTGCGTTTCGATGTAGTTGTAACACCAATTTGTCCTTTATCTTTTCATTATTTTAGAACTAACAGATAGTCTGGAAAAATAAGAACAGCTTTATGTTGTATTAAAAAAATATATTTACTTGAACTTTTTGGGTCTTTTTGAAATCAGGTCCGCTCTTTGGATCGAGCTAGGTCGAATATTTTACTTGTATTTCCATTTCCGTACAGCAACTATTTGTCCTTTACCTTTCCATTATTTTTCAACATATAGCTAGCCTGGTAAATACTAAAGTGAAATATTAAGTTGGAAAATAGTAAGTTCGTTTGACAGTTTAGGGCATCTTCGAACTCAGGTAAGCTCGTTGGTTGAAGATTAAATTTTTATTTCATTTTCCTTTCATTTCCTCCTTGCCCTTTACGTTTCCCTTAATTTTCCAACGCGGAGGGTGCATGAAAAAAACAAAATTGGAATGTTAAATTAGAAAACAAATGTTTAGTTGACAATTTTTGAGTCTTTTTGAACGAAAGCACGCTCTGTGGTTGTAGATTCGCCTTAGTATCTCATTTGTGTTTCCATTTTCTTCCGCACTTAATTGCTCTCCTCTTCCAATTTTTGTTTTAAAGTGGAAGGTACCTAGACAAATATAAAACAATTGTGATAAATAAGAAAACAAATACTTTACTTTACCCTGTTGTGCTTTGTTAAACTAGGGTAGGTTACTGGATTAGAAATTTAACTTGATATGTCACCTGCGTTTCGATGCAGTTGTAACACCAATTTGTCCTTTATCTTTCCAGTCTGAAAAATACAAAAATTGAATGTTAAATTAGAAAACAAACGTTTAGTTGACAATTTTTGAGTCTTTTTGAACGAAAGTACTCTCTGTGGTTGTAGATTCGCCTTAGTATTTCATTTGTTTCCATTTTCTTCCAGCACTTAATTGCTCTCTTCCTTCAATTTTTGTTTTAAATTAGTAGTTGTCTAGACAAATATAAAGAAATTGTGATAAATAAGAAAACAAATACTTTACTTTACCCTGTTGCGTTTTGTTAAACTAGGGTACGTTCCTTGATTAGAAATTTAACTTGATATGTCACCTGCGTTTCGATGTAGTTGTAACACCAATTTGTCCTTTATCTTTTCATTATTTTAGAACTAACAGTTAGTCTGGAAAAATAAGAACAGCTTTATGTTGTATTAAAAAAATATATTTACTTGAACTTTTTGGGTCTTTTTGAAATCAGGTCCGCTCTTTGGATGGAGCTAGGTCGAATATTTTACTTGTATTTCCATTTCCGTACAGCAACTATTTGTCCTTTACCTTTCCATTATTTTTCAACATACAGCTAGCCTGGTAAATACTAAAGTGAAATATTAAGTTGGAAAATAGTAAGTTCGTTTGACAGTTTAGGGCATCATCGAACTCAGGTAAGCTCGTTGGTTGAAGATTAAATTATATATTTAATTTTCGTTTCAGTTCCTCGTTGCCCTTTACGTTTCCCTTAATTTTCCAACGCGGAGTTAGTATGTAAAAAACAAAAATGGAATGCTAAATTAGAAAAGAAATGTTTAGTTGACAATTTTTGAGTCTTTTTGAACGAAAGGACGCTGTGTGGTTGTAGATTCGCCTTAGTATCTCATTTGTGTTTCCATTTTCTTCCGCACTTAATTGCTCTCCTCTTCCAATTTTTGTTTTAAAGTGGAAAGTACCTAGACAAATATAAAACAATTGTGATAAGTAAGAAAACAAATACTTTACTTTACACTGTTGTACCATGTCCAGCTAAGATAAGTTTCTTGATTAGAAATTTAACTCGGTATGTCACTTGCGTTTCCATCTAGTTGTAACATTAATTTGTCCCTTATCTTTCATTATTTTAGAACGAACAGTTAGTCTGGAAAAATAAGAACAGCTTTATGTTGTATTAAAAAAAATATATTTACTTGAAATTTTTGGGTCTTTTTGAAATCAGGTCCGCTCTTTGGATCGAGCTAGGTCGAATATTTTACTTGTATTTCCATTTCCGTACAGCAACTATTTGTCCTTTACCTTTCCATTATTTTTCAACATACAGCTAGCCTGGAAAATACAAAACTGAAATATTAAGTTGGAAAATAGTAAGTTCGTTTGACACTTTAGTGCATCTTCGAACTCAGGTAAGCTTGTTGGTTGAAGATTAAATTTTTATTTCATTTTCCTTTCAGTTCCTCCTTGCCCTTTACGTTTCCCTTAATTTTCCAACGCGGAGGGTGCGTGAAAAAAACAAAATTGGAATGTTAAATTAGAAAACAAATGTTTAGTTGACAATTTTTGAGTCTTTTTGAACGAAAGCACGCTCTGTGGTTGTAGATTCGCCTTAGTATCTCATTTGTGTTTCCATTTTCTTCCGCACTTAATTGCTCTCCTCTTCCAATTTTTGTTTTAAAGTGGAAGGTACCTAGACAAATATAAAACAATTGTGATAAATAAGGAAACAAATACTTTACTTTACACTGTTGTGCCTTGTCCAACTAAGGTACGTTCCTTGCTTAGATATTTAACTTGATATGTCACCTTCGTTTCGATGTAGTTGTAACACCAATTTGTCCTTTATTTTTTCATTATTTTCGAACGAACAGATAGTCTGAAAAAATAATAACAGTTTTATGTTATATTAAAAAAATATATTTACTTGAACTTTTTGGGTCTTTTTGAAATCACTTCCGCTCTTTGAATCGAGCTAGGTCGAATATTTTACTTGTATTTCCATTTCCGTACAGCAACTATTTGTCCTTTACCTTTCCATTATTTTTCAACATACAGCTAGGCTGGAAAATACAAAACTGAAATATTAAGTTGGAAAATAGTAAGTTTCTTTGACACTTTAGTGCATCTTCGAACTCAGGTAAGCTCGTTGGTTGAAGATTAAATTATATATTTAATTTTCGTTTCAGTTCCTCGTTGCCCTTTACGTTTCCCTTAATTTTCCAACGCGGAGTTAGTATGTAAAAAACAAAAATGGAATGCTAAATTAGAAAAGAAATGTTTAGTTGACAATTTTTGAGTCTTTTTGAACGAAAGGACGCTGTGTGGTTGTAGATTGGCCTTAGTATCTCATTTGTGTTTCCATTTTCTTCCGCACTTAATTGCTCTCCTCTTCCAATTTTTGTTTTAAAGTGGAAGGTACCTAGACAAATATAAAACAATTGTGATAAGTAAGAAAACAAATACTTTACTTTACACTGTTGTACCATGTCCAGCTAAGATAAGTTTCTTGATTAGAAATTTAACTCGGTATGTCACTTGCGTTTCCATCTAGTTGTAACATTAATTTGTCCCTTATCTTTCATTATTTTAGAACGAACAGTTAGTCTGGAAAAATAAGAACAGCTTTATGTTGTATTAAAAAAAATATATTTACTTGAAATTTTTGGGTCTTTTTGAAATCAGGTCCGCTCTTTGGATCGAGCTAGGTCGAATATTTTACTTGTATTTCCATTTCCGTACAGCAACTATTTGTCCTTTACCTTTCCATTATTTTTCAACATACAGCTAGCCTGGAAAATACAAAACTGAAATATTAAGTTGGAAAATAGTAAGTTCGTTTGACACTTTAGTGCATCTTCGAACTCAGGTAAGCTTGTTGGTTGAAGATTAAATTTTTATTTCATTTTCCTTTCAGTTCCTCCTTGCCCTTTACGTTTCCCTTAATTTTCCAACGCGGAGGGTGCGTGAAAAAAACAAAATTGGAATGTTAAATTAGAAAACAAATGTTTAGTTGACAATTTTTGAGTCTTTTTGAACGAAAGCACGCTCTGTGGTTGTAGATTCGCCTTAGTATCTCATTTGTGTTTCCATTTTCTTCCGCACTTAATTGCTCTCCTCTTCCAATTTTTGTTTTAAAGTGGAAGGTACATAGACAAATATAAAACAATTGTGATAAATAAGAAAACAAATACTTTACTTTACACTGTTGTGCCTTGTCCAACTAAGGTACGTTCCTTGCTTAGATATTTAACTTGATATGTCACCTGCGTTTCGATGTAGTTGTAACACCAATTTGTCCTTTATTTTTTCATTATTTTCGAACGAACAGATAGTCTGAAAAAATAATAACAGTTTTATGTTATATTAAAAAAATATATTTACTTGAACTTTTTGGATCTTTTTGAAATCAGGTCCGCTCTTTGGTTCGAGCTAGGTTGAATATTTTACTTGTATTTCCATTTCTGTACAGCAACTACTTGTCCTTTACCTTTCCATTATTTTTCAACATACAGGTAGCTTGGAAAATACAAAAGTGAAATATTAAGTTGGCAAATAGTAAGTTCGTTTGACACTTTAGTGCATCTTCGAACTCAGGTAAGCTCGTTGTTTGAAGATTACATTTTATATTTTATTTTCGTTTCAGTTCCTCCTTGCCCTTTAGGTTTCCCTTAATTTTCCAACGCAGAGTTAGTCTGAAAAAAACAAAAATGGAATGTTAAATTAGAAAACAAGTTTCTAGTTGACAATTTTTGAGTCTTTTTGAACGAAAGTACTCTCTGTGGTTGTAGATTCGCCTTAGTATTTCATTTGTTTTTCCATTTTCTTCCAGCACTTAATTGCTCTCTTCTTTCAATTTTTGTTTTAAAGTGGAAGGTACCTAGACAAATATAAAACAATTGTGATAAATAATAAAACAAATACTTTACTTTACACTGTTGTGCCTTGTCCAACTAACTTACTTTCCTTGATTAGAAATTTTACTTGATATGTCACCTGCGTTTCGATGTAGTTGTAACACCAATTTGTCCTTTATCTTTTCATTATTTTCGAACGAACAGACAGTCTGGAAAAATAAGAACAGTTTTATGTTGTATTAAAAAAATATATTTACTTGAAATTTTTGGGTCTTTTTGAAATCACTTCCGCTCTTTGGATCGAGCTAGGTCGAATATTTTACTTGTATTTCCATTTCCGTACAGCAACTATTTGTTCTTTACCTTTCCATTATTTTTCAACATACAGCTAGCCTGGAAAATACAAAACTGAAATATTAAGTTGGAAAATAGTAAGTTTGTTTGAGACTTTAGTGCATCTTTGAACTCAGGTAAGCTCGTTGGTTGAAGATTAAATTATATATTTCATTTTCGTTTCCATTCCTCTTTCTCCTTTACGTTTCCCTTAATTTTCCTACACGAAGTTAGTATGAAAAAAATAAAAATGGAATGTTAAATTAGAACACAAATGTTTAGTTGACAATTTTTGAGTCTTTTTGAACGAAAGCACGCTCTGTGGTTGTAGATTCGCCTTAGTATTTCATTTGTGTTTCCATTTTCTTCCAGCACTTAATTGCTCTCTTCTTTCAATTTTTGTTTTAAAGTGGAATGTACCTAGACAAATATAAAACAGTTGTGATAAATAAGAATACAAATACTTTACTTTACACTGTTGTGCCTTGTCCAACTAAGGTACGTTCCTTGATTAAATATTTAACTTGATATGTCACCTGCGTTTCGATGTAGTTGTAACACCAATTTGTCCTTTATCTTTTTATTATTTTCGAACGAACAGATAGTCTGAAAAAATAAGAACAGTTTTATGTTATATTAAAAAAATATATTTACTTGAAATTTTTGGGTCTTTTTGAAATCAGGTCCGCTCTTTGGATCGAGCTAGGTCGAATATTTTACTTGTATTTCCATTTCCGTACAGCAACTACTTGTCCTTTACCTTTCCATTATTTTTCAACATACAGCTAGCTTGGAAAATACAAAAGTGAATTATTAAGTTGGAAAATAGTAAGTTCGTTTGACACTTTAGTGCATCTTCGAACTCAGGTAAGCTCGTTGGTTGAAGATTACATTTTATATTTCATTTTCGTTTCAGTTCGTTCTTGCCCTTTAGGTTTCCCTTAATTTTCCAACGCAGAGTTAGTCTGAAAAAAACAAAAATTGAATGTTAAATTAGAAAACAAATGTTTAGTTGACAATTTTTCAGTCTTTTTAAACGAAAGTACGCTTTGTGATTGTAGATTCGCCTTATTATTTCATTTGTGTTTCCACTTTCTTCCAGCACTTAATTGCTCTCTTCCTTCAATTTTTGCTGTAAAGTGGAAGTTGCCTAGACAAATATAAAACAATTGTAATAAATAAGAAAACAAATACTTTACTTTACACTGTTGTGCCTTGTCTAACTAAGGTACGTTCCTTGATTAAATATTTAACTTGATATGTCACCTGCGTTTCGATGTAGTTGTAACACCAATTTGTCCTTTATCTTTTCATTATTTTCGAACGAACAGATAGTCTGAAAAAATAAGAACAGTTTTATGTTATATTAAAAAAATATATTTACTTGAAATTTTTGGGTCTTTTTGAAATCAGGTCCGCTCTTTGGATCGAGCTAGGTCGAATATTTTACTTGTATTTCCATTTCCATACAGCAACTACTTGTCCTTTACCTTTCCATTATTTTTCAACATACAGCTAGCTTGGAAAATACAAAAGTGAAATATTAAGTTGGAAAATAGTAAGTTCGTTTGACACTTTAGTGCATCTTCGAACTCAGGTAAGCTCGTTGGTTGAAGATTACATTTTATATTTCATTTTCGTTTCAGTTCGTTCTTGCCCTTTAGGTTTCCCTTAATTTTCCAACGCAGAGTTAGTCTGAAAAAATAAGAACAGTTTTATGTTATATTAAAAAAATATATTTACTTGAAATTTTTGGGTCTTTTTGAAATCAGGTCCGCTCTTTGGATCGAGCTAGGTCGAATATTTTACTTGTATTTCCATTTCCATACAGCAACTACTTGTCCTTTACCTTTCCATTATTTTTCAACATACAGCTAGCTTGGAAAATGCAAAAGTGAAATATTAAGTTGGAAAATAGTAAGTTCGTTTGACACTTTAGTGCATCTTCGAACTCAGGTAAGCTCGTTGGTTGAAGATTACATTTTATATTTCATTTTCGTTTCAGTTCGTTCTTGCCCTTTAGGTTTCCCTTAATTTTCCAACGCAGAGTTAGTCTGAAAAAAACAAAAATTGAATGTTAAATTAGAAAACAAATGTTTAGTTGACAATTTTTCAGTCTTTTTAAACGAAAGTACGCTTTGTGATTGTAGATTCGCCTTATTATTTCATTTGTGTTTCCACTTTCTTCCAGCACTTAATTGCTCTCTTCCTTCAATTTTTGCTGTAAAGTGGAAGTTGCCTAGACAAATATAAAACAATTGTAATAAATAAGAAAACAAATACTTTACTTTACACTGTTGTGCCTTGTCCAACTAAGGTACGTTCCTTGATTAAATATTTAACTTGATATGTCACCTGCGTTTCGATGTAGTTGTAACACCAATTTGTCCTTTATCTTTTCATTATTTTCGAACGAACAGATAGTCTGAAAAAATAAGAACAGTTTTATGTTATATTAAAAAAATATATTTACTTGAAATTTTTGGGTCTTTTTGAAATCAGGTCCGCTCTTTGGATCGAGCTAGGTCGAATATTTTACTTGTATTTCCATTTCCGTACAGCAACTACTTGTCCTTTACCTTTCCATTATTTTTCAACATACAGCTAGCTTGGAAAATACAAAAGTGAATTATTAAGTTGGAAAATAGTAAGTTCGTTTGACACTTTAGTGCATCTTCGAACTCAGGTAAGCTCGTTGGTTGAAGATTACATTTTATATTTCATTTTCGTTTCAGTTCGTTCTTGCCCTTTAGGTTTCCCTTAATTTTCCAACGCAGAGTTAGTCTGAAAAAAACAAAAATTGAATGTTAAATTAGAAAACAAATGTTTAGTTGACAATTTTTCAGTCTTTTTAAACGAAAGTACGCTTTGTGATTGTAGATTCGCCTTATTATTTCATTTGTGTTTCCACTTTCTTCCAGCACTTAATTGCTCTCTTCCTTCAATTTTTGCTGTAAAGTGGAAGTTGCCTAGACAAATATAAAACAATTGTAATAAATAAGAAAACAAATACTTTACTTTACACTGTTGTGCCTTGTCCAACTAAGGTACGTTCCTTGATTAAATATTTAACTTGATATGTCACCTGCGTTTCGATGTAGTTGTAACACCAATTTGTCCTTTATCTTTTCATTATTTTCGAACGAACAGATAGTCTGAAAAAATAAGAACAGTTTTATGTTATATTAAAAAAATATATTTACTCGAAATTTTTGGGTCTTTTTGAAATCAGGTCCGCTCTTTGGATCGAGCTAGGTCGAATATTTTACTTGTATTTCCATTTCCGTACAGCAACTACTTGTCCTTTACCTTTCCATTATTTTTCAACATACAGCTAGCTTGGAAAATACAAAAGTGAATTATTAAGTTGGAAAATAGTAAGTTCGTTTGACACTTTAGTGCATCTTCGAACTCAGGTAAGCTCGTTGGTTGAAGATTACATTTTATATTTCATTTTCGTTTCAGTTCGTTCTTGCCCTTTAGGTTCCCCTTAATTTTCCAACGCAGAGTTAGTCTGAAAAAAACAAAAATTGAATGTTAAATTAGAAAACAAATGTTTAGTTGACAATTTTTCAGTCTTTTTAAACGAAAGTACGCTTTGTGATTGTAGATTCGCCTTATTATTTCATTTGTGTTTCCACTTTCTTCCAGCACTTAATTGCTCTCTTCCTTCAATTTTTGCTGTAAAGTGGAAGTTGCCTAGACAAATATAAAACAATTGTAATAAATAAGAAAACAAATACTTTACTTTACACTGTTGTGCCTTGTCCAACTAAGGTACGTTCCTTGATTAAATATTTAACTTGATATGTCACCTGCGTTTCGATGTAGTTGTAACACCAATTTGTCCTTTATCTTTTCATTATTTTCGAACGAACAGATAGTCTGAAAAAATAAGAACAGTTTTATGTTATATTAAAAAAATATATTTACTTGAAATTTTTGGGTCTTTTTGAAATCAGGTCCGCTCTTTGGATCGAGCTAGGTCGAATATTTTACTTGTATTTCCATTTCCGTACAGCAACTACTTGTCCTTTACCTTTCCATTATTTTTCAACATACAGCTAGCTTGGAAAATACAAAAGTGAAATATTAAGTTGGAAAATAGTAAGTTCGTTTGACACTTTAGTGCATCTTCGAACTCAGGTAAGCTCGTTGGTTGAAGATTACATTTTATATTTCATTTTCGTTTCAGTTCGTTCTTGCCCTTTAGGTTTCCCTTAATTTTCCAACGCAGAGTTAGTCTGAAAAAAACAAAAATTGAATGTTAAATTAGAAAACAAATGTTTAGTTGACAATTTTTCAGTCTTTTTAAACGAAAGTACGCTTTGTGATTGTAGATTCGCCTTATTATTTCATTTGTGTTTCCACTTTCTTCCAGCACTTAATTGCTCTCTTCCTTCAATTTTTGCTGTAAAGTGGAAGTTGCCTAGACAAATATAAAACAATTGTAATAAATAAGAAAACAAATACTTTACTTTACACTGTTGTGCCTTGTCCAACTAAGGTACGTTCCTTGATTAAATATTTAACTTGATATGTCACCTGCGTTTCGATGTAGTTGTAACACCAATTTGTCCTTTATCTTTTCATTATTTTCGAACGAACAGATAGTCTGGAAAAATAAGAACAGTTTTATGTTATATTAAAAAAATATATTTACTTGAAATTTTTGGGTCTTTTTGAAATCAGGTCCGCTCTTTGGATCGAGCTAGGTCGAATATTTTACTTGTATTTCCATTTCCGTACAGCAACTACTTGTCCTTTACCTTTCCATTATTTTTCAACATACAGCTAGCTTGGAAAATACAAAAGTGAAATATTAAGTTGGAAAATAGTAAGTTCGTTTGACACTTTAGTGCATCTTCGAACTCAGGTAAGCTCGTTGGTTGAAGATTACATTTTATATTTCATTTTCGTTTCAGTTCGTTCTTGCCCTTTAGGTTTCCCTTAATTTTCCAACGCAGAGTTAGTCTGAAAAAAACAAAAATTGAATGTTAAATTAGAAAACAAATGTTTAGTTGACAATTTTTCAGTCTTTTTAAACGAAAGTACGCTTTGTGATTGTAGATTCGCCTTATTATTTCATTTGTGTTTCCACTTTCTTCCAGCACTTAATTGCTCTCTTCCTTCAATTTTTGCTGTAAAGTGGAAGTTGCCTAGACAAATATAAAACAATTGTAATAAATAAGAAAACAAATACTTTACTTTACACTGTTGTGCCTTGTCCAACTAAGGTACGTTCCTTGATTAAATATTTAACTTGATATGTCACCTGCGTTTCGATGTAGTTGTAACACCAATTTGTCCTTTATCTTTTCATTATTTTCGAACGAACAGATAGTCTGAAAAAATAAGAACAGTTTTATGTTATATTAAAAAAATATATTTACTTGAAATTTTTGGGTCTTTTTGAAATCAGGTCCGCTCTTTGGATCGAGCTAGGTCGAATATTTTACTTGTATTTCCATTTCCGTACAGCAACTACTTGTCCTTTACCTTTCCATTATTTTTCAACATACAGCTAGCTTGGAAAATACAAAAGTGAATTATTAAGTTGGAAAATAGTAAGTTCGTTTGACACTTTAGTGCATCTTCGAACTCAGGTAAGCTCGTTGGTTGAAGATTACATTTTATATTTCATTTTCGTTTCAGTTCGTTCTTGCCCTTTAGGTTTCCCTTAATTTTCCAACGCAGAGTTAGTCTGAAAAAAACAAAAATTGAATGTTAAATTAGAAAACAAATGTTTAGTTGACAATTTTTCAGTCTTTTTAAACGAAAGTACGCTTTGTGATTGTAGATTCGCCTTATTATTTCATTTGTGTTTCCACTTTCTTCCAGCACTTAATTGCTCTCTTCCTTCAATTTTTGCTGTAAAGTGGAAGTTGCCTAGACAAATATAAAACAATTGTAATAAATAAGAAAACAAATACTTTACTTTACACTGTTGTGCCTTGTCCAACTAAGGTACGTTCCTTGATTAAATATTTAACTTGATATGTCACCTGCGTTTCGATGTAGTTGTAACACCAATTTGTCCTTTATCTTTTCATTATTTTCGAACGAACAGATAGTCTGAAAAAATAAGAACAGTTTTATGTTATATTAAAAAAATATATTTACTTGAAATTTTTGGGTCTTTTTGAAATCAGGTCCGCTCTTTGGATCGAGCTAGGTCGAATATTTTACTTGTATTTCCATTTCCGTACAGCAACTACTTGTCCTTTACCTTTCCATTATTTTTCAACATACAGCTAGCTTGGAAAATACAAAAGTGAATTATTAAGTTGGAAAATAGTAAGTTCGTTTGACACTTTAGTGCATCTTCGAACTCAGGTAAGCTCGTTGGTTGAAGATTACATTTTATATTTCATTTTCGTTTCAGTTCGTTCTTGCCCTTTAGGTTTCCCTTAATTTTCCAACGCAGAGTTAGTCTGAAAAAAACAAAAATTGAATGTTAAATTAGAAAACAAATGTTTAGTTGACAATTTTTCAGTCTTTTTAAACGAAAGTACGCTTTGTGATTGTAGATTCGCCTTATTATTTCATTTGTGTTTCCACTTTCTTCCAGCACTTAATTGCTCTCTTCCTTCAATTTTTGCTGTAAAGTGGAAGTTGCCTAGACAAATATAAAACAATTGTAATAAATAAGAAAACAAATACTTTACTTTACACTGTTGTGCCTTGTCCAACTAAGGTACGTTCCTTGATTAAATATTTAACTTGATATGTCACCTGCGTTTCGATGTAGTTGTAACACCAATTTGTCCTTTATCTTTTCATTATTTTCGAACGAACAGATAGTCTGAAAAAATAAGAACAGTTTTATGTTATATTAAAAAAATATATTTACTTGAAATTTTTGGGTCTTTTTGAAATCAGGTCCGCTCTTTGGATCGAGCTAGGTCGAATATTTTACTTGTATTTCCATTTCCGTACAGCAACTACTTGTCCTTTACCTTTCCATTATTTTTCAACATACAGCTAGCTTGGAAAATACAAAAGTGAAATATTAAGTTGGAAAATAGTAAGTTCGTTTGACACTTTAGTGCATCTTCGAACTCAGGTAAGCTCGTTGGTTGAAGATTACATTTTATATTTCATTTTCGTTTCAGTTCGTTCTTGCCCTTTAGGTTTCCCTTAATTTTCCAACGCAGAGTTAGTCTGAAAAAAACAAAAATTGAATGTTAAATTAGAAAACAAATGTTTAGTTGACAATTTTTCAGTCTTTTTAAACGAAAGTACGCTTTGTGATTGTAGATTCGCCTTATTATTTCATTTGTGTTTCCACTTTCTTCCAGCACTTAATTGCTCTCTTCCTTCAATTTTTGCTGTAAAGTGGAAGTTGCCTAGACAAATATAAAACAATTGTAATAAATAAGAAAACAAATACTTTACTTTACACTGTTGTGCCTTGTCCAACTAAGGTACGTTCCTTGATTAAATATTTAACTTGATATGTCACCTGCGTTTCGATGTAGTTGTAACACCAATTTGTCCTTTATCTTTTCATTATTTTCGAACGAACAGATAGTCTGAAAAAATAAGAACAGTTTTATGTTATATTAAAAAAATATATTTACTTGAAATTTTTGGGTCTTTTTGAAATCAGGTCCGCTCTTTGGATCGAGCTAGGTCGAATATTTTACTTGTATTTCCATTTCCGTACAGCAACTACTTGTCCTTTACCTTTCCATTATTTTTCAACATACAGCTAGCTTGGAAAATACAAAAGTGAAATATTAAGTTGGAAAATAGTAAGTTCGTTTGACACTTTAGTGCATCTTCGAACTCAGGTAAGCTCGTTGGTTGAAGATTACATTTTATATTTCATTTTCGTTTCAGTTCGTTCTTGCCCTTTAGGTTTCCCTTAATTTTCCAACGCAGAGTTAGTCTGAAAAAAACAAAAATTGAATGTTAAATTAGAAAAAAAATGTTTAGTTGACAATTTTTCAGTCTTTTTAAACGAAAGTACGCTTTGTGGTTGTAGATTCGCCTTATTATTTCATTTGTGTTTCCACTTTCTTCCAGCACTTAATTGCTCTCTTCCTTCAATTTTTGCTGTAAAGTGGAAGTTGCCTAGACAAATATAAAACAATTGTAATAAATAAGAAAACAAATACTTTACTTTACACTGTTGTGCCTTGTCCAACTAAGGTACGTTCCTTGATTAAATATTTAACTTGATATGTCACCTGCGTTTCGATGTAGTTGTAACACCAATTTGTCCTTTATCTTTTTATTATTTTCGAACGAACAGATAGTCTGAAAAAATAAGAACAGTTTTATGTTATATTAAAAAAATATATTTACTTGAAATTTTTGGGTCTTTTTGAAATCAGGTCCGCTCTTTGGATCGAGCTAGGTCGAATATTTTACTTGTATTTCCATTTCCGTACAGCAACTACTTGTCCTTTACCTTTCCATTATTTTTCAACATACAGCTAGCTTGGAAAATACAAAAGTGAAATATTAAGTTGGAAAATAGTAAGTTCGTTTGACACTTTAGTGTATCTTCGAACTCAGGTAAGCTGGTTGGTTGGATTAAATTTCATATTTCAGTTGCTTTTTAATTCCTCCTTGCTCTTTACCTTTCCCTTAATTTTCCAAAGAATAGTTAGTCTGAAAAAGACAAAAAATGGATTGTTAAATTAGAAAACAAATGTTTAGTTAACAATGTTTGAATCTTTTTGAACGAAGGTAGGTTCTGTGGTTATAGATTCGCCTTAGTTTTTGCTTTGCGTTCTCATTTCTGTGTAATTCTTATTTGCCATTTACCAGTCCACTAGTTTTCAACGAACATTTGGTTTAGAAGGCCCAAAAGAACTTTAAGCTAAAAAACAACAACTTTAGTTGACCCTCTTGAGCTTCTTCGAAGTCAGCTATGCTCTTTGTTTGGGTACTGACTGTAATGTTTCGCTTACTTTTACATTTCCTATCAGCATCTCCTTGTACTTTACGTTTATTGTATTTTTAAAGGAGCTAGTCATGTAGAAAAATATAAGCGTTGTGTTAAATTAGAAATAAATAGTTTACTTAACATTTTAGGGTTGTATCTAACTGAGGTACGCTTTTTGGTTGGAGATTAGCCTTAGTAATTCCCTTGATTTTCCATTTATTTGACGGACCTCCTTGCTCTTTACATTCCGTATGTATTTGAAGAACCAGTCCGTCTAGATAAAATAAAAGCATTGTGTTAAATTAGAAAGCTGATGGTTCACTTACAATATCGAGCCTTTTCAAAACTGAAGTTAGCTTTTTGAATGTTCGATGTAGTACTTCTTTTTCGCCTTCATTTAATTGTAACACGTTGTCCTTAACTTTTCCAACGAGAAGGCAACTTTGAAAAGATAAAGGTGGTGTGTGCTAGCTTTTACTGATAACTATTAGCAAAAATTAATACACTTCGCGCACAATCACCACCGCACTCAACAAGGCTGACATTTATTCTGATACTTAATATCTTTTTCGTACAGCACCAATAAATCAGTACTTCCTCCCTATTAGAAGTTGTATCTGAACAAACACTGCAGTAGATTTCAAACTTAAAAGAAGTCAATTAAACATTTTACATTTTCAAAATGTATTTGTTTACCCCTACCAGCAAATGGTTCTAGTCACAAGAACGTGAGCATCCCTGTAAAAGCAACCATAAAATGATTTAGGCACATTGGCCATGATCATCCGGGTTACATGAACTCTGCTAGAATAATCCAGTACGATATCGGCCAAAAAGCACAGGTGCCCAAACACCAACACTAAACTCTTTGTAACTAATTAAAGAATAATCAAAGGCCAATCTATAAAGCACTGGGATGGCACAAGCGATTTCATTTCACTTACAGCTAAAAGGCGCATTATTTTTGGGTGTAATTGCACTTTCGATGTTAGCTTCAACTAAAAGCGATAGACAAACTGAGTACATTTGCTTCACAAACACGACTGCACCCAACCACGCTCATTGTCATTCTGACATAATAATTTTTTGTATAGCACCGATGAATCGCAACTTAGATAAATGCATAACAGCGATGCAACAAGAATATTAGATAATTACAGCACCATGCAAGCAGTGTGTTACATTAGAAAACAAATAGTTCTCTACTCTTTTCGAACTCGCATAGGCTCCTTTAGTTGGAGCGTAGTCTCATTTTTGCCTACGTTTCCATTTAGTTGGGTCCGCTTCTCGTTTACTTTTTCTTTACATTTTTAAACAAGAATCTAGTCTTAAAAATATAAAAGTAGTACATATGTTACGAGTAAATTCGGTTTTGTCTGAGCTCGTATCCAGGTGTTTTGACGATCAATCAGCTTAATTCCTAGCATTTGTCTCTCTTGGGATTTATGTGTCTGTGCTAATTTCCTTGACTTGTTCTTGGTTAAAACCCAAGTTTCATGGTGTCATTTTGGGCAAGACGCATTGATCGTATACCTTAGCTTTTAATGAATTGGGGATATTTATCATACTGTTTTTGGCAGTTGTTATCTTTTGGTATAGGTATACAGGGAGGGATTTGTCGAAATATAAACCTAAGATAACCTGAGGAAATTAGAAGACAATATGAGGTTTGGTTTTTCAAAACCCATATACATAGCCATAATAAAATTAGATTTTGAATTTCCTAAAGTTGATTGAGAACCTCTGGAATATTACAAATTATTCGCAAAAATATTTGGTGAATAGGTTTTAACATATATATAATACACATATATTGCTAGTAGGGCCTGGAAACGTCAGAAAACATTACGGCGCCGACATAGTCTCACTTAGAGTATAACGCATCTCGTGCGCATGCGTGATAATTCAAACTCCGCCTTTAGAAGCGAATTTTAAACTTGACCACTTCCCCATTGGCCGGACGACGCCGCCGCGCTTGCACACAGCTCACCATTATACATTGAAGAGTTGGTTGTCTGTCTCACTTCCTTGGCGAGTTTCCCACTCATAGCCGCTAGCAATATAGTAAGTATTAGATATATGGGTTTTAAAATCCGTATCGCTTAGTCAGACGCCTTTATCTTCACAATGCAGATGCCGTTAATTAGAGCAGCAGTTCATTTTTTGACCGCACACCTGTTGTTGACTGAAAGAACGTACTGCACTATTTGATAACAAAAATACAATTGAAGACTGTTTGTCCTTGTATTAAATAATGCGTTTTTCTTGAAGGCAGAGTTTCTCAAACAACACTTAGAAGTCTTTTAATTATTTTTTTTTAATTAGCAGATTTTGAAAAATCAAGCGTGCCATTGTCTTCTACTTAATTACCGCAGCCTAGCTCAGGTTTAAATTTCTACAGACTTTTCAAACTAACCCTGTATATAGCTGGCAGTGATTTCCAAAGGTGCACCTAGAGAAATATTATTTTTTTCTATAGCAAATGTTAAAGGTTGCTTTAATCGACTCAAAACAAAGGTCAAGTGTTACTTACTTTAACAGCGAGGGTAGTTAAAGTAGCACTTTAACATCAAGGCTAGATAAAGTAATTTAATTTTCTAACTTTTATTTATAGTATATTATTAATGAGCGATTATGTAATACATTATTCACGAAGATGACATTTGCACCACGCGCCTTCGGCTTGTGGCGCAAGTCATCTGAGTGAATAATGGCCATAATCGCGAATGTAATACAATATTTTATCTACTCCTATGCAACAGGAGTTTTGTGTTCGTATTTCTGAATTATGACATTTGTGACAGCTGTTAACTCCAAAAGTCATTTAATAATAAGAATGAATTTTGTGATTGGCTACAACCTATTGAATAATGAAAATAGAATTTTCCAATTGGTTGTAACTTGAAAACAATTGAATTATGAAAATAGAATCTTATTATTGGCTGCAAATCATGAATTATGAATCATAATTCATGGCCATTATACAGTAGGAGTAGATAAAATTAAATATTACAGCTTCGTATTATCCTAGCAACCCAAGCTAGCTACTGAGATTTTAAAATGTGATTGAGTTTCCTAATTTTCTTTTAAAATTGTTAAAGTTCTTGCATTAGAAAAAAATGTACTATACACGACGATAAAGTTGTTACTATCCACTCTTGAATCATTAACGTCTCGATTCACTCGTCGATAAAATTTAACTTATCGTCTTGTATAATAAATTACTATTTTTCTGGAATGGTTTACATTATTCTGAGTCCGATATTCTTCGATCTATAATTTAACTCATCTCACTTATAATAATGCAGAAGACTAAAAGCCGTGTTTACACAACTAAAAGTACCACGGTTGCATTCGTTTATTTCTATTTTCGGGTTTTTGTAAACAAACTTCCCTTAACTTTTAATAGCGATATTATCACAGAAAACAATTATTTAATCTGCATATTTCTTGTGTTTTTTAAAACTATTGACTCAGCTTCGAAGGCAAGTCCACTTTGGTTAATTTTCATATCTGCTTATTGAACGCTGCTACAACCTAAGCCGTACTCAAACGCTAGAAAGGCGTGTCCGTTACATCTTACATAACAACATAACCTATATTTCTGCAAATTTTTATGCGTCGCCTTTCGTTTCTTCTAGCAGTTGCTACAAGTATTAATTCTGTTAAATGGTCTACTGTGCATCAGATAATTGTAGTACAAAAAAGCAAGGTATTAGCGTTACAATCTTATTGCTTCTCTCTTCTGCAGGGTCACTTTGAAGTATCGCAAATTAAAACTAACGCTGACTGTACGAGTGCATCTTCGACTGTAGTTATGAACAACACAGCCATGACCGAGGTTTGTACACATTTGTATGTAACGACGCTAAATTGTATGCAAAATTTACTTGTAAATTTATGAAAATATTAAGCATTGTTGCATACAGAAAATTGGCTGCTAAATTTGTTGATGGGACGTTGCGCTGAGTAGACGTGGTGTGCCAGCTGCTGCTAAATTTTATAAATATTGTGATTCTCCTAATATAAGTGCGTTACAACATGCCTGTTACTAGAAGCGGTGAAGCTATTGATGTCGAAGCGATTGCAGAGAGGGTAGTTGAAAAACTGTTAGATTCCGATGCATTAACAAAGAAGCTTACTTCGATCATCAACGCTTCCCTGGAAACCGAGGTTGCTAAAATAGTGGAAAAGTACGAGCACAAAATCTCATCTTTGGAAATGCAACTCGAAAAACTGAAAGCCGAAACGGAAGATACAATGGACGCACATGAACAATACAGCCGTGTAAATAGTTTAAGAATACTCGGCGTTTCGCAAAAACCGAATGAAAATACCAGTGAAGTAGTGCGCAATTTATGCCACGAAAAGTTAGGTATTAACCTTGCCGAAAATGATATCGACATCTGCCATCGCCTTGGATCGAAAGAGGGAACTCACCGTCCAATTATTATAAAATGTGTGTCCCGCAGCATTAAAAAACTTATATATAGTAATAAGAAGAAATTAAAAAACTCTCCTGTGGTTATTCGGGAAGATCTCACGAAACGACGAGTGGCATGGTTGAAAAGCGCCGTTGAAAGATTTGGAATGAACAAGGTATGGACCGCCGATGGAAACATTTTTGTTAAAACGGACTCGGGGATTAGAAAAGTCACGTCATATAAACATTTGCAAAATATTTAATATTTTAAATTCCTAAAATATAAAAAAGTTATGTGCAGCAGTGATAATGTGGAGCAGTGATACTAGCACGCTTTGCATGTTGTTGCTGATAGCAGAATTTTTAGTTTAACTGATGGTTAATATTTATATATTTGGTATTTGTTTACAATTTAGTTTTTTTCTAAATAAGGCAATTTATTTTAATGAATGGTGAATTGGTGGGCAATTGTTTGTGTGTGGCACATATTAATATTAGGTCACTTTTGCCGAAAATCGGTGACATAAACTATTTACTTGAACAAAAGGGATATGATATTTTAGCATTATCAGAAACTTGGTTAAAATCTGATATTACCCTTTCTCATTCGAAATATAACATTTTCCGGAAAGATCGAGACGCTCGAGGGGGTGGAGTTGCAATTTATGTAAAGAATCACTTGAATGTAAAAATTATTCAAACAAATGATAATATTGAGCAATTGTGGCTGTCATTAAAAATCAATAATGAAAGTTATGTTTTCGGGGTTGTGTATAAACCACCTCAATTTAATTATAAAGTTTTTGTAGATGAGGTTGAAGAATCCATTTGTTTGTATACTCAGGCTTCAGATAGGGTTATTTGTTTGGGTGATTTTAATATAAACGTGTTGAATTTTTCTGCTTCGGTTACGCAATACTTAAATTATATGTTAAATACATTATGTTTAAAACAAATTATTACAGAGCCTACTCGAATATCTGGAAATAGCAGTACTTTGATAGATCTCATAATTACATCGGATACCAGCTGCATTATTGAAACAGGTGTGTGTGAAAATGAGTTATCCGATCTTGAGACAGTTTTTTGCAAAATATCAACTGGTGAGTTCGTCAAACTAAGTCGTATTATACGCACATTTCGGAATTTTAAATATTTTAATTTTAATGACTTTTACTGTGACCTACAGAAGTTACCTCTACATCAATTGTTTTATGAGCGGGATATTGATGCTAAATTAAACATTTTAAATTATTATATTACATCCATTTTTGACTTGCATGCCCCGTGGATAACCGTTAAAATGAAGAACAAACCGGCACCTTGGTTTACTGGTAATGTTAAGTTACTGATAAATCTTAAAAATAAGGCAAAATCAAAATATAAACAATCTAAGAACCCTGGGCGCTGGGAATATTATAAAAGTTTGCGGAATTTTACCAATCTTGCAATTCAAAATGAAAAGAAAGCTTACTTCGAGCATAAAGTTGGGATTGGAGGCACAAATGCTATTTGGAAGGAGCTAAATTTAATAAATATAAACATTAAAAAACAAAATTCTATTCCGGAAACACTCAGTAATGTACAAGAAGTAAATGATTTTTCTGTAGACTCCATACCTCACAGCACTCCTGATCAAATGCTTCTAGATTTTTATCGTAATAACGAACTTACATCAGAAAAACTTTCTTTCACGACTGTTGTCGTTGAGGAAGTACAAAATTTAATTAGAAGTGTAAAAAGTAATGCAGGGGGTATAGACGGTATAACCATCAATATGATTAAACTATGTTGTCCATACGTATTACCGCAAAATTAAGTTTTTAGAATGTAGAATTCCAGTCAAAGTGTTAGTACTTAATCTATTTCTTGGTTTTGTTTTATTTAAATTAATTGAACTAAAAACCCTTTCAACGCAGGCGCTACTATGGGGAAGAACAAAAAAATACTCACAAACTGAGAAAGTTCGGGATATAACAAATTACCGTCGGCTTTTTTACAATTACAAATTTCTTTCCAAAATTCTAATCTTCCATTTCAAAATTAATTGCAGAATATTTTAGCGATCGAATTTCCCGATCTAAAGCATTGACATTCTTTATTAGATTGGTAAATGTTATAATTAAGGGGCCGAGACTACCAACATTTGCAACTATTGAAGGATTTAGAAAATTTAATGATTTAAGAATAACAGCTTCACGGGAATTAAAGGGAAATTTTTTGAAAATTTGATGCGCTGCTTCGGTGTAAAAATTTCAACACAAACGGAAAAAAATTTTTTGCACTATCTGTTAAACTATTATTTGCTAGCGCTACTGCGATATTTGGACGTAAGTACAAGTGCTCAATTGAAACATAATGTTTCGGATTTCTATACTGTAATTTGCTTAAATCAGTGTTTTTTAGATACTCCGGTTTGATGTAATAACTCAACAATAATTTAAGAGCTGTTGCCATTCTTGGATAAAGCAAGTGAATCTTTGGAGCTTCCGCCTGCAATTCTAAATTCATATCATTAAATCGCCGGAAGATTTTCCGGTGGATTTTCCAAGTGGATTCCCTTGAGTCCCAGTGGTCACAGTACTCACAGTACTCACAGCACACTTTGAACTTTAATAATTTTTTTACGTTCTACCGAAAGTAAAAATGCAAATGTAAACAATTCGCTTTCGGAGTTCTGTTTATAGCCTCGGACACTTAGTTTGAATCAGGGAAATACCTATTTTCTGTTAAGTAATTCCACGGTCTACTAAATTAAATAATGTACTTGTACATTTAATATAGATGGTCATGGTAATTCATGGGATGGTAAGTCATTTCAAATTTCAGGCTGCCATCTGTCCGTCACAGCGAAAACTAATTTCTAAGATTGGAATAATAATAGTAGGAAGTAATCTGCAACAACGGCGAAAGAGGCGAAGGAATTTTTGCTTTATTATTTGGTTTTTTAATAAAATAAACTGGAAAAAATCACTAGATAAATCTCTTTTGGCAAAAGTTATCACTAAATCACTAGATTAACTAAAAATCACTAGATCTAATGAAATTTCACTAGACCTGGCAACACTGCCCAGGGGTGCCAGATCGTGTCAAGCTGAATTCGTTAGCTTCGTCGGAAAAAATCGTGAGATTTCGGAAATGGATGAGATTTGAAACTATGGATGCAAATTTAAAAAAAAGCTATTTTAAAATTAATAAAATATAGAATATATGCTGCAGATTTATTAAGCATTGAGTACATAGGTTGTACATACATAAATAACTGCAAGAGAATTATAAACATTTTAAATAATTGCCATAAATAAAAAAATTAAATTAATATAAAGTAAATGTTAAATGAACTAAATATTTTATTATAGAAATAACACATGAATTCTAAAAATAAAAATATGGCTACATAGAATATAGTACGTATACATAGACCTAAGTATGTATACAGAAAAAAAATTGTTCGGCTACTCACAATCTGAAGAATCTGTGTCCGGGATGACTGGTTTGGAGGGATAAAGTACTTGACTATTAATTTTTTTAAATTAAATCTGTGCTTATCTTGAAATTATGTAAATACCTATTTCTTGAAAGAACATTTAAATCCGCTTTCAACCGCAACTTGCGACTTCTTTATGTGAACCATAGATAGCAGCAGTATTTGATGATAATGCGGGAAATGATAAAATCAGTGACAGCATACATTAAATCATGTATTAAGACTAACACACATTTTTTTCTATTTAATCATTTAGTGTTACAATTTTTTATAAAATTATTTTAATTTGAATTGATACAAAAATCGTGAGATAAATAGTCCTTATCGTGAGATCGTGAGATTTGCAATGAAATCGTGAGAACTCACGATAAAACGTGAGATCTGGCACCCCTGCATGTACCATTTAATACTGTACAGAAAAAAGAAGACACTATTCAATTCAACAGTATTGGCGGTATCCAATATGAAAGAAAGTTGCCCGGAGGCTATCCAAAAATGTCGATAAAACGCTTTCCAGAGGCGAGCGTTTCCTTTCCAGAGACTTTCCATTTAAAAAAATATATTTTTTAACTTTTCCTTACTGCCAATCTCTAGCATGTTTTTAAAACTTTCTTTAGTGAAACAAAAGTTATTAAATCCGTCCTACATTTTAAGTGCGGCATATACCGCGGGTTTCAGCTAGTTGATAATATTCTGTAACTCGTATGGATCGGTGCTACAGTAATACAGGGTGTTATGGAACTGAGTGCAAATATCTTAAGCAGTGATAGAGCTCCCCAAAAGGAATAACTTTTCTATTTATCGTTTGTCATTTAATCGCATAGTTTTTCAATCATTTATCTCCCCTAAATTTGACGAGCCGCTTGGTAAACGAATCTAAGTTAAAGGTGAACGACACAAGTATATTAAAACTGCAAAGTTCTTACACAAAAAAGTATATGGTCAATAACTTACCTACCTCAATTGTCAAAGTGAACTAAAGGTTTTATCAGTACCTATGCAGTTTTTGTTGGTTTGCATATCAAAGTAATGTTTTTTGTGTTTTGTAGCATTAAATTAAAATATTATTCCATATGCGGGTATGCATTCTTAGAGTAAAATTGTTTTGAATTTTAACTCAGTTTTGAGGGTGTTTTCGAAAAAAATATAAATAGAGAAGTTGTTCAGTTTAGCGAGTTCTATTGCGGGTTAAAATATTTGCACTCATTTCCATAACACCCTGTATATCATCTGCAACCTTGAGTGGCTGAATGAGCTCCGTCTATGTTTAAACCTTTAACTGACCATTCTATATTATGGAAAACGTCTTCTAATTCAGTGATAAACAGTTTTGGAGATTGCGTCTCTTTATCTTACTCCTTTCTTTATAGATATTAGACTTGGTGTTGTAGTTATTAATATACATCTCTGTTTTCTTGTAAATGTATTCTATTAAGTTTATATACCTGCTGTCTACTCTACAGTTTCTTTGAGAGTTTAGTACTCCCAATACCTCCACCGAGTCGAACACTTTTTTATAATCTATGAAGTTCATGTAGAGCTTTATGTTGTCTTCATTCGTCATCTCGATTACTTGTCGCATAGTTTGATCTAAAGCCAGCCTGTTTAGGTGGCTGGTAGAAGTCGATTTTTTTATTCAGTCGATTTGTTATGATGCGAGTGGACAATTTGTAAATTTGTAACAGAAGACTTATGGGTCTACTATAGTTCTCAAATTTCGCAATGCCTCCTTTTTTCTGTACTTATTTCTGCCATTTCCTAAGATTATGGAATTTCTCCCAACTGGAGACTCTTATTGAAAGGTTTTGCTAACCATTCGTTGAGATCGTTGCCTGCTTCTTTCGGAATTTTTTCATTATATTGGCTGGTCCTGAATATTTACTACTTTTAGTTGCTTTCAGTGCTATATCAATTTCATCTGTGCTGATTTCCTGGATAATTTGTCAATCCGCGTTTTGGATAGTTCTCTTGCTAATCTTCTTCTGTTTTTTGCGTGGTAGAACTGTAGATTTACATAAGTCTGCGTGATATCTTTCAATCTCTTCAATAATACCTTTTCTGTCTGTAAGAACCTTTCCGCGCCCGTTTTGTATTTTTACGATTTCTTGAGTTCTAAAGTTCAGTTGTTTTTTGATAGCTTTTTGATTTGTTTACTTCTATAGGTTTAAGGATAATTTTTTTATTATGTTGTCTCATATATTTCTTAATTAACTTGTTCAATTCCGTCCATTATTCTTTGTTGCTGTCCTTGTCTGGTTTCAAGATTCGTAGTCTTTCTATCACTTTCCATGTTTTTAAATCAATTTGCTTTTAAGTTTTGCTTCTAAGTGCTAAATAATTTAACTAAGAGCTAACAGGTTCACTCAAAAAGTAATAAATATTGACAGATCTCAACTATCTTACAGAAAATAGAATATCAAGTAGAAATCAGTAAGCAGCTCCAAATCAAACAAAAGATCCTAAATGCAGAAGACATAAATATAATTGCCGGGAAGCGAAATAATTACTACAGCAGCTGTCCATGTCATAGCGAAATGAAGCTTATATTTCAATAAATTATGAATTATAATCTACATTTAATGGAAGAGATTGTGTTGGTAACAGTAGAAGAGACATCCCAAAACCATCTTCATAGAGGATCTTAATACTAAAATTGGCCGAGGAAGGGATAATAGGTTAGCCACTTCGTGTTCGTGAAAGAAACCGTTTTGTCGAATTCTGCAAAGAAAACAATCTCTACTGAAATGACGAATAATCACTTAAAAATCTCTAGCAAGCATAGCTTATACTATCGTAATGAACTATTAAATAGCGATACCGAAATGCAATTGGAGTCCACTTTCTCTTGTGCTAAAAAGCTGAAAAAGATGAAACAACACTATTTTCACAAAAAAATCCAGGTAGACTATATCCAGGCTAACCACCAAACGGTTTTTGGTATTCTGTAGGGTAAGTTTGGAGGGGTAGAACAGCAGCACAATATCGAAGACCTCTGCAATCAGATCAAAACGATAGTACGTTAGACAAAATCTATGGGAAGACGACCACTCACAAGAAACAGCCATGAGCGACTTACGAAATCTTGGGTCTAATGAATGAAAATGGAAATTTGGAAACCAAAACAACGTAAAATATAATATCGTCAAAAAAGAAATACATAGAAAAATTCGTCGTGCAAGGTAAGCGTAGTTTGGGAACATACCCTCTGAAATAGAAGACCTATAAAGGAATCACGATCGATTCAATTTGTAGAAGAAAGTGAACTAAGTAGCTGGATTACACAATAAAATGTCTAATAGCCTTGTTCATACATAGGGCAACCTTGTTGTAAATTACCAAAGTAAGTTGAAGGAATAGAAAGAGTATATAGCTGAACTATTTAAAATGGAAATACAGAGCATTGTAATAGTTGCTGCTATAACTTTAGAAAAAATTGAACAGGCTTTAAAATATTAAAGGCAAGAAAACCAGCAAGGCCGAAATATCCTTAGCTGCTGATTTACACTTATGTAAATAGAAATAATTGCTTGTAGATAACAACAACGATTTAATAAAACTTAATTTAATGTCCACATATTTAAATCAATGCCCAAATACATAGGCATACAAATATAATGCGCGATTCATAACTATCATGCTAACAGTCAAAAAATCTTCCCTGCCCTGTCTATTCGGTTGGTTTGGAAATTTCTTGTCATCAACAGTGATAACTTATCTTGTCTCTCCGAAAGTTTTGAACCAGGGAAGAAATTTATGGTTTTCCAATTCGTTAGATCGGGTGTTTTCGCTTTGCTATTCTTGTAATTGTAGAGAGATTTGATGGTCTTGGCTCTTTCTAGGTAAATATTTACATAAGAAATAAGAATCTCTGCAGAGTGTTAGCGACGCCCTTGCGGTGCCAGAATGCCACAAGTAGCGTTAATTTGTAGTATTTGCGTTAATACCGGTGCCTACTAAAACTGCATCAGCGAATGTTGTTAATCACTCGCGACCATCTTTATCTGTAGCTTGTCAGTTACTTGCGTTTCTTGTCGATTTTCGCTAGAGGACTGTCAACACGTCTACCGAAAATTTGTTTTCCAGGATTTATGTCCTGTATCTTTCAGCATTTTCCGCAGGAGTAATAATCTGCCACAATGCATGCTCTGGATACCCACTACCTATCTCTAATTAGATACTTAAACTCCTTGATACTGAATGTAAACAATATTTCATTTATCTTTTTAGTAAAGCACATGCGATCGGTTACATACCAACCGACTGGTGGAAGTTGACCTTTATAGCGATCCCGAAAAATCACACGCTATAAGATTCAGTTAATATTCAATCATTAGTTGAGCAAGCCACGTCCTAAACATCTTCTTCCAAATAATGCGCTACCAAATTCATAATAAAGTTTGTCTTCCATTACAGTTTTGGAACCAGAAAAATATTGCTAACCGTCTAGGTCGTGCTGTAAAGATTTAGATGCATCGATTATTCAAAGTATATATACTTCATTGCTTTCGAAAAAACAATTGAGAGAGAGAGGAACGATTAGAATGATCAACATTCTCCACAGAGCGGGTTTTGATGATAGAGATCTGAGTATTCCTAAAAGCCGCTACTGGCACCAACGAGCTGTCATCAAGACTGGTCAGGACATTTCTGAAGATGTATAAATAGACAAGGATGCATTACGTTTAAAAAAGCACTAAACAAAATCTGTATTAATAGCCACCAGTTTCGTAGGACTCCAACTCATTATTGACACTGTTACTATAGTATATATCGGATACGGATTAAATCTCAACACCACAAAAAGTAAGTGCAAGGTGGTCATTAAAGTATCTGTAAATTCACCAATAATTACGGCCTGCGGAATACGGCTCATGAGGACTGACAGTATCAATTACGTCGGCTGCAATGTAAGCCACAATTGTGACATTAGCAAATATATTAGAATTCACATCACTAAAGCTAGAACTACTTTCTTCAAAATGAAGAAGGTACTGTAGTGGTTAACATACATGTAACCTGGTTACGCATCGCTAGGTTACAAAGCAGTAAATAAATAAAGATTGTTATTTAATATCTATTTGAAACATAAAACCTGTGTTTTATTTCTTCGAATACAATTCATATATATTGTTATGGTATTGGTACAAGGGTTTAAAAAACAGATTAATAAGATTAAAAAAATACGGTATTAAAAATTACAAAGATGAATTTTGATGTGAAATGGATATCAAAATTATTAAGATGTGTTTAGAAACAAAAGGAAATAGAATGTATAATTTAATTAAATGAAGCTAATTGAGAAACAGTAACATTTTAACTATTTAATATCTGAAATGAAATTGGAAGTTAATGACAAATACTTTTTCGAAATATACTATTTAACATAGTAGGTATTCAACATATAATAATGCTTCAATAGTGTGTTGGACTGTAAAAAATAAGCTAGATCACTAAGGAGATAGTTTATTGATTAGAATAAAAATTTTGATAACGAAAATGATGTAATACAATTTGTAGCGTTTGAAATTAATAAATAAACACCTTTATAAAAGCTTTTTAAACGATATTTTGGTAAATAAAAGGGTTAAAATTGACAAAGAAATTGGCGTGGTGAAAAAGAATAAAAAGTAAAATGTTAAAAGAAGAATATATAGGCAGACTAGATGGATAAAGATTAGAATGTGGTGAGAAAACCAATCTAATACAGTTATAATCTACAAAGGCAAAAAAAAGTAAGAGAATGCTGAATTCAGTTTATTGTGGAATTACATTGCATCGACTGAATTAGATAAAAAGGAATGGTTTACAAAGGAAGTGGTTTACATCGACATCACTAGCAGAGTGAGCATATGTGTGGGGTTTGTCAGGTGGCATCTTGTGGCTTGTATCTGGTCGAGGTTCGTGGTGCTGAATTGTAGCAGGCTTCATACTTGTGATTTGGTTGAGCATCAGAGTAAACACATATACAGCTGAGGTCGATTTGGATGCATACTGTGGTGGAGGTGTAGATGCTGATTTAAAAAGGCGATCTGTCTTTGTGTGTTCCTGTGGCGAACTGTTTTCCTGGGTTCCTGCGTTGATTTGGATCCGGACTGTGGACATCTTGACAATTGGTTGTGAGTTGAAGCCTGCCCCGTGGCTTTGAGTGGAGCAGTTTTCCTAACGTAGTGAGTTGCAGAGCTGGTTGCATTGGGTTAGGTAGAAGAGGGTGTTAAGTCTAATAACAGGTAACAAAATACAGGTATTTAAAATAAAAACTGAGAGAAAATAAAGAGTGAAGTGAGTTAATTTTAATTAAGGGAGTACTTACCATTTGAGATTGTGGAATGACCAATGTAACAAGAAGTATTTGTAATTGATTTTTCAAAACTAGTTTGAAGTGTCAGTTGACAGATGTATTAAGTTGTCATATAAAATAAGAACATCAAATTTCAGAATATAAGCAATCTAGATTATAAAGAATCCGACCTGATTTTCATTCAAGTGTTTCTACTGAGGCTAGCAGTAAATAATTTTCATTATCCATAATAAAAATAGGGCAAATAAATTAATTAAAATTCAATTTAACAAAAATATGGAGAATAATAATAATAATAATAATAATTTATGTAGTTTTGTTGCTACATAGAATGTAGATGAAAACAAGTCACAAAACCAAGCATTACAAAAAAATACATCTTTTACATATATTAAAAACTTACATTACATATTAAAACTTACAATCTAAAAATTCCTGTACTGAATAAAAAGCATTCTCAATAAGAATTTTTCTCACAGCCGATGAAAATTGTCTAACAATTGGTATATTTACAATTTCAGGGTTTAATTTGTTATACAATATAGCACCAATATAAAGTGGATTAGCTCTAAATAGTTCCAGACGGTGCAGTTTATACTGAAGGTCTCCACCATAGCGAGTAGCATAATCATGATGTACATTTTGAGTTGAAAACAAATTTAAATTACTTTTAACAAACGTCAACATGTCCAAAATAAAAATAGAGGGGGAGTTAGTATTTTGTATTGTTTAAAAACAGTTCTACAGGAGTCTCTGAATTTTAGCCGATACATGCAGCGCACAGCTCTTTTTTGAAAAACAAAGACACGTTTAGCAGACGATTTGTAGCCCCAGCAAATAATTCCGTATCTAACAACGGATTCGAAATTCGAGTAGTAAAAAGCTTTTACTACTACTGAACTGCAAATATAGGATAATCTTTTAAGAGCAAAACAGATAGAAGAGCATCTATTGCAGACTGAGTCGATGTGATCTTCGAATGTCAGAGCTAAGTCAAGGTTGACACCTAGAAGCTTGAAGCATGAAACCTGTGCAACTGCTTTCCCATCCATCCTGATCAGTTGACTAGAGTGAGAATTATTTTCAGAAGAATAAAATTGCATTATGTAAGATTTATCCATGTTCAGAACTAATTTGTTATGCTTCATATAATTCGAAATACTCCCAAGATTGACTTTTAATTCAGAAGACATATCTGTATTAGTTTTAGCAGGTGAAACAACTGTTATGTCATCCGCAAACGCACAATGAAAAGCCGATACAACTTCATCCAAATCGTTGGTATACAATAAAAATAGCAGCGGCCCAAGCACGCTACCTTGGGGAACTCCAACACTATTTTGTAACTCGGTAGACTTTGTATCCAAATAGCTGACAAACTCAAGTAAAGGTGTAAGTCAATTATAACATAACATATGTTGGGCACACCAAGTGGAGCTAATCACCTTAACAATATAATGCAATTAGTAAGGTTAATATATAATTTTTAGTTTACAGCTGACAATGTTAATGAAAGTAAGTTTTGGGAGAATTTGCAGCTATTTAATACATTTCAATAAAAAGGCAAAGCAGTGTAATAGTTAAACATAAATATATTTCAACCAACAATGTGGTCTTCTTCAGTATGGGAAAATTATCTGCAATACAATACGGTACACGTTAGGTTAATGAGATTATAAATATTTGAACATTTTTTTACGTCTTACCATTATAAAATTAATTCCGGAATGTTTGTAGTTGACAATATTTACTACATCAAAAATGTTAATCGAATAACACCATGGAATCGGGGTCCATTAAGTAAGGTAAACAGTAAAACATAAAAATTGTTTTAAGGAAGTTACGTCTGAATAATTAGTGAATTAATGTAAATGTGTTAGTGAATAGTTAAACTATTATGGGCCGGTTGCAGAAAGCAATGTTAAGTCTGGTGTTAGCTAACGCGACGTCAAAGTGAACAAAATCGCATCAAATTTTGTTTACTAATGTATTAGTTACCATAAGCATTTGAGATTTGATTCGTTTTTGTTCACTTTGACGTCGCGTTAGCTTACACCAGACTTAACGTTGCTTTCTGCAACCGGCCCTATATATTACAGATTTTAACACATTTACATTAATTCACTAATTATTCAGACGTAACTTCCTTAAAACAATTTTTATGTTTTACTGTTTACCTTACTTAATGGACCCCGATTCCATGGTGTTATTCGATTAACATTTTTGATGTAGTAAATATTGTCAACTACAAACATTCCGGAATTAATTTTATAATGGTAAGACGTAAAAAAATGTTCAAATATTTATAATCTCATTAACCTAACGTGTACCGTATTGTATTGCAGATAATTTTCCCATACTGAAGAAGACCACATTGTTGGTTGAAATATATTTATGTTTAACTATTACACTGCTTTGCCTTTTTATTGAAATGTATTAAATAGCTGCAAATTCTCCCAAAACTTA
Organism: Agriotes lineatus; assembly: GCA_940337035.1. Taxonomy (NCBI): domain Eukaryota; kingdom Metazoa; phylum Arthropoda; class Insecta; order Coleoptera; family Elateridae; genus Agriotes; species Agriotes lineatus. The sequence goes on from CALNHX010001412.1 coordinate 148,221, forward strand.
CTTTCAGTAAGGTTAATATAACCCCCAGCACTGCATAATGGTGGCTCCCAATGTAGAATAACACTTCAAACACCATTCTTCAAAAAAATAATACATCAACCTGCGACCAATTATTCTAACGTGAGTGATATTTCAGGCTGTTCGTTTCCGACTCCCTGGATATTTCCTGTCCCACACCGTATCCTGGGTCCCTTCGACCATTCCTGTCTTCACCCATACAATGGCGCCTGGTATCCTTGAATCACCTAGATTTCTTCTGTCAACCCTACGCGAACCGTTGGATATACGTCCGTCTGTTTTGCCACCCAGGGGGACAGTTCTCAAAGCAACAGCTACAAGATTGCAGCTCAAAAAACCGTTGCTGCTACCTGTGTTTGTGCGATTTATATTGTTATATTTTAGTTGTTTTAATTTAGTGTTGATTGTTATTATTCTTGTTGAAAAGACAGAAGTTTTTTGCAGCTAGGGTTAACTATTTACTAAATTTATAGTTCTCCATATTTTTTCTTCTCTAAAAAATAACTAAATCAAATATTTGAAGGGGGGGGGCTACGTACTGGTTTACATACATGTAACCTGGTTACACAACGCTAAGTTGCACACAAGTAAATAAATAAAAATTGTTATTTGATATTTGAAACATAAAACCTGTGTTTTATTTCTTAGAATATAATTCATATACAGGGTGTTATGGAAATGAGTGCAAATATTTTAGCCAGCGATAGAGCTCACCAAAACGAACAACTTTTCTATTTATCGTTTGTTATTTAATCGTATATTTTTTCAATCATTTATCTCTCCTAAATTTGACCAGCCGCTTGGTAAGAAAATCTAAGTTAAATGTGAACGACACAAGTATATTAAAACTGCAAAGTTCTTGCACAAAAAAATATGCGGTCAATAACTTATCTACCTCAATTGATAGGTACGTTGGTGACCAGATGTAAGCTAAGGCCCTGAACACACGGGGATTCCGTATCCGAGATTCGGTATGCGGGATACAGAATCTGAGTCTGTTCAGACACGGCGACTGAATCTCAGCGCGGGCCTTCAGTCACTTGCAGTGCCGTGCTGTTATGAACCTAGCATTGCTGTTCTTTGTTTCGGTCGAATTAATCTAGAAGTGCTGTATTTAAAGTCAGGGATTGGGCTCTACTAAGCCAATAAATTTTTCATTGTCAAATAATGTACGCTCTACGATCGTTGTATAGTAAGGAACGATCTGCTTATTCGATTTAAATAGAAGTTGAAGAAAATCGGCTACGCCTATATTCTGGCTGGCAAAAGTAGGCGTGTCCATATGCTCCATTTGCTCCAATGGTAAATCGGTATCCGAGATACAGAATTTGTCGCCGGCGACCGAAATGGAGAGATAAGAAAAATCGGCCGCCGGCGACACAGTTTTGACACAAACTGACGCAAAACCTAACCTGCTAACCTCGAATTTGACATAGACTTACAGTGACACCAACATATTATTCATACAACAAATATTTCAAAGCCAAGCTTGATTTCATTTTCGCTTGCTCACATGTTAGTTATTTATGTAACAGGAAGTAAAGCAAGCGTTTTTGGCTCACGGCGTAAAAGCATCGAGGGCTATAACACGACAAGGGTCAAAGACGCTGAATACGCGATGTACGATGTACGTTATCTACGATCGAAATTTTAAAAACGCAGATTCAGATTATATAAAACGTTGTCAAATGAAAACATGGCAATTTTTACAACTATTTTAGGTGAATAGTACTTTGTCCCTATGTATGGTTTTCATTAATACGTGTTAGTGAATAATAACTAAAATGACATCAGCGTGCGGTAAAATTCTTTTTCTGCGACGTCATTTCAGCTTGCGATAAAATCCTTTTACCCCTTTTGGCGTCATTTAGCAGACGAAGGAGATATTTGTGGCCCGAGGGCAAAAAAGACTAACTTTACGCCTGAAAATGAGGTCTAGAAAAGCCTATTATTGATCGATCGTACTATTGCGCTCAAAAAAATTAGCACGGTTTGTTTGCCTTGTGTATGTATGGTTTTATCAAATGTATTTATGTCACTTAAATTGTACAATTGACATTCTGCCTTCAAAACTTAAAATCCCGAGTCAGGTTTTAAGCAAACCCGAAAACAGCTTTGCTATCGCAAAACTAGAAAAGGGATGTTTACCTAATATCATCCGTCATATCTTTTAGTGTAAACTTAAAACAATAACCCTTAAATATGAACAATTACAAATACACACTAAGCCACCGTAGATAAAACCAAGTAACTAGATTAAGTATCTTGCGAAATTTTGTTTGTTAATGAAGAAGGTTCTACATGCAGAGTACCAGGGACCTTAGACACCGACCGCTGTGGGCATATGGTCAAAGTCCTACTTAGAATTTTGCCGAGACTAAGGAGTTCCAATCCTAGCAAGGAGTCTTTTACGTGCTACACATCGTAGTAACATGGGACCCACGGCTTTACATCACTTCCGAATGATGGCATTCTGTAGAGGTTTTCATCTGCATTTTTTTATTTTTAAAAACCACCGAGACCGCGGATCGAACTTGCGACCTTAGATCAGTAGTCAGAATGCTTAACCACTGAGCCACCTGGCCGCGATAGTACATAATAGATATTAACGATACAAGTTTGATTATGAGCATCTTAACGACACGAGTTTGATTGCCAAAAACGAGGCGGTGAGCCGAGTTTTGCGGCGATCAAACGAGTCTCGTTAAGTGCCATAAGCAAACGTGTATTGTTCAATATTTTATCTTCATCAATAAATTCTGGTTCAATGTATTTCTTTATACAAAAAGAGTGCGGTAATATTCATTACCGCACTGAGTGCAGTAATATCTATCAATTACCGCACTACCGCACTGAGTGGGGTAATCGCACTGAGGGCGGTAATCGCGCTGAGTGCGGTAATGGATATTACCGCACTCAGTGCGGTAATGAATCTCTTAACGATACTAAAATTAATTTGGTTAAGAGTCTATAACAACACTGATGAAGATCAAAATATATAAATAGCATGAAAATGGCCTCCATAATTTAAAAGTCTATGAAATATGCAAAAGTGCGAGAAAGCTGTGCTGTTGACGCAACAATGTTTAAATGGATAAAAAAGTATCTTCTATATATAAAATTTATATATAATTCAAAGCTTGGTCATAATTGGTTTAACTTTACTCTGTATAAATAGCTGGTATTAGTATCCCATTAATAAAGCTTTATTTGTTCGGGATTTTTCCTAAAATATCAGCATTTAAAATTGAATTTGTAAAGCTGTTCTATTTTTAGGTTTGGTAACCCTAAACAAAGACCATTTTTAAAAATTTCATAGTTTACACACCAAGAGATAAATTCGAATATTTTTTCGTTTGAAAATCGTGCTTTGATCAATGTTTACTTCCTTATAGGTTACGTTAAGTAGGTGTTAGGTTAGGTTAGGTTACTCTTCCCGAAATGTCGAAGGGTAAAGTGGAGAAGACTGGTAGTAGAACATGCCCTTGAGTTTAACACCTAGACGCCTACAGCAATAGCTGGGAAAATTTGAACAAATAAGGCACCAGAACCGGGTGGCATACCACCAGACGTGGTCAAATTGATGGTAAATACATTTCTGGAGCAAGAATGGTATTGATAAGAAAGCCAAATAAACTAGAAGGAGATGCATTGCTTACAGACCGAGATGTCTACTAAATACAGCCTGAAAGCTATTAGAATAATTAATGGCGGAGAGACTAAAGAAAGACAAATTTATGGGTGAAATAAGAGCAGAATTTAGCGAAAACAACGACAAACTGCAGAAAAAGATTTGTAAAGAACTGGTAGAGGATTGAGCAGTAATACTAGAGAGTAATCAGGTAGAGAAGTTAAAATAAGAACTAAATAAAAAAAACGAGAGTGGGAAATAAACCGAAGATATGGAAAAAAATTGAAAAAACCAGAACAAAAATAAAAGGAAAACAATATAATAATAAGTGGAATACGGAGTAATACGCAGGAAAAAGAAAACAGTGTGAAATAAATTACGAAGATTACTGAAGAATTAAATGTAAAAGTTACTGTACAGGATGAATGAAAAATAAAGGAAAAATAGTAGGTGTCCAAATAAACAATTTAGAAAAAAGCAACAAATACTTAAAATACCATATACTCGTAACTTAAAAGGGGAGAAATATATTTTATAAACCATTTAACCTATGGAGAGAGGAAGAAGCATTCCGTGGCAAATAAGGAAAAGAAGAATAGAAGGAATGAAGAAATTAAATACAGAGAATTATCTTACTTTAATGCGTCTATTTACACCTACACAGTTTCCATAAGCCACATGTTTTCATCTGAAGTTGCAACATGAATATGTTCTGTATGAACCAAATCTTCCTGTGGAAATTTTCTGCCTTACTAGACCACTGTAGTGTGAGAATAACTATAGTGACTAAGTCACCATCAACAGCTTTCTTTCTCTTAGATTTCTAGTGGTTGACGTCCTTTGGCGGCTAAAAATTGAATATTATGTTTGGACGAATTTTTCATAGTAAACTCCATTTCGGAGCTCCATAAAAATGCACACAATGAAGAAACCGCAAAGAAATTTGGCACACACCTCACTAATATGTCAGTAAACAATTTCAATAACCGCTTGCAATTGTCGTGATAATCAACTCGCGCCTATGCAATCCACACGTGTTTCTGTTGAACAATCCTCGAATCTACGTGTTCCCGCCATTCGCTTCTACATGCTCTTATCCATGTAACTACATCCTGCACCTTACACCTCTTTTCGTTGTCTGTGTTTCTACATCTGTTCCTGAGTGCCACTCCTTGTTGCTGGTCTAAGGGATATCATATCTGTTGTTTAGTTTTAGATGTTTCCACTCGAGTTTCTGCGACATAAGTTAGTATCAGTCTTAGAGATACTTTATATTAAAATGATTCAGATTCATACTTTGTTTTACCTATGAGTACATGTTTATAATTTGTTACGATGATTTAACGTGGCAATTCGCTGGCTATATTTCTCGACTAAAACAAGCAAAATCAGATACCTGGAGGGCACGTCTAGCTCAAGTCGAAGACGGCGTGCAGTAAATTAAATGAATGGAAACCGGGAGGGGCGCCAGCAAATCCAGCAAAACTAACAATCAACCAGACATCTCAACTGCTTAAACAGACGATTCGCAGACTGAGTTCTTATAAAGAGTTAAGAACTATAGCTGCAAAAGAACGTTACGCAACAATAAATAAAACTACATACAATTACTCGAATATCACAGTTTACTATAAGATATGTCTCGGTGGAGTTGACAAGTGACCCAATAGGACCTACAGCCAGTAATACTTAAATTTTATGGAAGATGCTAGGTACAATCGGAAGAAAAGCCTCTCAATAATTTATAATTACACATTAAAAATACCTGGACGTACACACATTGGCATGGGCCTTACTTTCGGCTAGTGTACAAGTTATCGCCTGGCTGGTACATGTAGTTGAAATGTAGATCCGTAGCCTGGGGCAGTTTAATTCATAGGCCCAACATGGCCCACAAAGGGGGCTTAATGGATGTCCCTAGTATTAGGTGTGCTCTCAAGAGATTCACGGAAGCTCTGCTTTCGGCACCAGCGGTTAATAGCCCAGCATGACGATGGGGCCCTGATTAGCCAAAGATGGACTTACACGAGGTCGCCGGAGGAAGAATCTTCCAGCCGCCGAATTCCGGATCGTGGATTGTGGCTCGGCACGTCAAGCTGACAACAAAATTGAACCCTAAGCGAAGCACCAGAATGCCAATAAGGACTTACCCCGTATGGGCGTGCACGAGGTGCTACCATCAAAAAGAATCCGCCAACAAGCGGGGCTTCTAGAATCGCCCAAAATAACGTCGTCTAGAGCAGTGCTTCTCAAACTATTTAAAGTGGCGGACCGGTATTATTTTTTCTAATGTATGACGGACCGCTACATTTATTAACAAATAAACCAATCTATATATAAAAAAATGAATCCCTATTTCCCTGGGTCACGCCATAACTTGAGAACGACTTTACCGATTTCATTCATCTTTTTTTTTAAGTTTTCTAATACTTCGTAGAAGGTTCTTACGGAAAGAAAGGTTAAGAAAATTGCGCAGAAAATTGAAAAATTTCAGAAAACTTAACGACTATTTAACCTTCGCACGTTTGACAGTTCGCGCGTTTGACAGTTCGGGAAGGGAACGGGGCGGGACGGAACGGGGACGGGAAAAGAGACGGAGACGGGCAAAGGGATGGGGACGGGGATTGGATGGGATGACAGGAAATAATTAATCATTATTTAATACACAAATAAAGAACCTCGCGCGTACGAATTCGCGGGTAACAGCTAGTAACGAAGTATAAGTAAGTTATTCATGAACGTTAAAAGATGTAAGGAAATTTTTAATTTGTATAAACATACGTCTAACCTTGCATTATTTTTCCCTTTCCGAATTACGATTCCGCCTGTATATAAGTATCTCAAATTGTGTGCATGCATTCAGTTGTTTTTTACTGGCACATATCTCTGTTATCGATCCAGTCTGCGTGTCCGCCACGCACGTGTTTCTTATCGATCCGCCGCAGACGTGAATTTGTCGAATAAGCGCCTACGTTTTGAGTCAGAATAAAAGACAGTTTCCGTGTGTTAGAGAGAGCGAGTACGAATGTTGGACCCCACTATTTATCGCTTGCGAAGCTCTTCGCGGGTTTTCTAAACGGAATTGTCCCCGCGTGACGAGAAGCAACAAGTGATTTGGAAGTAGTCGTCCAGCCACGCACCCTTCGGGGTGGCGTAGGCCAGGATTTACGTTTGTTTATTGTGTGATTAGCGGCTAACGGCTTGTTCCTTTGGTGTGTGTGTGTGTGTGTACCACTTGTTGTGTTCCATTATTTGAACTCCCGCCGATCCAACACAAGTGTTGTGCGTTTCGCATTTTATGTACTCATTGAACTACACGTGGTTGTGGTGGTTGTTGGGCGAACTTAACGTTGTTGTTTATCGATGTGAGCCTTGAGGTTTTCGTTATCGTGGAGCGGCAACCCCTAAAACGTCGTTTGGCGGACTCTCCGTAAAAACCCAGTATCGGCGGAGCTCTCTCTTTTCGTTCTGCCAATTTCCGTGCGGGCTTCGATTTTGCCCTTGTTAGGGGGATTATCCTAGGTTCCACCTCGTCGGCCATTTACAGTTGTTTTGAAGCAGTTTTACTAGATGTTAAAGCAGTGGTCTTAAACGGCAGCCGTTTGCAGCGACGTAGGACGTGGATTGCAGCTAAGCCAAGCTTCTTTAAGGTACCATTTTTATTGTAGTAGCTTTACAGTGCCGAATTTTAAGTGTACCGAGTGTTCCGACGAAGTGTCGGACAGTTTGAGTAACGTTGCGGTCATTGTAACATTTATTGTTTGCACCATTGCATTTGCTACACCTTTTAGAGTTGTTTACCTGTCAGTTTAATTCATTACCATCAGATTACATGATCCTTTTCAACTTTACGTAATGGCAAATAAAGTATGTGTCGGATTTGTACCATGTTTAGTTGATTACCGCCTTTTGTTGCTGTTTAATTGAGTCAGTGTTTTTAATTAAGTTTTAGCTTAGTAATTTAGTTTTAATCTAGAACTTACTCTATAATTTAGTTTTAATGCAGCCTATAATGTTTTTTTTTTAAGTTATTCAACAATCATTGTTATTGACTTTACTCTGATGGCAAATTGTAAAGTTATTTTCTTCCATTGTTTTTTTTTGTTCTCTTAATTTCTGCATTTGAAAACTGGCCTATATTAATGTTAATGTTAATTATTTAAAATGTAGCCTATCATTGGCATCAGCTGTTGGCTATAACGATAATAAATAAATAAATAGTCCAATGTTAATACCGTTCATAAGTCATTCCTGCATTTGATGTCAAGTTTACCGCGTATTTACTAGATTAAAACGTTACGCAATTTACATATTTAACAGTTCAACCAACTTCGTACAACGCATTAATGTGATAAATGGGCTTCTTTGAAACAATAAGAAAGCCGACCTGCGATTAATTAATAAATAAGCAATGGTAGTAAAAATCGCAGATCAACCCCCCTACCATTTATACACCACGGCAGCTCTGAAAAACTCTTTCTTACTCACCGCGATGGCCGACTAGCTCAAATATCGGCGGCCTTAGATCGTAGGTTCAGATCATCAGCTATGTACCCTGGAATGTCTTCAAAAAAGGAAAGGAAAATGGAAATGGGCACCAGAAATCAAAAGATTTCAAATAACAAGAAGAAAAATAAATTGCAAGTGACTAACGTTTAATTAATCAACAATAAGAAGTTTTGAAATGTCAATAATCAATAATCAGGACAATTAAAATGTAAATAATGTAATGACAAAATTGTGTATCTTAACTGAAGGTTTCGACACGCATAAAATTAAGAACCCCTTTCGGGTTATTTTAAAAACTTTACAAAAAACACTCGTGGGATAAGCTTATCACAGTCATCTAATAAAACCTTCTGTTAGGCTATTGAAAATAAATAGGCGTGACTGTACCTTTTACAGAGGGTCGAAATACACATCAAAATAGCAACTTTAAAAACTGAGCATAAAACTTTAAATATTAAAATAACAGGATGTATGAAATTAAACATTACAGGTTAATAATGGCAAAACGTATGAATATAAATTTTAAATATTGACGGGTTTAAAATACACAGATGTAAATTTCTGGTATTGAAAATAAGTCGAAGTAATATAAATCTCGGAGTAGCACTAACTAACCTCGAAACGTAAGCTGGACGTGAACGGCAATAATCATTGTTGAAGTCGCCGGGGAAGCGCCGAAAATTGCTGCAATAGCATCTTCAAACGGCAGCAAATACGCCGGACCCAGCAGGTGTCGAAAATGCGATAAGACTTGGCCTCCGAGATAAACTCGTTGTTGAAACGGATAATTAAGATTAAGAGCTAAGAAAGATATAATTAGTATGGAGATAATAAAACAGAAAAGCGCAATCGTACCTGATAACAATCAGCCCTTAGAAAATACACTGCTCGTTGAAATTGGTTGAGCGCACGTAATTCGACATAATTAAAAACAAGGCTTAGCCGCGCCGGTATCGGCGGGCTCAAGCGAAGACAGCAAAATGCCCGGACGAAAAATTTCGTGCCCGAAAGAAGGCTTGCACTCTGATAAGAGATAGCGCAGGTCAGAAAGGGCATTGCGCAAACGATAAGAACTTGATGCAGGTACAAAATGCGTTGGTTTGGAAAATTTACGAATTCGAAATGCAAAAGGAATTATAATTTAACTAAAAATATACAGGTTAAGCCTGAAATAATTGGATAAATGGCGAAACAATTAGGCAAAGCCAAAAAATTGTTTCATCTTATTATTGGTCAGTTTATCTATCCGTGGTTCAACTGATGACAGCGCCACGCGAAATATATGAATTTTCATACTATTCCTATATTTTGGGGTGGTAGGCTAACAACAGAATCGACTCGATTATCGTAATCAACCACCGACTTCGCGGATTGGCAACCTCTTGCTCACGGACCGGCACCGGTCCGCGGACCACCAGTTTGAGTAACACTGGTCTAGAGGAAAATCAGCCGAGGGCGTTTACTTTCCAAACATACCTAAATTAACCTCTTGAACGACTTCGAAGATGATAGCTGCTACGAACGGCACCAAGTTTCCAACAGGTAAGGCCAAATAGAGCCCCTCGTAACCCGGAAACTTGCCAAAGAAACTAAAAACTTATCGGGGAACGGAACCATGTCCCTATCCGCGAACAAAAGTTCCTAACTCAGGAGCGCTCGGAATTTGAATCTACCCACAGAGCTACAATCCGGAGAGCGCTTCTCATAAAGTTACAAAAAAAAGCAGAGTGAAGCGACAAATCTAACGAAAGCGCCATTTTAAGGTAACAACTCCCCCCCTTACCACAACAGAAAAATTTCCTAGAAATGTTTCGATAAGACTATCGCGAAACCGTCACTAGCTCGTAGCAACTACACATAAAAAAATGAAATGAAAGGCACCAGAGGCCTCAACCATCACACACGTAGAAACCCTAATAACCAGCACCACAATACAACAATACCCGGAGAGACGGGCGCGAACCCGAGCGGAACCCGCGGCCGGACGCCCTCCACGACAGGGATCGAGACTGCTCGTCGCTGCTGGATGGTAAAGCAGCGCCGGTGAACAGTCCCATGGCAACCCGTCGCCAAGAAGTCCCAACCACCAAAACCGCTCAACACCCCCACCACGTCCCCCACAAACAACCCCACCTGACAACTTCCTAACAAACAAACCAAACCCGGAGGCGGAAGCAAAACCCCACAGTTAAGGCACTGTTAGACCGAAAACCAATAACCCTTCCCACGAATAAATCCAACAACCCGTACCCATAAAAATCCAAAAATTTCCCCAAAACATCGGTTAGGGTTCTTCTTTTGACAAAAAGGGGAGAAGGCAACCCCGGGAAAAGAGGGCGACAGGCACCAGAAAAGCGAAAGGCAGAGACAACAATCACGCAACTCAACACGCATGCTGATTGAGAGACCCTGCAGCGCCCCGAACGGCCTGGAGGAAATCTCTGCAATCTTCGTTTCATTCGCAACGAAGACCCATTCACCACCAAAAGACCCATGCACACCAGATCACAGGGAAATGAAACGAAACGTAGTAAGATCCATCAACATCACGCAAGGAGACCAATTCAAACTCTGAAGGGTACTAACATTCATAGGATATAGGAATAAAAGGAAACGACCAGATCGGAAAATACGAAGGCGAAGAATGAAGGACCAACCGACTAAAATTATTTATGACACGGAACTACACACCACCGACACATTCGAATCCCAGTTCCACAAATCGTTCTCACAGGAGGTCAACACGCGAACAGCGCAGACAAATTCTCGACGTGAGGTCTCAAGCAATCAACCAACAACTGAAGCAAAGTAGCGTGAACATTAGAGTCACTCAAAACTTTCGTCGACAACACGGCTCTGAAGAGCTTTACCATGAAAACACTCTACAGCAGCCCCAGAATATACCAAAGTCGAACATAAATTCGACCTAGACGTCAGCCACAAATATTCCAGTGTTGGAAGTGGGAGAACTAGGTGACAACCTTCCCAGGCTGAACTACTCCAAGTGCTCAATAGAAGCCAGACGAAATCGCTCCCCTACCGTGACCTGTCCTACGATGCAATAAAGGGAAGAACTTGATGTCAATGTTCCCTAACAGTGACCTGCCCTACATGCCAACCAACCACCCTAAATATAACGAGAGAGGACCATTACGTCACAGCGGAGTCATCATAAGGTTTCAAGTCCTTCGCATGCCAAGTACCTTTCAGAACAAACCCGTCTGGATCTTTTAGCTCATAGACCCAACGGGAGAACTTCCGATTGACATAAAAAGGGCCAATATATTTAGAGGCGAGCTTCGCTGTGAACTGACGAGCGGCATCAGACAGAACGTAATTTCTACGCAACACGGGCTGTCCCAGAACATATTCCAAAGGACGCCGACGAAGGTCATAACGGGGCTTAGAGTTCTGATACGCCTTTCCCAATCGGCGCTTGACCTCAGCGTACAGTTTGCTCAAAAAGGCGGCACGCGTGCCTAGGTCTCGACCGCGATCGAACTGAAATTCCGGATCTTCACCATCTGGGGTAGGCTCGTGCCTCAGTACAATCTCTCGACCAAAATTTATTAAATAGGGAGTCTTCCCCGTGACCTCATGAACTAAAGTACGCGTTGCGCAAGCTACATGGGGCAAATATTTGTCCCAGTCCTGATGATGGTCAGACACGTATGCCGTCAACATGGTTTTCAACACCCTATTTATACGCTCCGTCGGATAGGCTTGAGGATGATAGTTGGCCGTAAAGGAGATCTTGCAACCGTACTTGTTGGCTAAGGACCGAAACTCACGGCTACGAAATTGGACGCCATTATCACAAATGATGCGCTTAGGGGCACCGAACATCAGGAAAACATCTTCCTCAAAGTGACGCGAGACCGCGTTAGCTGATGCGGCCCGCAAAGGAAAAGTCAGCGCAAATTTGCTGAAGCAATCCGCCACGACCAGAATGTAGGCGTACCCAAGTGACTACCGGGGCAGGGGTCCGATAATGTCACCACAGATGACCTCCGAAGGTTTCGAAATCAAGGAATGGCCTCCCATAAAACCAGCGGGAGCTCGTTGTTCGGGTTTAGTTTGTTGACACGTTTCATAACGACGGACATAGGCGGCGACATCATACTGCAATTTGGGCCAATAATATTTGTGGGCGATACGATGGAAAGTTTTATTAACGCCCGCATGACCGGCCGTAGGGCTATCATGATTCTGCCTAATGATTTCACGACGCTGAAATTTCGGGACCACAAACTTCCAATGATCTTCCTCATCATCCGCTAAGTCAGGATAATCGGACCGAACGTACTTATAGAGCTGGCCATCACTAACTCGCCACTGAGGGAATTTACGAAGATTGGCGGTGACTTTCCGACACATACGCCTATACCAAGTATCACGAGCAGGTTCAAGAGGCACCTCAACAACATCAACAACAGGAACGGCTCGGGACAACGTGTTAGGCACGACATGTTCCTTGCCCTTGCGATGCACAATATCAAAATCGTACTGTTGGAGACGAACAGCCCAACGAGCAATGCGACCCACGGGGTCCTTGATGTCATTGAGTCACTTAAGGCTGTAGTGGTCCGTTACTACCGTGAGTTTAGTTCCCTCGATATAAGGCCTAAGTTTCTCGATTGCGAAAAGAACCGCAAGACACTCGCGCTCCGTAGTGCTAAAGTTCCTTTCAGTTTTTGACAACGATCGGCTGATGTAGCAGATGACCTTCTCTCCGTCAGCTTGTTGCTGGGTAAGGACCGCGCCGTCACCATAACCAGAAGCGTCGGTCTGAATTACAAAAGGTAACGAGAAATCTGGGCACGCCAAAATAGGGGCCGAAACCAGATGCTCCTTGATAGAAAGGAAGGCTCGCTCACATTGGTCATCCCATACAAATTTAGCGTTCTTCGGAAGAAGCGAAGTCAAAGGTCCAATCAGAGAAGAGAAATTCGGCATAAACCGTCGATACCATGATGCCATGCCAACTAGACGACGCACCTCCGATACCGAGACGGGAGTAGGTATGCGAGTAATAGCATTCACATTCACGGATCAACCAACAACCCTTGGGCATTAACCACGTATCCGAGATACTTGAGCTCGGGCTTACAAAAATGACATTTGTCTTTACTAAGCGTGAGGCCGGCGGCCATGAGACGAGAGACTACCTCGAGTAGGACAGAGAGGTGTTTATCGAATGTGGAAGTGCAAATCACGATGTCATCGAGATAGGTAAACGCATAGGGCTCCAAGTCCGCGCCGACTACACGGTCGATCAGACGCTACCAAGTCGCGGCGGCCGTGTGCAAACCGAAGGGCATGCGACAAAACTGGTATAAACCCCAATTCGGGACAGTAAAAGCAGTGAAAGGACGTGAAGAAGCCGCAACAGGGATCTGCCAGTATGCAGACTTAATGTCGAGAGTAGTGAGATAGTGGGCATCGCAAAGCTTGTCTAACGTACTCGATACGTACGGCAAAGGGTAGGCGTCAGTTTGGCTTACTTTATTAAGACGTCGGAAATCAACGCAGAAACGGTAACTAGCGTCCTTCTTCTTAATTATGACGATAGGTGACGACCATGCAGAAGTTGAAGGCTCCACCACACCGTTCTCCAACATCTTTTGCAATTCGACATCCACCTGTTTCTGAAGAGCAGGGGAAATATGGTAGTACCGTTGCTTAATAGGCGGCGACGTCGTCTTAATCTCGTGCTCAACTAAATGAGTGCAGCCAAGCTTAACCCCCTTTCGCTCAAAGGTCTCCCTAACAAAATTATCAAGTTGTTCGCTCTGACTAGTCGTTAAATGTTCGACAGTCTGAATGGCCTCTATCACCGGGACTGAATCATCTTTGGAAAATGACCACTCATTACTCCGAAGATCGGGTACGATACCCATGCGTCGCCAGAAATCGGTTCCCAAAATTAAAGTCTGGGGTACCGAAGGCACAACTATTAGATCAATAAGGCAAACCCTATCACGTAAGTTGATCGGAACGGTGACGCTTTCCAAACTCCGACACTCCATCTCGTTGGCGATGACACAAGTGGGCGCTCGATTTGTTTCAAGACGGCAATGCCCTCTTAGTAAATTTCAACCCTTTATGCCAAGAATAGTGCGAAAAGCACCCGAGTCTAATAACCCGAGAATTTTTCTTCCGAAAATCGAAATCTGTAAATAAGGCCTTTCATCAGGGCCTGCATGACTCAAAATAAAATTCAAAACGGCTCTCGAACCCATATCAAAATCTTCACAAGAGTTGACCGAAGATATTTCATCGCAGCGCGCCAGCCGGTCGCCTAACGACGCTGATTCCCGTTTCCCCCCACACGAACGACATGTCCTAATCGTAACATCTGGTTTCCCACACCGATAACAATGACGCCTTCTGGGCGCGGGGCAATTGATGGAACGATGATTCGGTTGATTGCAATTCCAACACCTCGATACTGGAGTACTAGCGAAGTATACCACGCGAGCTAAAATATCTTGGGGAGGAGTACCCCCTTCCTCAGAAGAAACGGCTACCGTATAAATTCGCGGACCGACTCGAGGTTTCTGATAAACCAAGTCGGGTTCCAACATGCGACTGACGTTAGTTGGGGGCCCACAAAACCGTTGTGCACGAAGATGTGCGTCTTCTACTGCCTTACAAACCTGTAGCAAATGTGGAATGGTAACGATTGGCTCCAATGCCAGTTGCGTTTGGAAGTGAGGCAATAAATTCCGGCTAATCAGGCTAAGCCTAGTATCGGTTGAGGGTACCGAGGGCAAACGACGAAATAAATTCTCCATTACAGCCACAAACACGGTAACTGGTTCATCGGCACCTTGAGTACGGTTCCGTATTTTATCCCACAACCCAGCCTCATAATCGCAAAGAAGAAAAGCTACACGTAAGGCCTTGACTAGCGCATCCCAATTCTGTACAGTGTCTTTTATCGAACGGTACCATATTAACGCATGACCCGTGAAGAACTCAACAGCTGAGACGAAAAGTTGTTCCTTAGAAACACCACGAGAGACCCGTAACTCTTCGACTCGCTCCAGGAAACTGGAGAGTCCTGCCTGACCATCAAAGCGCAGGTTCCATTTTTTTATAGGCAAGCCGTTGTTGCACCAGGGTGACGACTCGAAAACGTGTGTGCTATTCACGCCAATAGGTGAGTGAAATACTCGCGGATTACTAACACTCGGCATACTAAACCGGACCTGAGAAGGAATCTCTGAGAGAATTCGGGCCTGACCCTGAGGATGGTCGGGTACCCCATTCGAACCTATCTCGTCATCCAGAGCTTGACCGTCATCCAAATCTAGCAAGTTAGCTACACCCGAGGCATCATGGGCCTGTACTTCACTATGAGGAGTTAGTTTAGTTTCTAAATCATCCATTGCTCCTAAACACCGATTATACAATGCATTCTTACGGTCTTGCAATGAACCCGGAGGACTCAATCGTTCCAGACGATGGGATACATGCAACAGTCGAGTTTGGACGCGTTTAAAATCATTACTACCCTTAACAAGATTTTCAAAGGCCGCGATCTCGTCCACTAAGTTCCCTAGCTTGTGGAGGCATATATCGAGTTCCCCCATCGCATCTAATTCAACCTCAGGAAACGAAGCATTTCCGGATCTTTCTAGTCTAACACGGGCTCGAAGCAACTTTCGTTTATCCCCAACGTTGCCATCACAAGTGACACCCCGAATCCTAAGTTCATAGTCTAATTCGTCTACGAGAAGTCTATCGATATCCATGACAAGTAATTTTACTCAAAGGCGCAGAAAATGAAAGAAAGCGAATTAACTCTTCCGTACAAACACCGCAGTAAGACAGAAGCAGAGCTTTCCGCTAATTAAATTAAACAACCAGTATTGATTTCACTTGTAAATTTGTAAAAGCCTAGGTGGGCTTACGCTAAAACTATACCAGGCAAAATCGGTAACAAATCTTTCCAATTTACTATTATCGGAGAGTTCAAAATTTTATAACCTAGCTCGGTTTCCCCGAACACAAGCCTGTGCATATGCCCCTCAAAAATATAGATAATATATCTTAAATATAAGCATGCACCAATCTTAATAATTACGAATCATACACAATAATAATTTCTAATTAATAGCAATAAACACCTATAATATATGTAGCACATGCAAAAATTCACACATCGGTTTACTATAAATATGACCCAATACACTTTAATATTCGAATGGCCAGAGGAAAAACAGAGGGTCTCATTCAATGTTGCTAACAGAACTCAAAATTTTGACAAAGTGCAAAGCAGGTTTACGGAAACCAGGCCCCACGTTAGGCGCCAATTTTTTGTTACGATGGTTTAACGTGGCAATTCGCTGGCTATATTTCTCGACTAAAACAAGCAAAATCAGATACCTGGAGGGCACGTCTAGCTCAAGTCGAAGACGGCGTGCAGTAAATTAAATGAATGGAAACCGGGAGGGGCGCCAGCAAATCCAGCAAAACTAACAATCAACCAGACATCTCAACTGCTTAAACAGACGATTCGCAGACTGAGTTCTTATAAAGGGTTAAGAACTATAGCTGCAAAAGAACGTTACGCAACAATTAATAAAACTACATACAATTACTCGAATATCACAGTTTACTATAAGATATGTCTCGGTGGAGTTGACAAGTGACCCAATAAGGCCTACAGCCAGTAATACTTAAATTTTATGGAAGATGCTAGGTACAATCGGAGGAAAAGCCTCTCAATAATTTATAATTACACATTAAAAATACCTGGACGTACACACATTGGCATGGGCCTTACTTTCGGCTAGTGTACAAGTTATCGCCTGGCTGGTACATGTAGTTGAAATGTAGATCCGTGGCCTGGGGCAGTTTAATTCTTAGGCCCAACATGGCCCACAAAGGGGGCTTAATGGATGTCCCTAGTATTAGGTGTGCTCTCAAGAGATTCACGGAAGCTCTGCTTTCGGCACCAGCGGTTAATAGCCCAGCATGACGATGGAGCCCTGATTAGCCAAAGGTGGACTTACACGAGGTCGCCGGAGGAAGAATCTTCCAGCCGCCGAATTCCGGATCGTGGATTGTGGCTCGGCACGTCAAGCTGACAACAAAATTGAACCCTAAGCGAAGCACCAGAATGCCAATAAGGACTTACCCCGTATGGGCGTGCACGAGGTGCTACCATCAAAAAGAATCCGCCAACAAGCGGGGCGCCTAGAATCGCCCAAAATAACGTCGTCTAGAGGAGAATCCGCCGAGGGCGTTTACTTTCCAAACATAACTAAATTAACCTCTTGAACGACTTCGAAGATGGTAGCTGCTACGAACGGCACCAAGTTTCCAACAGGTAAGGCCAAAGAGAGCCCCTCGTAACCCGGAAACTCGCCAAAGAAACTAAAAACTTATCGGGGAACGAAACCATGTCCCTATCCGCGAACAAAAGTTCCTAACTCAGGAGCGCGCGGAATTTGAATCTACCCCCAGAGCTACAATCCGGAGAGCGCTTCCCATGAAGTTACAAAAAAAGCAGAGTGAAGCGACAAATCTAACGAAAGCGCCATTTTAACGTAACAACTCATCTCTTAGTCAATTTAAATTGCTCTATTTATTTTTATTTGAATATTAAAAATTATTTTTCCTGCTATCTCCTGAAAATCAGAGTGGATTCCTTTAATCTAGATTGCTTATTCTGAAATTTAATGTTTCGATTTTAATTATGACAATTCAAAAAACTTCTGTCAAATGGTACGTCAAACCAACTTTGAAAATTCAATGACAAATACCTGATCGTTACATTTGTTATATGACAATCACAAACAGTAAGTAATTCCTTAATAATTAATTCACTTTTAATCTTTATTTTCTTTCAGTGCTTATTTAAAGTACCTAAACTCGTTTACCTTTTATTTGAACTTATCAATATCTTCGGCAGAAACCAATTTCTTCCTACTCTGCTACTGATCACAACCGCTCCACTTAACCACCGCGGAGGCCTCCACTGACAACCAAACCACCAAAAACTGTCCAGAATCAGGAAGTGACTTAACCCAGGAAGAACTAGTTTGCATGGATCCAAATAGACTCCGGTCGTAGTTTATTCAATATTGAATCCAAACCGCTCTCCTGAAGTACGCTACCGATCAGCACCAAGAAACCCGACCAAGGACAAGACACCAGACCTTAATTGACAAGCCTCATACACATGATTACTCTGCCAACAACATCTCTGCGACTCTCCTTCCGTGTATATAGCTCGTTTTAGTCCAACTCAATTGACGCACAATGTCAAATGTAATTCCACAATAAACTTTATTCAATAGTTCTTTCTATTTATTTTCTTCTGTAGATTAGCACTGCTTTAGTTAAATATTCTCACCATATTTTTTGTCTTCCTTCATTTGGCATAATAATCTTCTTATTTTTAAAATTTCATTTTATTTTACCACACGAATTTTTGTCTTTATTGCTACCCTTTTATATTCCTAACATTTTAACTTTTTAAATATGGTTTATTTCTAAATTTCAATTTACAAAAATTAATTACAGCTTTTTATTTTCAAATTTGTTATACTAACAATTAAAACAAAGTCCTTAACGATATTGCATATTTTCTCCATCCAACACTCTATAAAAGCTTTATTTTGATTTCTACCCGCTATGTGCAATAGTCTATCTCGGTTAAGTATTTCTACTTTCCAATTTCATATTTAGATATTCCATTAAATTATAATCCTTCTGTTTCTCTATCAGCCTCATATTATTAAATTATAAATTCTATTTTCTTTTCTAAATACATACCAATTATTCAAATACCCAATTCATATTCAACTTGATCCTTATAATATTTAATTACTGTAATCTTTTAATCCTATTTTAAAATTGATTTTCATACCCCTGTATCTATATCATTACAATATATACGAACTTTACTTTCAGTTGACATATATTTATTGTTGCAAATAACATCTCGCAGACACCCATATATAACGGCAGCTCTGGTTGCTTGTGCTCGCACTTCTCTTAATGTGCCTCTGCTGCTTAAATTGATAGCTCCGAGATAGGTGACTCATAACTCTATTATTTGGTTATCTACAGCAAGCTTACAGCAAATATTTGCATATTTTATGTCTCTCCTACTGATATAATAAGCGTTGGAAGTCATCTCCATTTTCTGCAATTCAGAGTTCGCATTTGATTTTGAATGAGTAAAGACGTATTAGTCGACACTTAGATAAAGTTTAAGTGCAGCTTTATGACTTGTGTTAGTGAAAGGTCAGCAGGCCTCGTGGACCCACCTGGTCTAAAGATACCGGTAAGTGGCCATCCACTTTATCGCACAAAATGAACTTCACGCAGCCCGCGGCAAATGTAGCATTCGGATATCCAAACCAGACAGTAATTCCTAACAGCAGTTATAATTATTATCAACCTCCTTATCCACCACAGCAAACTTCTTTCACATTTAACCCCGGAAACCCACATTCAACAATCGCCTTCCCAAATACATCTCACTATGCTGCACCTGTGGCAGCGCCGTTTTTGAATCTATCTAATCAACATATTTCAAATAACAATGAAACCGAAAACCAAGAAGAGCTAGAAAACACGCACTCCTGGCAAACAGTCAAAAAAAGGAAAATCCGCTCCTTTGAAAATATACAGACCATTACAAATCAACCTGATCCAAATACACACAATAAATATGCAATACTTAGCGACATCGACGATAACATGCATGAAGGCAATCCAGATACGGTATCAAAAGGTCAAACGAATGAACTAAAACCACCGCCCATTTTTATTTACGGTGTAACCAACTTCAAAGGTATGATAGACAATCTCGCGAAGGTCACTGATGACGAAACGTATCACAGTAAGGCTTTAGCAGATAATATAGTAAAAATTCATCCACACACCGTGGACACATACAGAAAGCTAATCACACATCTAAGGGACGAAAAGATAGTACACCACACATATCAGCTAAAACAGGAGCGGTCCTACAGAATTGTTATAAGAAACCTACATCATTCAATTCCAGTAGAAGACATTAAATCAGAACTACTGGAAGCTGGCCACTCAGTCCGCAATATTCTAAACATAAGACACAGAGTTAGTAAAGAACCACTCTCTATGTTCTACGTCGACTTAGAACCTAAAGAAAACAATCATAAAATCTTTGAACTTAAGTCCATTTGTGGAACGATAATAACAGTTGAACCTCCACGAAAGAGAACTGGAATAATACAGTGTACTAGATGCCAATCTTATGGGCACTCCAAAACCTACTGCACCAGGCCTTTTAATTGCGTAAAATGTGGCGGCCCACATAATACCTCCATATGTACCAAATCAAGAAATACACCAGCAAAATGTGTACTATGTGGCGGAAATCATCCGGCGAACTACAAAGGCTGTAGTGCCTACCAAGATCTTTTGACGGTAAGAAACAAAGTGAGTCATACACCTAACCGTATACCCAATACCACAAGTTCACGCCATAGCCCTTCCCCTAAAATCCATCACTTTCCCACCCCGAATATCTCTAATACCGCAAATACACCAAATGTGTCCTATGCACAAGTAACAAACAGTGCACCAAGAGTCGGAGCAAATGACGACCCATTTTCCTTGTTATCACAACAACTGACAACGCTCTTATCAGAATTCAAATCCATGTTCACCCAGATGCTTCAACAAAACACCACGATGCTAAACCTACTTACAAGCCTCGTCAACAAACGCTAACAATGGCTAAATATACCCGAATTGCAACCTGGAACGCAAACGGTCTTGTAAACCATAAACTTGAATTAACTACATTTCTACAATCTCAAAAAATTGACATCATGCTGATTTCGGAATCTCATTTTACTGACAGAACCAAAATCCAAATTCCTAATTATTCAGTGTACAGCACCTGCCATCCCGATGGCACCGCGCACGGTGGCACAGCAATTATTATTCGCAATAGTATCTCGCATTATGAGCTTCCTAAATATCAAACATCGCATATACAGGCCACTAGCGTAGAAATTAACACCTCGCACTGGTCCTACACCGCTTCAGCCATCTATTGTCCTCCTCGACATGCAATATCGTCTGATGAATACAAAACATTCTTCCAATCCTTGGGCCAGCGATTTATAGTTGGGGGAGACTGGAACGCGAAGCATACGCACTGGGGATCGCGCTTAATCACTACCAAAGGCCGAAATCTGTTTCGAGCAATGGTTGACAACAACTACTCGCATCTGTCAACTGGTAAACCCACTTACTGGCCCTCAGACACTCAAAAACTTCCTGATCTGCTAGACTTTTTTATTATATCGGGTATCTCTGGAAACTACTTTCTAGTAGAAGATAACAATGATCTTTCATCGGACCACTCTCCAGTAGTCACTACTTTCAGCACGGAAGTTCTACTCAAACCAATTAATCCTATTTTATCCACAAACTTAACAAATTGGGACAAATTTCAAAACTACATTCAGGAAAATATCAGCTTGCAACAGAAGATAAAACAACCTAAAGATTTTGTTAAGGACTTTATAAACTTTTGCCGCCTCTCTTACATTCTGAATTCATACTGTGCGCAGTAGACTGCCGGGCGTGCTTCCGCTTCCAAAAACACTTACGTTTCATCTGTCAAAGTGGCAGCATGCAAACCGGTCCGCACTCCGAAAGCTAATTCTTTGTAAATGTTAAACTGTTCGTGTTAATTTATGGCAATAAATTACTACCTTCGCTTTTCAACGTGTGTATAATTCAGTGAAACCTACAATCATACAGTCCACAAATTCCAAGGCGAGCTGGCGATCAGCGGTTTTCCAGATAGCGAAAAACTGAGAAGGCTACAAACATTGTACCTTCGATCCTGATTAGTGCTCAAACATTGGTCCTACAGAACCGGATTAAACCACATTAGGTCATTGCGGGTCCAAAACAGCGACAGCATTCGACAACATTGGTCATAGGCAAGTACAAAGCATATTCAGTTTGTATTGCATCGCATGCAATCGGCCGCAAGGAAGCAGCGTCCAAATTCGCAGCAACGCGTGGAACGAAGAGGGCGCATGCGGTGCCCGTAACGAGAGGAAGGAAGACAGCAGACGGTGTTATCAACGCCAAGATTCGTGCACGTGGGCATTGCAGCTGCTAGCCAGACGGTAGTAGGAACAGAAAACCGGCACCAATATCAAATGTAAGCCTGATTTTCCTATGCATGAATATTTGGTTTTCTATCATCTGTGTTATACATGTGCATAATTTCAGCTGCGTATTATTGCGTAAACAAATGGTTTATGAGTCATATAAACATTTTAATTGCGTGAAATGCCAAGCTATTACGTTCGTTAGCGATATCCCCTGCATGTTTCATAAATAATCCCGCGTTGTACCAAGGCCGTTTTCTGCGTCGTAGCAACAAGTTTCCCGCGTTGTACCAGGGTCGTTTTCTGCGTCGTAAGCTACAAGTTTCTCGCGTTGCTAGCAAGCGCTGTCTGCGTTATAAACAAATTCGCGCCAGAGGCGTGCGAAAGGGATTTATCATTAAAGAATATTTCAGATTCTGTAAGTAGTAAGGCTACCGCGCGTAGCATCTTGCCTGAAATATCACAGATAGTTGACCCGTTGGGTCCGCGTACCAGGAGCGTACAAAATTCACGCCAGAGGCGTACGAAAAGTTAGTTCGATCGGTTAAATTGTTTTTAATCTCAACAATAATGGATCCGCTTGTAAGAGCACGTGGCTCTATCAAGGGCAAGCTCACGCGTTTCTCAAATCACGTGCAATCCTTGCAAAAAATTCATGATGAAGATCAATTTTTACCTAGTACTCAAATTATTGAATTGCAAAAAAGATTGGATGCTATAGCCACCGTGTTATCAGAATATTATGAGGTTCATGAACAAATTTTAGAAACCAGTGAGGATGTAGAATCTGAAATGCAGCAACAAGTCGAATTTGAAAACTCTTATTTTCGTGCAATCTCACAAGCTGAATATTTGATTAATGAATACAACAAGCAATCTGATGTTGCACCAGATCGTTCTGGATCTCCTAACGGTAGTGTAAGATCAACGCATTCAAATTGCAGTTCACATTGCAATAATCAAGCTGTACGCCTCCCTGCCATTTCGATTCCCAAATATTCAGGGAACGTTTCAGAATGGTTAGAGTTTCGTGAGATTTTTATTAGTTTAATTCATGAGAATCAAACGTTAACTAATATTCAAAAGCTGCATTACTTAAAGGCTAGTTTACAGGGTGATGCAAGCCAAATTATAAAAAGTTTAGAGTTTACTGCGGGTAATTATACTCTAGCTTGGGATGCATTGTGCAATCGATACAATGATCCAAAAATTCTGGTTCATAACCACCTCAAGGCTATATTTGAACTCGAATCTTGCAGTAAGGAATCTGCAACTAAATTGCGTACGATTAGCGATATGTTATTCAAACATTTTGCAGCAATCAAATCATTAGCTACCGAAAGCGAGCTTCTTGATTTTGTTATAATTTATGTAGTTTCTAAAAAACTGGACCCCACTACATTTCGTGAATGGGAGGTCCTTAGAAACCGGTCAAGTTCTGACCTGCCTAATCTTGATGAGTTCAAGGAATTCTTACAAAATACAGCGAATCTTCTAGAAACTCTGGAAGTAAAAAATGTTAAGCTTGTACCCGAAAAGTCTTCCAAGGTACATTCTAAATCATTTGTGTCGGGTACCCCTTCGTGTCCACTTTGTAAAGGATCTCATTCCTTGTACAAATGCGATAAGTTTGTCAAGCTGTCTGTTCTTGACAGAAAGTCAAAGGCAAAAGAGCTCCGCGTATGCTTTAATTGCCTAACTCAGGGTCACCTTGCGAGCCTTTGTAGCTCCAAATATACGTGTAGAAAGTGCAAATCAAGGCACAACACACTTCTTCATGAGGATAAACCTCAAAATGCTTCTTCTAGTCAACCAGGATCTGCGATGTCGGCAGAAACCCCTGTTGAACTAAACCAATCGATTTCGGCATTCTGTTCGAATGCTTTTCAGGTACTCTTACCTACGGCTACCGCTAAACTCATCGCTGATGATGGTACGCCTCATGTTGTGCGAATCCTGCTGGATTCCGGTTCCCAATCGAACTTCATACGTTCAGATCTGTGTAAAAGGTTGAAGCTTCCAACTCGCGAAGTCAACGTTACTGTTTCTGGCTTAAGTAAAGCCACTTCTCAAATCAAGGCTAGGTGTGATATCAAGCTGCAAGCCCCTCACACTTCATACGGCATTGGCCTATCCTGTCTTGTTCTCGATGAGATTACGGGTGTTACCCCAAGTTTTCGCGTCCAGCGAAACAGCATCAAGGTTCCTGATAACATCAAGTTATCAGATCTGTCCTACGACCAACCGGGCACCATCGACATTCTGATTGGTTCGCCCATTTTCTGGCAGCTCCTTTGTATTGGACAAATTGGTCTAGGCCCAAATCTTCCCATCCTCCAAAAAACTCGTTTTGGTTGGATTGTTTCTGGCCCTACAGGCCCCCCTTCTGCGTACCCTGTACAGTGCAATCTTAGCACGATCGAGGATGCTTCTGACCCCATTGCTAGGTTTTGGCAACTCGAACATTACCCAGAGGAAAAGGTTCGCACAAATGAAGAGAACGCCTGTGAGGCACATTTCGTGCAAAATACTCAACGAGAAGCGAATGGTCGATTCGTTGTCTCTATCCCTTTCAAGAAGCCTGTAGAGGTACTGGGTGATTCATTGCAAATCGCTCAAAAAAGATTCTTATCAGTAGAGAATATTTCAGATTCTGCAAGTAGTAAGGCTACCACGCGTAGCATCTTGCCTGAAATATCCCAGATTTCAGATTCTGCAAGTAGTAAGGCTACCACGCGTAGCATCTTGCCTGAAATATCCCAGATTTCAGATTCTACAAGTAGTAAGGCTACCAAGCGTAGCATCTTGTCTGAAAGATCGCAGATATTTGACCCGCTGGGTCTGTTGAGCCTTTGGTGGCATGGTCCCACCTGGCTAAGCGAAGGTGAGGCCTCTTGGCCTACTTCCAAACATGTTCGTGCTGAGCTTCCAGAATTCAAAAAGGAAGTTCAGAGTCTTCCTGTAACCTCTGTTGAACCATTTCCGTTCAATCAGTATTCAAGCTTTGCTCGCTTACAACGAGTTATAGCTTATTGCTTTTGTTTTCATAACAATGCGCGAGCCCCCAAAGCTGATCGTCTTTCTGGGCCCCTTTCTACAGATGAACTGCAATCATCTATTGTAAGACTTGCCAGGTTTTCCCAACGCGAGTCATTTCCAGACGAACTTAAACTGTTGTCACAGAGCAAGCCTGTGAAACAATCTTCTGCTTTGATATCCCTGAATCCCTTTCTGGATTCCGAGGGACTGCTAAGAGTTGGTGGTAGGCTCCACAACTCTCAATTACCCTTTGACAAGAAGTTTCCTCTAGTGATTTCTGGCAAACATCCATTCGCCAAACTCCTAGTATCGCATGAGCATCTTCGGCTTCTTCATGCCGGACCTCAAATGCTGTTAGCTAATCTCAGAGAACGATATTGGATCACCTCTGGCAGAAATATCGTCAAGCAAGTGGTTCATCAATGCTTACGGTGCTTTAGATTCTCTCCTAGGTTAACTGAACCCATAATGGGAGACCTGCCAGCCTCTCGTACTCAATCATCGCCCCCATTTCATACGACTGGTATTGATTATGGTGGACCTTTCATGATAAAGGATCGCAAGGGACGTGGTTCTAAACTAGTGAAGTCCTACCTTTGTCTATTCGTTTGTTTTAGCACCAAGGCAGTGCACCTTGAATTGGTCGCTGATCTTTCTACTGAAGCTTTCTTAATGGCTTTTCGCAGGTTTGTAGCTCGTCGAGGCAAACCGCTCCATGTATATTCAGACAATGGCACTAATTTTGTCGGCGCTAATTCCGAATTAATCGAATTAGGCAATTTTCTCGCGGAACAAAACCCTTCTATTTCCGAATCAGTCGCGAGCGACGGAGTAGCTTGGCATTTTATACCCGCGCACAGTCCCCACTTTGGCGGATTGTGGGAGGCCGGAATCAAGTCCTCCAAACATCACATACGTCGCGTTATAGGTAACGCTAGTCTAAATTATGATGAATTTAGCACTTTGTTAGCACAGGTGGAAGCGACCTTAAACTCCCGACCCCTGTCCCCTTTGTCCTCTGATCCAAACGACCTTCAGCCTTTGACTCCTGCTCATTTCCTGATTGGTCGTCCGTTGGTGTCACTGCCTGATCCCAACGTAACTGAGATAGTCGAGTCTCGGCTGTCTAAATACCAGAGAATACAACAACTACACCAGAATGTGTGGAAAAGATGGAGCAAGGAGTACATCTCGGAACTCCAACAGCGCACCAAATGGCGCACGCATCTTTCGGACCTCCAGCCTGGTTCCATGGTCCTCATCAAGGATGACAATCTACCCCCTCTGAAGTGGAGGTTAGGCCGGGTCACCGAGCTGCACCCTGGCCTTGACGGCGTTACGCGTGTGGCGTCAGTGAACACTGTGTCAGGGATCGTGAAGCGATCCTTCGCTAAATTGTGCCCGCTACCTAGTGTTGTGAACTAGTGCGTTAGCGTTCAGCGCAGTTTTCGTAAAGCCTTTTGGCTCCCCATTGTTCGGGTTTTCTTGTACTAGATTAAGATCCATGTACTATTATGCTTTGTATATATGTGTGTTCATGTTACATTTTTTACTCTAGCTTTTACATGTCAACTCTGTACTGTTTTATTTGAAAGGTTACCCTTTCCAAGGCGGGCGGTATGTTATGGACTTTATAAACTTTTGCCGCCTCTCTTACATTCTGAATTCGTACTGTGCGCAGTAGACTGCCTCGCCGGCATCCGATTCCAAAAACACTTACGTTTCATCTGCCAAGGTGGCAGCATGCAAACCGGTCCGCACTCCGAAAGATAATTCTTTGTAAATGTTAAACTGTTCGTGTTAATTTATGGCAATAAATTACTACCTTCGCTTTTCAACGTGTGTATAATTCAGTGAAACCTACAATCATACAGTCCACAAATTCCAAGGCGAGTTGGCGATCAGCGGTTTTCCAGATAGCGAAAAACTGAGCAGGCTACAAACAGTGTACCTTCGATCCTGATTAGTGCTCAAACAGAAGTGTTACCGAAAAAAGGTTCTATTTAAGGCAGCTTGGAAGCATTTGCTTAAGTAGTGTTCCGTAGCGCAGGTAGAAATAGCTCATTCTCCTGGCAATGTACCACAAAACGTTGGGATTGCATATGCATCGGCCTGCCCTTCGAATTCGATTACCGGCAATGCTTTTTTGATTTGAAAATTTTCTTGGTTTCTATTTCTCCTGTAGCTGTACAGTGCCCTTTTGTTTTGTTTAATAGATTTCTCGCATTTGTTGCTCCACCACGGCACTACCTTCTTAATTTTCAGACTCTTATTGCTTCCAAAGGTTTCATTTGCTGCTTGGAGTAATTAGAGTGGGGTGGGGAATGTCTTCTACGTTAACTTGAGAATGTATTTTTATGGAGAAAATGATCGCTATTGTATAGGCATTGTAACACTTGCCATATGAATTTGTGTCCGATTTGAGGTTCACACGTTGTTATGTTTATGCTGGAGAAATTTGCTGTTCAGCTATAAAAGTGGGTACTCGTATTTGATCCTTCGTTTAATAATATTAAGTCATTTTTATTTATTGCGTTTTGAATCATTTTTCCTTGTTTGTCTGTAGTATCTGATCCCCATACGTGGTTAAACCCATTAATATCCCCTGCTATTATGTACGGTCTTGGTAGTTGGTTCAGTAATCCTTTTATTTAGCTTTCTTCAATATTGACATTTGGGGGTAAATATATGGAATAAATGATTATCTTCGTAGGTGTAAGTAATTGAGTTGCAACGGCTTCTATTGTTGTATTGATGGCTATTTGGTTTGCGCAATTTTCGATTTTACATAAAATTGCTACTCCGTCACTGGCTTTGTTAGTAGTACTTCGGTCTTTTCTGAATACTGTAAAATTCATAATTTAACGTTTTGTGTAGTTTTTAAACGTGTTTCTTGGATGCAGATAACTCATGGATTGTGTTCTGATATGAATTTTTTTATCTCGCCATGGTGTGAAAAGTAGCCATTGCAGTTCCATTGTAAGATGATTCTATGAGCGATTCAATACTGGACGTTAGCAGTAGCCATTCGTGACTAGAGAAAACTGATATACCCAGTTCGGTTTGAAGTTGTTTTTTTAATTTTGTTGCTTACGTTGGAGAATTTAGTTTTGCGTTCAGTTTCGGCTATAACTCATACATCATTTCTATTAAGGCGTGAATGGCTCTGGCACTGATAGCGGGTCGGGATTTCCTTGTGTATTTTCAACACCTTCATAAGGAATTAGTAGGCTTTCTGGGGCGGTTTCTTTTTCGTTAGATGAAACGTACACTTGTGTTCTGAAACTTAAGACATGTGTATACTCTGTTTCTTGTAAGCCAACTCTAAGAAAATTTATAGGAGATACTAATTGCAGTCCAATATGTTTTAAGCGGTCTTCTATAATTAATGCGGTATCGAAGGGCACACATTAAACAGTATTAGTCTTTTTGCTGGCGTGATCAAACGGCGTATGCTAATTTCCTTGTTATCTATCTGTGTGTTTTATTACGTGGTCAACTATTTCGTTGTTTTGAAGTTATATACATATGCGGTTGTTAGATATTCTTGAGGAGCCTACATTGTTGCCTATGTTAATAATATAATCTTTCATTTTTAATCCCTCTATTGAATTCATCAGTATTGCTTTTCTTTGCTAGGAAAAATAAATTTGGGTTGTTTTTGCACTGCATTTGCAAAGGTTTGATTTTGTTGTGGGACAATCTGCGTTTATCTGGTGCTTGCATGTTTGACATTGGCTGTAGTCAGCGGTACTTTTTGTATGATTATTCTGTAGTTTATGAGAAGTTCTGTATTTTACGGTACGGTAAAAGTTAATAGGTTTAGGAAAATTGGGAAATATTTATAATCAATTTGGATTAAGCTCTACCTTATATGTCTTCTGGTCGCCTTCCAGTGGTTGTTCCCGTCTTCCGTGTCACTGGATTTGTTGATTTGCTGTACAGCATTGAGCACACACGTGTTAACGGTACAAAAACTGACTTGCGAATGTAAAAAACTGTTTCCAAGCACTAGAAAGTTTTACTCACTTTAAATAAATACTGGTTTTTTATCTGTTACGGATACACTAGCAAAATATGATGTGAATATTTTATAAACAAATAGAATCAAACCCACTAAAATTTCGATCAGTTTTATCTATTTAAGGGAGGGTTTAATTTTCATAGCTGCTGTTCTTTACGGTTTGCGGAAAGTTCGTTCCCCACATTTCGTACCCCACATCTGTTACCCGGAAACTTCGTTCCCGAGCGAGCTCAATTTGTCTCCTAAATTACAGGGTGTTGAAAACAAGTGCAGCGATCGGAATACAGTTAAAAAATGAAAGATATTTTAATTAATTTATTTATTATAATAAACTTATAAGAACTATATACAGTATGACCCCAGCTTGAGTTTACAAGAGTTATAGGAATTATAATTCCTGTTCGGTTTGTAGAGAATTTTAAGAAAATGTTTAGTTTTTCAAAGTCGTCTTTTTAGGTAAACTACCCTTTTTGTTCATGATACAGCAAAATATTACTAAGAAAAGTTGTTCAGAATAAGAAATTATGGCCCTATACAAAATATCAGGAAGATACTTATATTAAAATGTAATTTTTAATAAATACAATTTATTTTGTTCTTATAAGTTTATTATAATAAATAAATTAATTAAAATATCTTTCATTTTTTAACTG
The DNA here is from genome assembly GCA_940337035.1 of Agriotes lineatus. Taxonomy (NCBI): domain Eukaryota; kingdom Metazoa; phylum Arthropoda; class Insecta; order Coleoptera; family Elateridae; genus Agriotes; species Agriotes lineatus. The sequence goes on from CALNHX010001412.1 coordinate 178,242, forward strand.
TATTCCGATCGCTGCACTTGTTTTTCAACACCCTGTAATCTAGGAGACAAATTGAGCTCGCTCGGGAACGAAGTTTCCGGGTAACAGATGTGGGGTACGAAATGTGGGAAACGAAATGTGGGGAACGAACTTTCCGTATCCCGTTGTTTACACCCTCATGCAACTACCTTTTTTATAAGTGGAAATAAAACAGCAAATGACGATTATATTGTCAAACTAAGTGAATTACATTTAATAAAAGTCACATATTGACTCGAAAATTACATTATTGTCCTCAAATTGCGCAGTTCGTAACTTATAATTTGGCATTCTTGTAGTTAACTTATAAGTAGTAGCAAACAATACTATTTATAAAAACCCAACTGGAAGGCATCGATAATATTAGCAAATTGACTGAAACGGCGTCTAAATCAGTTTTTAAACGATTATGAAAAACGTGAAGACAGAAAAACCAAATACCGTACCTAAAATAGAGAAATAAAACCCATTGAAATAGAAAATAATGTTAATGAAGAAGAAATTTAATAACTGGCACAACACTTGTGCTGAAATTTGTTATGTAAAAAATCTGGTGTGATACACGCACACAACTTTCTTTTACATTGATCTTATAATTAGCCAAAAAATTGATTTTTAATTTTTAAGCATTTGTCAAAAATTTTCAAAAATTACAAATCCTACAGAAACCGTACAAAATAGAGCATTAATTCAAGAGACAAATTTCCTCTAAAAGCTGAATTTAAAAATGTAATAATATACAGGGTGTTCTATTTAAAATAGGAGTTAATGAAAAAATAGGAAAAAAAAACAAAAGAAACCCATTTTAGAGGCATTTAACTGGAAAATCGCCTATCGCACATCAATGCACATTAAAAATGTAATAAAAATTTAAAGTTTGAAAAAAATCGTTAGAGCCGTTTTTGAAAAAATCGAAATAAAACTGAATAATTACAAGAGTAAACACCATACTTATTACTTATGCGATTTTCTTCAAAAACTTGCTGTCTCATCTGCATAGTAGACAAATGTGAAGGTCGGTTGAAAACTCAATTTCGAATTTTTGGGGTAAATCCAATACTTTCTTTATCGAAAAAGGAAATGAAAAGCTAACAACGAAGGTTTTTAAAGATAACGAGCTCAGAAAACATTGATAGCTTGTATCGAGTCTGTAAATTTAAAAACGGAAGTACGAGACCAATATCAATGAATTTCTCTTCGTATCGTCATGGTACAGTGATTTTTGGAGACAAGAAAATATTAAGAGGAAGTGACATCACAAATACGAAAGATTTAACAAGAAAACGGGTAAAAATGTAAAAATCGGTCAGTAGTAGTGCGCTTCCTAATATAGAGCACATGTCAATCAAACGATTAAATTAATTGACCTAATTAAATTGATCTAATTAAATGACCTAATTAATTTCGCGGATTGCTCTAATTAAAGGGCACCACTAATTGGATTAAGTGTTCAATTAAATTAATCCACATATAATTGATTGATTCAATTAAACCGTGAATTAAACCGTGAATTGAATGCTTCAATTAAACCACGAATCAATTGCTCTAATTAAATGCCCTAATTAAGTCCGCGATTTTAACTTCAGAAATTTGATTTTACACACATGATAATTAACCACATGTGAATAATTATTTTAATTCGCGAATTACGCGGCTGCCATTTTTAATTTCAATTTTCGCGCAAATTTTTGAATTTGAAATCTAATTTATCAGATCCAGAAAGTAGCTAATTGTTACAGACGAAATTTTAAAATCGCAACCCGTCAAATTTTTAATAGAATAAAAGCTATCTGGACAGCGGTCTTTCAGGAATTCGATTGATTGCTTATATCATATAAAATACAATAACATTTACGAATTATTTTCAATCATATTAAAACTGCAGAAATTTTGAACGAATGCAAGGGATAAAGTTTTAAAAACTACACAAACAAATATAATATTATAAACTGACCGCTGTAAAATTTCAGAGTAAAATGGCATTCCGTTCGACACCTTAAAACCCGTAGCGGTTCATAGCTTAGTGGCTTACACCGATGCAGCCCAAATGTGGACACGAACGTAGCGGGTTCAAATCCGAGTCGGCCAGAGATTTTTTTAAAAATAAACATCCATCCTGTGAATGCAAGAGAGACAACCAACACTCAATTGAGTACAATAGAGACAAATGAGCGTGCGACTGAAAACAACCAGAGAGAGATGGCAGATTTACCAATTGAAAGTCAAAAACGGGCGCTAAATTAAAAATTACAAATGGCAGCCGAGAGAAGTGCGCACGCAAAAAACCAAGATGGCCTACCCCCGGGAAGTTTAAATTCAAAAAATGAAACAGAAAAGATCTGATAAATTAGATTTCAAATTCAAAAATTTGCGCGAAAATTGAAATTAAAAATGGCAGCAGCGTAATTCGCAAATTAAAATAAATATTCACATGTGGTTAATTATCATGTGTGTAAAATCAAATTTTCGTAATAAAATCGCGGTCTTAATTAGGGAATTTAATTAGAGAAATTGATTCGTGGTTTAATTGGAGTATTTAATTCACGGTTTAATTGGATCAATTAATCATATGTGGATTAATTTAATTGAACACCTAGTCCAATTATTGGTGCCCTTTAATTAGAGCAATCCGCTAAATTAATTAGGTCATTTAATTAGATCAATTTAATTAGGTCAATTAATTTAATCGTTTGATTGACAGGTGCTCTATATTAGGGGGCGCACTACTACTTCGGTCGGATCATGATTTATAAAACACACATAAAATATGGGATAATCTATGTAAGTGACAACAACAAAATAAAACAGCTCTAGTCTAAACTATAAACCAACCACTAAAGTATGATACTTTCTAAATTTAGCACAGAATCGAAACGAGTCCAAAGCTAAATTAAAATCCGAGGGTTGTTTTTAAAATCGGGGACATTTTCTGCAGGTAGTGTTAAATATCGATGGGCCTTCGCGGGCAGTTAGCCGTGAATGTCCATATGGGAATGTATTTTTACCATGCGAGGGCTCGGGGGTGCTTTGGCAGTCTGTGGGCGGACGCGAAACCTAATCCGCCGCGGGTGTCATTCCACCGCGATTATGTGTTTTTGAAGTGAATTGAATTGTGGATTATAAGCGAGTAAATGAAACGATGAGGTCTGTAAGAATTAAAATGGATACTAGTGCTTGCGTAGCTTTGCAATAGAGACTGTATCTAGTTATTGTACAGCGGAGTCGAACACTCGTTTATTGTTCGTGCTGCTGCCAACTGTAGACAACTTTATTAATTGGGTCGTTGTTTCATTGTTATGGTTGGCCTGGGGCCTAACCACCTTACCGCAGAGAGCGGTATCGTGCCTGGATCTTTGGCCATTCGGCGAGATGGTCTACGATTCTTGATCTGTTACCTTGCTTATCAGTGACCCCAGTGAGCGCGACTGGGTGGCTCGGGAAGCCCGTTTCCCAAAGATGCCTTGAGCCTGTGCCACTGCAATTGTGGATTACATTGATATGGGTTGGACTAATTGATGCAGTTAGCGTTCTGTTAATGCATACTAGATGCGGTAAGCATCTGTATTTGCAGAATTATTGCAAGCACATCATCGGAGGTGCACCGAAGAATATCCCTAAAGAACGCCCTATTCGAGATGCTACGTGGGAACGCAGAGGGGGACTATAAAACCCCCTGTAAGTATTATGTAAGGGGCACATTACTGCTAAAAGCTGAATGTTTGTTGTTTTGCTTGCATGCCTGATTGTGGAATTGGCTGAGCTTGTATTCGAGGTCGATCGTGTGTGAACACCTGCTACATGAAAGGACTCGCCGTTCGCCTTGCCCCCCTCCCCCCCAGTAACATGTGTCTGATTTACAATCCCCAGACCGCAAGGGCGTTTCGGAATTTCTGGTAAGTCACCAGTTCTTGTGAATTCATGCATGTAAACCGATCTGAATCCAGGACAAAATAAATTAGCCTGGGGCACGGGGCATGTAACTATGACGGCAAAATCCGTACCACCGTAATAATGGAAAACGAAATGTTTGCATACGATCAAAAACACATATAATTAATATATGAACCGGGTTCTGTAGCTCAGTGGTTAAGCATTCTGACTATTAATCTAAGGGTCGTGAGTTCGATTCCCGGTCCCGGTGAGGTTTTTAAAAATTAAAAAATGCGGATGAAAACCGCTACAGAATGCCATCATTCGGAAGTGATGTAAAGCCGTGGGTTCCATGTTACTACGATGTGTAGATCTCTTGCTACGGTTGCAACTCCTTAGTCTGGACAAAATTCTAAGTAGGACTAAGGTACCTGGTACTCTGCATGCCTAGACCTTGTCCACGGGGTTGGCAAAAAAGACCTATAAAGGCCTACTTGCTTGACATCAGTATCCCCACAAATACTACTACTACTACTACAATACAATTAATATATGAGGTTGGCTGTTCTGAGCGCACTTGCACAACCGTCATTTTGATTTAAACGAATGCGATAGTGGGGGCCCTTTGAATGCCGACAAGAAGGTAATTGCGTCTTTTTAATTAGCTAATGGAAATTTACAAAACTTAACTTTAGAGGGTTGCGACAGTTTTAAGTATCAGTATTTCAACAGCCACATTTAGAGTCAATGAAATTACATTTTCATTTCACCAAAAAACGACCATATCCTTAAAATATTACTTGCTTCGATAACTTCACCGAGGCTGCTATTTGAAAAACGAATTATGAAATGTACGAAAAAGGTAAGCATAAATGCGTGTAATGTAAAATATGTAAACGTATTAATAGATATATATTTTAGATCAACATGTAACCCTGTATCATTTATGAGACAAACTGAGAAAAGAAGAAATGTTTAAAGGCAGTCAAGCGTCTTTGCACACTGTCTTAAAAAATATATGAGTGACATATGTAATGGCTAAATGACAATCCTTAAAAAGTGTCATGGAATTGAACGATTTTTCTTTAAAACGGATACGTTTTTACTTTCTTTTACGATAAGGGATGTATTGGATTCACCCCAAAAAATTCGAAATTGAGTTTTCAACAGATCTTCACGTTTTAGAATCCCCTGAACCCTGAACTGCATAGTATCAGCATCGGTATTTGTGGTTAAAACAAGTATATTTTGAAAACAGTAAAATATGAAAAGCATTTAAACAAATAGAATGGATATAAAGAAATTACATGCTCATGCCTATATTTTAAAGAAATTAAACAAAAATCGTGTAGCCAGTTAGGAATTTAGACATTTTCAAAACGCTACACACAAGTTTAAATGTTCATACAAGTTTCCAACGTGATTTTACAAACTATTAGAGGATTTCTGCATATCTGCATGAATGTAAGAGGTGCTCCTATTGTTGAGAGCAGACCTTCCGAGAAACTAGTTTCCGATAAATCTCGTACTGTTTAGGATAGCGCAATTCAAATTTTGTAATATTACTTCCAAATACTGCGACTTTCGGATGCAGGAAAAATATGACTTGCAAATAGAGCAATCGTCATACGTCTCAATGCAATAACTGAAGAAAATCAGTCTATCCACTTACGGTACGTTCAGAAAGAAATGTGTCTCTCTTACCATATGAGACCGTTCACACTAAGCGCGGTACGTATCGGTGCACAATTCTTTATGAATTGTGAGGGCGATAAATACGGCTTTTTACTCTTCTCGCCTAAGAAGAAAGAAGTATTGTGAGAGTGAAAAAATCACCTTCCGAGATTTCTTCAGATCTTTATGTTTCAAAGTCTCTAGATGTCTGTCTGTCTGTCTGTTGGCGGTATAGCTCAAAAACCTTGTTGGAGGAAGACGATATTTTCATACCGATTAGATGTCTACCTGACTCGAAAGCGAATATACTTCCGGTCGAATAAATACAGGGTGAGCATTTTAGAAATATCAAATTCTGCTTATTTTTGCTTTAGCTAAAGAACTAGGGTTGTCAATATTGCGCCGATGCTGACCTGTAGAAACGTAGATTTGGGGGGGGGGAGGGGGGGGGAGTGGAAAATAAAATTAATAAAAAAAATCAAGGTGAAATAGTTTCTTATACTATAAAGACAAATTACAAACATTATTTTATATTATTTTTTAAATGGCAAAGTATAAATCTCGTCCTTTGTAAATCATAAGAATCCATTCATTCATTATCTTCAACTTCTGTTACATTTCAGTTCTAATGGCCATTGAAGAGCAAAACTTTATTTGGAAAATACAAATTTCTACTAGACATCTTATTAATACTTAATATATATTGTTCAGCAATCATAGCATAAAATAAAACATTAAAAATTCTCAGTCTTTGTAAATTAGTACACTATTAACAGATAACGTTCTTTCAAAATTACTAATTTTTAAAAAAATACTTAACACGGTTTTTGGGCAACCGTGCTGAAAAGTTGATTTTTACAGACGTAATTATGGCTGCAAAATCCGTTTTCGCGGCTGTTACTTTTTCGCGGCCGTTGTTATTAGTAACTGCCGCGGAAACAAATTTCGCGGCCGCAAACTTATAGGCATGGTTGCATGTCACCGCATTTTCAAGGGAAGTTCCGTGGAAACTCCTTCGCAGACTTATAGTAAAATATACTGAAAAGTTTCCTACGTCACTCTCATGTATTCAAATAATCTTTTTTCGTTCTACTTCAGTTCAGTGAATAAATTATGATAGTCCCTGCACTCTCTTCTACTACAATTTATTGGACGAATTCCGTTTTCTTCTCTTCTCTATTTTCAATCGGCGCACAAAGAAGAACAAATTCTTCATCAGTGACGAACTAAACATGTTCATTGTTATACTTATCCACACATAATAACTAGCAGGTTTTTCGGGTTTCGCCCGCGTTTTTAATGTACACCCCAAGAGCCGAATTTGGCACTTATCAGCGCTGGAAATCGTGTACCCGCTTTCTTTCTGAACTTATCGTTATGTCCATGAGTAGTTCTTTTTTTTATTTGTGTAATTTACCAGATCAACATACAAATGCTATACATGGTAGGTATAATTATTAGTGAGTACTTCTAGATGTTGCTACCAGTAATATAAATTGTTTTATACACTTTAGTGACGCAAATTAAACGTAAAGTCAAAGTTGAATGAAAACAGCAACAGCCTTCGGAATCTCAAGAGGTAAGCAGATTTATGGTTTATTTTATAGCAAACGTCAACATGCTCGGATATGACGTAAAGCAATAGAAGGTGTGAATGGCTTGGTTCTCCTGAATATACACGGTAGCTACTTTATCGCTTATTTAATTTTTCAGAGTACTGCATTAATTCGAAAGCAACGCAAATCGAATATTAACCAGTGTAGAATGACTATTTGAAGAAATTGGGTTTTTAACATTTCTATAAGCACAATAGAATGTGTGGTTTGGAAGCGAGAAGCTATTTTGTCATACGGATTAATTGTATTCTGGGAGACATTTGTGTAATAATTAAGACAGTAATAAATAAGAAAGCTGTTTATTCCAGGTAATTTATTTAAGGTATTTTTGTAGTCAACATAATTTACAATATTGACTTTAAAAATTATGTTGTTAAGTTCTTTTTGTGATGTAGCTGATGGTTTCTAATAATATCATGTACTTAAGCAGCAGAACCAACTAACTGTTTAGTGTTTATTTATAATTATTTCGTATTGAAGTAAAAAATAGAAGAGTAAACCAAAAGCTAAGTGCACATTTTGGCTGCAGTGCCACACTACGTTTTTGACTAAAAACAATGATGTCTGTGCAAATTTTGAGGTAGCTATTCGTAAAAATATATTCGGGAATTGATACACTGTTCTATGTAGTTTTCCAAAATTGGGTGAAAATGGAGTATTTTAAATATGATATTCAGGCCAGTTTCATTTATGATGAGCATAACACCGGAACTATATTTTTGATTTTCTAAATATTAAATGACTAATAAAACTAAAATGAATGTAAAATATTTTATCGCATTTCATTTCTTCATTCAAAATCCATAAGAAATGTGGTACTTTTATCATTAGAAAAACTTTATGCCTAGCAACGAAGATTCGTTTTACGGTTGGCAATTCTGAAGTGTGTTGGTGACACTGTGTAAGTCAAATTCGAGGTTAGTAGGTTAGGTTTTGCGTCAGTTTTGACACAAATTGATGCAAAACCTAATTTGCTAACCTCGAATATGACATAAACTTACAGTGTCACCAACAACACACTTCAGTACTGCCAAACGTATAACATCAACTGGAGCTGCTTATTGTGCTTTAGTACATAGTATAGCCCCTCTATTTACAAATAGTAGCGACACCCTTTGATGTTGCCGCTGGAGCAATATCATGTTGGTATCCCTTAAGTCCCTAGCATATTTAAAAATTGCCAAGGAAGTTGCATAATTAATTAAAATGTGACATTGACATTTGTCGTGTTTTTATTCATTTTTCTCTTCGGGGGCTGATTCGAAGTCGAGGACGTGGAAATGCCATGGTGTTGTGTCGATAAGTGTAAAAATAGTGGCAGAAAAAGATATCAGATATTCAGATCTGTTATTTTATCACTGTTTACACTGAAATTTACCGTTTAGCAACTTTTTGTATTTTCATGTTTGCATCAGGTTTGCTCCACGATGTCGCTACTATATGTAAATAGAGGGGCTATAGTACATAGGAATGAGTTATGTTCATCTTGGTTATGTTTTGACAGTTAGTGTCACTTGTATGTATATAGTAATTTACGTAACAAGTATAGAAAGTGGAGCTTTTCAGTACGAGTGAGATGTTTCCGGAAGAGGTCGTTAGGCCGAGTCCGAAATTTCGAGACGAGTATGGAAAAGCCACTTTCATACGAGTTTCGTACAATATTTTTCGTACACTAGCATACAAAACGGAATACTAAATTTATCCTCGTATATAGCAAATAAGTAGAGTAATATTATTATGTACGTAACGTTTTATATGTGTTGTAACTAACTACGAATACCGCAAAATACTACTTTGCCGTACGAATACCGCAAAGTGCGACTTTCTGATTAATAAATTGTACGGCAAAGTAGCTCTTTCAATGCTAGTGTACGAAAAAATTTAATATTTTACATTTCTTATGAAATGCGATAAAATAGTATACTCGACACGTTAAAAAAGTGGTTTTTCTCAACTTGTGCTATTTTACTAAATTCGAAATCGATTTATAAACTGGCACTTTGGTGCATAGAAATGTCACTTTACTATATGCTAATGTCACTGTTAAATTCGAGGTTAGCAGGTTAGGTTTTATGTCAGTTTGTGTCAAAACTGACCGAAAACCTAACCTGCTAACTTCGAATTTGACATAGATTTACAGTGCCACCAACATATTATTCATGCGTTTGAATTTCCACAGCCGCTTTTTTTAATGGACATGTGGTATAATGCTTTTATACAGTGTCCGCCAAAAAGTCGGCATAATATGGGAAAAAATTATTTTAGATTTTTCAAAAACATTTTTTACGTAATATTTCAATGAGATTTTTTAGAGTGTGTTATCTTTAGCTAACGGAATAATGCCAAGACCAGAAAACACCTAATTTTTTTTAACGTTAGCTAAAAATAAAATTTTCAAGTTATTCAGTATTCTTTAAAATTTCACATACCAAGACAATATTAAAATTCACATTTTTTTATGTGAAGACTTTAAAGATTTATAATTGGAAAAACTAATATAAAATGTTAATTACTTCTTTAGATTTTGGATTATTTACGGAAAAGTAGTATGTTTGCATAATTTTTACGTTTTTATGCAAGGCGGTTTTTAGGAGAAATATTTTTCAATTCTAATTAATATCTATTAGCCCTGTTAATGAATTACTGTTACACGCAAATTAAAATTATTAAATAACGTAATAAATAACGAACGTTTCGAGGGACAATCTGTCCTCGTTATCAACGATTAACAATTAAAAGGAACAAGAAAGCTTAGCTTTTTCACGGAGATTGAAAACCACCAACCTGCACTTCATTGCACTTCGTTGCCAAATACAAAATACGTCATCTACATTCTCAAAACTGTATATGTTTTATTACATAAAAATCTGTACTAAATAGTTTGTCCCAAAATTTGTCATAAAAATTTCGGAAAAAGTGAACTAAGTGGACTACCCATAGGGAACAGTATTTTTGTTTAAAACATTTATTAAACATATTAAAATAACTTTGGTCTATCTATACAGATAAAAACTAACAACTGCATTTTTGTCTGCAAGTCACTGTTTAGATAAAATTCTATTTAATGAATTTGTTGGAATAGAGCTGAAACGGTTTTTCACATCAAATGATACCAATTTCTAATTACAAGGAATATTAACATTATTTAATTTTTCTATGAGTTGCAAAGAACTTTTCACAAATCTAGGCGATTAAAACTATATCTTTTCCGGTAGAATTAAATTTAATTTATTTTTTGTTGACCGCTTGTTAATATCAATATTAATGAATTATTTTTCCTAAAAAAGGATGGATTAATAGACGTCATTAATACACTTTTTTTGATTAATACACTCTTTTTCATTAATTAACTGTTTTTGTGATTTTGACGTTTTGATGATATTTTGCATGGAGGTTAGTTGTATTAATCAAATTTTTCGCCACAAAAAAAGATTTTGCGGTCAACTAAAAAATTTTATAATCAACTCGTTTGTTAATGGGCGATTAATAATCTTAACTATTAAAGGCACTCACTCGCTATCGCTCGTTCGTGTTTTAAACAGTTTCGATTATTAATGGCCTTCATTAACACACTTGTTGGTTAAATAACTATAAATAAAAAAATTATTTAACTCGTGTCTGTTTTTAAGAAAACAATTAGAGAGTGTTGTGAAAGAAACATCGAATTATTTTGAACAATAAAAATGTCAAGGTTTCATTTGTGCAAAATAACGGGACAGTTCGGATTTACTAAACAAAACCACTCGATTTACTATTCTAAAACGTTCAGTGAGATGTTACCGAGCAATTAGTAGTATGGTAATAATAATGTTGTTACTAATAATTTGTTTACATTTTAAACATCACATTGTTTAGTGACTATGTTGTTACATGCACGTGCTTCTTAATATTTGCTACTATTTTTCCTTGCGGGTTTTCATTCTTCATATTAATTTTAATTTAAAAATCTGGTCAAGGTTTTGCACGTTTACATCCGCAAACCGCAGAAGCAAGGTAGGTATTTGAAATGTACCAATTTCACACTTGTGCATTTTACTTGAAAATACTTACGTTAAAAGAAAACTGCACATAAACGGTGGCCAATAATATAACTTAAAATAGTTCTTAAAAATCATGATTTTGTAAATGTTTCTTAGCGCACTCGTATCACTAACATTTTAGGTAATACACTGTCATGGGTTTTTCGCTTTGGTTTCGCTTAAGACAAACTCGTTTTTGCCATGCCGTTGAATGACGTAGTATTAAAGGTTTAGTCCACTAAGCACTGCCGCTGGCAGTTCCTCGCATTCAATGACTTCATTTGAAATTCATAGTAGTCAAATTCATGGTTATAATATTAATTATAGTTTAAACATTTCTAACCAGACTCGGTACCGTAGATTGCTGATCCAAGAGTGTCTTAAGATCAATTTCCAGGTGAAGTTTACAAAAATTAAAAAATGCACATGAAATAACTTCTCTAGAACGCAATCCGTCAGAAGAGATGTCAAACTACGATCTGTAGCTGTAAAAGATTCCTTGTTAGCGTTGAAATTCTTTAGTTTCGGCAAACACTCTAGTAGGACTTCTGGACTTTCGCCATATAACCCTAGCAGTCGGTGAGTAAGGTATATGACTATCATGTACTCTGTATGTTTAAACCCTTCTCTATAGCAAACAACATATGTACATACCAGTATAATATTAATTGGAAATTGACCCCTAAATGCGGTTTTAAACTTGGACTTGTCAATCTCATTCAATAAAAATTTATACACTATTTTTACTTCCCTTTACTAACGGGTGTTCATAAACAGTCGTCATCCCAGTTGCTTTGAAAAACAAAATGTTATGTCTTTGATTAATTCGTGCAACACAATGAAACGTCATTGAGTACTGTCATAGCGCATTTTTTCTCAATTTTAATAGACATACGTTTCTGAAGTCAAAACCTACTGGGATGACGACTGTTTATGAACACCCGTTATAAAGGAAGTATTGGATTCACCCCCAAAAATTCGAAATTGAGTTTTCAACGGATCTTCACGTTTTTAGAGTCCCTGATCCCAAAAAACATATTTTTTTCATTGGTCTGTCTGTGTGTGTGTCTGTCTGTGTGTCTGTGAACAGAATATCTCAAAAACGAAAAGAGGTATGGCGTTGAAACTTCATATATAAGTTTTGTGTACTATGTAGATGAGACAGCAAGCTTTTGAAAAAAATTGCATAACGGAAGTAGGTGTTTACTCTTGTGATTTGTTCAGTTTTTTTTCGATTTTTTCAAAACGGCTCTAACGATTTTTTTTAAGCTTTACATTTTTCTACATTTTTAATGTGTATTGATGTGAGATAGGTGATTTTTCAGTTGAATACTTCTAAAGTGGGTTTCTTTTGTTTTTTTTCTATTTTTTTTTATTAACTCCCTATTTTAAATAAAACACCCGGTATATTATTACATTTTTGAATTCACCTTAAAATTCTAGAGAAAATTTGTCTCTTTAACTAACACTCGATTTTGTACCGTTTTTGTAGAATTTGTAATTTTTGAAAATTTTTAACAAATGCTTAAAAATTAAAAATGAAATTTTTGACTAATTATAAGATCACTGTAAAAAAGAAGTTGTGTGAGTGTATCACACCAGATTTTTTCAGTTATTTTTAAATACCTGTCAAAACCATTGGTTATCAAACAATCGATAATACAGATTTCTACTCTTAATTGTTATGACTTTTCTAGTTGTCATTAATCATAATTTTAGGTTAACAGCTTTTCAATTATGCGTGACTCTAACCACATTACAACATTAACCCTTTTATAAGCAAATATGTAAGAATTAAGCTTTGTGTTACATTTTACTATAATAGTTACTTCTTTCAGATAAATCTTGACTCATTCCGATGATAAAACGAAATTATCATAACCCCATCCTTTGAGGAACATTATTTTTAAGCTACTTTATTATTATGTTGTTATTAAAATGCTGTCGTTTCATGATCATATCAATATATATATATTTGAACATAAAATATAAATACCCGAACCCGGACTCGGACTCGATGGGTCCGACTGAGTTTTGCCCGGACTCGACGGGTCCGAAAAGCCCGAGGTTTTCTCAAACCCTAGCAGCATCCTTGCCTAAGACCTTTTGTTATTTGAAATGTATCTGATATTTTGATGCCGATTTTTATGCTGCTTGTCATACACTCGTAGATCCTCCTGATTGCTTGGACGAGAGTTTTGCTGCAGTTATCGGAATAGAGTACTTACCACAATTTATTTATTCAATGGGATACTGTCATAGGCCCTTTTGTAGGTCTATAAATATCAGATGAGTATCGAGGTTGTAAGCCAATTGCTTTCTAAGACTTAACGTATACACATTGTCCCATGCAGGATCTACCTGCCCTAAAGCCAGACTGCTCCCGCTCTTCCTTTATTTCTTTGGTTACGATTTAATGACGCATCTATTTGATTTCGATGTGTGCAGTACTTATTCCTTATTTTTACACCTCAGTTACGCATCTATTCGGTTTCAATGCCTATAGGACTGAGTTCATATTTCGCGGGATTGTACCACACTTACTTTTGGCGTGGTCGTGATTGTTAGTTTGGCGATCTTTTCCGGCTTGTCTTGGTTAGCAGGCATGAAGCCAGTTTAAGCGTCTTCAAAGTGTTCAGTGAATGTATGGACGTGCAGTCTGATTTTGTGTAATGGTTGCCCGCGCCTTTTTGGCAGATCTGGGTTTCCTGGACATAATTTAGGAACGTTTCGTTTCCACGCCATTGTCGGCGGATTCTACGCTAGCTCGTGCATCATTCGTACGTGCCCAGAACATCTCGGAGTAAGTAGGAAGCCTTCTTCGCGCTGTATTTAATTTCACGTGTGTTCTATCGTGGACCTATTTTCTCCTTACACACGTCAAAAACATGTAACCAGAACGTTGGGGTGATACACCTGCGTGAAACATAGAAGCAAAAAATTACTAGAATTTAATTCAAAATTTTCCACTCTTTCCTCACTTTTTAGTATTCACGCTGTAGCAGTCAGTGAGGGGCCGTAGGGCAGTTTGCTAAAGTTTAGCTTTTGTTGCATCTGAATGCGGCTGTTCTCCGGACGCATAAACTTGACTCGTACAAATCGTCAAAACGCGGTCCGCTTCACGCCTGTTGCATGAACTCCTTAGAGCGCAGGAAGGGACTCGACTCCGGAACGCCCTTACAGGTTACAAGTTTTTTTCTTTGTATGATCATTTACTGGTGACCAGTGCCCTGTCGCTTTGAGTCCCGTTCGTACATTTTGACGTTTGGATTGCCGACGTGACCTTAAAAGTATACAGTTCGCTCCGCGAGCTTTTATTATATACTGTGATATTTGCATTCTGGCGTTATTTATTTGTTATTGTTACCTGTACTTGAGTTGAGCTTCTCTTTCAGATTATTTTGTGCTACGTGAGTGCACGAATTCTCTTTGAATACCTGGATACACTTGTCGTTACTTGGTAAAAATTAGTTGGTGCCCTTTTATTTGAGTATGTTAAAGAACTGCACAGTTCCCACGCCGTCTCCAATTGAGCTAGTTTCGGCCGGCAATTGCATCCAAGTGGTCAAAAGTTACAAGAGAGAATACTATTGGATTTATTATGATAACACTTTCTCTAATCTATTCTTTAAAGTTCTTCCGCAAATCTTTACTCATGAATTCGTCACACTAATCCCTAGGTAGTTACAGTATTGCCGACTGCCTTTTTTTATATATATTGTTAAGGTTACGCTCCACATTGTTTTGCCTATAACTTTAATCAATTTTATTGCTCTATTTATTTATTTTGGATATAAAAACATTATTTTCGGCCAGCTCCTGTAGATACACTGACTGAAAATCAGAGCGGATTCTTTTTATCTAGATTGCTTATTCTGAAATTAATGTTCCTATTTTAATTATGATAATTCTAAACTTTTGTCAATGGGTACGTCAAACTAGTTTTTGAAAAATTCAATCAGAAATACTTCATCGTTACATTGGTCATACTACAATCTCAAATAGTAAGTAATCCTTTAATTAAATTACTTCACTTTAATCTTTATTTTCTATCAGTTCTTATTTAATACCTGAATTCATTTGATTGAAGTTAGTACTATCCTCTGCTGAATCCAATTCGTCTAACTTTGCAACTGATCACACCACAACCGCTCCACTCAAAACCACGGTGAAGACCTAAACTGACAACCAAACTGCCAAAATGCCCAGAATTAGGATCCGAATTACCACAGGAAAACCAGTCCGCCCCATGAATCAGCACACACAGGCCCATCACAGCACAGATCCAAACAGACCCCAGTCGTAGTTGTGTTTCTTTAATATTCAATCCAAATTGCTCATTTGAAGTACGTTACAGTTTAGCACCAAGAATTCTGTCCAGAGACCGAGCCACCAGACATCACTTGACAAGCCCCACAAACATGCTTGCTCTGCCAACAACTTCCATGCGATCCTCTTCCCTTGTAAATCGTTCCTTGTTATCCAGTTCAAACGATGCAAATATAAAATGTAATCTTACAATAAACTTTATTTAGTATTTCTTTTCCATTTATTTGCTTTTGTAGATTATAACTGTTTTAGCTTAGTATTATCACATTCTTTATCTTCCTCCATATAGTCTGCATACCTTCTATCCATTTAACATTTTATTTGATTTCTTTTACACCACGCTAATTTTATCTTAAACTCCAACTCTTCCATACACCAAACATGTTTTATAAACTATTTAAAAGGGTTTATTTATTAATTTCTAATTAAAAAATTCGGTTATATGCTTTTCGTTTCAAAATTTTCTACATCAATAATAACATATCCTTAGCGATTTAGCTTATTTTTTCAATCCAACACACTATAAAAGCTTATTATTTGATTAATACCTACTATTTTCAATATTTATATTTCGAAAATTATTTGTCATCAATTTCCAATTTCATTTAGATATTAAATTAAGTTAGAATTCTTTTGTTTCTCAATCAGCTCTATTTTATTTATAAATTTATAAATTATATTTCCTTTCTTTACTAAATGCATCTTAATAATTTTAATATCCAATTCACATCTAAATTTAACATCATTATTTTCAATTACTGTTTTCTTTTAATCTTATTAATCTGAATTTTTTCAACCTGTACCAATATCATAACATATATTATTTATGCACCACCTTCAAACGAGGGGTTGGTACAGCCCTAGCTAGCTCTAACCCTCGGCAGAAAATACGGTGTGAGTAAGAACTAAGAAGCTACCCTTAAGGTTAAATATAATCTATGAAGTAATAACATTTAGGGCGTCATTTATGTGTACCTTTAAACACAATAAAAGAATACAAATCTACTTACCTAAGCTAATCAACACCTACCTTGAAGCCTAGCACTTCAACCTAAATGAAAATAAACAATCCAGGTTCATGTATATTAGTTATTTTAATTTACTTGGGTCATTCTGATCACCTGAAGGACACTCGCAGAAATACACATAAGGTACACACAAAAAATTAAGCGGTAAGAAAAGATAAAATATCAATGCATCAGGTGTTGCACAAAATGATGAATCGTTATTGCGTACAGTTCGTTAATCGAAGGCCTTCGTTGAACCACAATTTTTTTAGGAAAAAGCCCATTACCTATAATTAAACGCAAGCTGAAATTTGATGGATGTAATTACGGGTTTTTAAGACGCACTGTCTTGCGATCCCACTTGATTCTTGGAAGCAGCTGAATGAAGGCCGTGGTCTCTGAAAGCTGCAGTCACGAAGGCCACGGTCTCTAAGCTGCTGACTACACGAAGGCTGTGACTTTTATGCAGTATACCACACGGAAGCGTAAGACCACTTGGGGCAGTAAGCCACAAATGGCGTGCTCTTGAGAAGCAGTACACCACAAACAAGAAGCAGTAAGCCACAAGAAGCAGAAGCCATATGGAGCAGAAGCGACATGGAGCAAAAGCCACATGGAGCAGTCGGCCACAAGGAGCAGCCTAATTACCACGAAATTAGAACACACAGAAAAACTAAAAGGAAAACGCACGGTAGCTAGAAATCGGCCTATACGTGAATGAAGAAACGCCGCAGTACTTACTTCAAAATGAATTATTAATGCGGCTCAGCCGCCTTCGACGAAAACTGGTATCAAAAGACGAAAATTTCTAGCCAGGCACGCTCTTTTTAGAGGTTGAACGCTCTCCGAAAAACCCAAAAATCCTACGCTTTGCATCAGCCGAAAGGAGCCTTCAGTAAATAAAATTAGAGATGCGGCTGCATCAAGGAGCTAAATGAAATGGGGCGTTACAATCATATGTGTGCAGTTTGCCATTCGTCTGGTATTTGATCTCCTCTATAAAACATATTAAAAACATAAGTCAGAAGGTGAATTAGAGTTTCAGTTCAATTTTTACTTCCTTTTACGATAAAGGAAGTATTGGATTCACCTCAAAAATTCGAAATTGAGTTTTCAACAGATCTTTACGTTTTAGAGTCCCCTAAACCCAAAAAACATATTTATGTTTATTGGCCTGTGTGTCTGTCTGTATGTGTGTCTGTCTGTCTGTCTGTCTGTCTGTCTGTGTGTGTGTCTGTCTGTGTGTCTGTGAACAGAATATCTCAAAAACGAAAAGAGGTATGGCATTGAAATTTCATATGTTCTATCTAGATGCGATAACAAGCTTTTGAAGAAAATCGCAGAACCGGAAGTATGGTGTTTACTTTTGTGATTTTTCAGTTTTTTTCGATTTTTGCAAAAACGGCTTTAACAATTTTTTTCAAACTTTACATTTTTATTACATTTTTTAATGTGTATTGATGTGAAATAGGTGATTTTCCAGTTGAATAACTCTAAAATGGGTTTCTTTTGTTTTTTTTGAATTTTTTTAATTAACTCCATTTTTAAATAGAACACCCGGTATATTATTACATTTTTGAATTCAAATTAAAATTTTAGAAAAAAATTTGTCTCTTGAACTAACGCTCTATTTTGTACCGTTTTTGTAGAATTTGTAAATTTTGAAATTTTTTTACAAATGCTTAAAAATTAAAAATCAAAGTTTTGGCTAATTGTAAGATCACTGTTAAAGGAAGTTGTGTGGGTGTACCACACCAGATTTTTTATAGCTCGATTGGGATCCCACCAGGTCCAGCAGCTTTCCCATTATTCATTTGCTTTATTGCCTCATTCGTGTCTGCAGTTGTGGTTACCTCTTTTTCGGAGAGCGACGTATCCGTTTCGAACGGTTCTATATTTTACACTATGTTCTAGTTTTCGTTAAAAGGTCTTCGTAATGAGATTTCCACCCATCCATATTTATCAGTTGTAATGTATTACTGCCTTTTTAATTTGTTCGTATATTTTTTAACGTTGTCCATGATTTTATGCACCGAGTTTCCCTCCTCTTCCCCCCATATATAATCCGTTCACGATCTTTTTGGGTCAGGTGAGGCTATGACCATCTAGTAATTTTGTTGGCAGTACCTCTGCGGCAACTAAACTCCCTAATGCAAACTGACACTTTTTCTGTTAGGTTAGGTTGTTTTCAGTTTAAGGTTATATTTTCTGAATAGGTACATTGTTGCCGGATCTCTGTTTAAATTAAGGATGAAACATTTAAATGATTTGGGAATTGACAATAGAAACGAAAATGAGAAATAATGCATAAGAAAAGCATTCAATATTAATGTTTATTGCAGTTTGGATAAGAATTGTGTACATGATATGAATATGCCACTTTCTTTTACATGCTAGCTTGCTGTTGTGTTAGAATAAAGACATCATAAACTGATGCCAAATCAATTTAGTAGAGCAATTGAGCAATATTGGTTTTATAGAAATTAACATGTGAAAAATGTAAATATCTTGTCAAATGGATGGCTTGCTGATTTTACTTCATGTTGATTTTCACATCTGCCACATACCATTTCAACACTAAAATAGTAATAAATAGGTAGCTAGTAAATTATTATACATTATTACGCTGGATTATTGTTTTTAAAAATATAGCAATTCATTCTTGCAACTAATTATTTCCATAACCACTACTCAAAGCACAACCACCAAATTCACAACAGCATAAATTAATTCAAAAACAACAAAATACTGAATCATCTGCGGTCAGCTGTTCTGCTGAAATCGGCCATTAGCCCATTACCCAAACCATTAAAGCTGTATGCGATTGCGCATTAGGTACCAATGAGTTCGAGTTATCGGTTTATTCTTCTTATACTTGTGTACTATTCTATTTTCATCTCTGTTGATCTTCTTTGAACCATCGGTTTAACATTACGTTATTACAAGTATTTAACAATAATGCATCATTTTAACGTACAGCATATATATTCTCTAGTCTCGACATCAACTCGTGTTCTTTTAAATCTGGTCTATCCTAAATTTGAAGTAGCATCGTTTAATGGAATTTTTTTGTTGTAACCAAGTTGTAACATAATTATTTTGAGCAATTTGACTTTTCCTTTGACGGAAATTAAAATTATTTTTTTGTAAAATCGTACTAAAATATGGTCATTTATGCATTAATTTGCGGGCGTAAATAGTGCCGTTTGCGCCCTAAGGCCTAAAAATAATTTGCGGGAGTAAATAATGCATTTTGCGCCCTAAGGCCTAAAAAACCAGCATCACATTGGCAACCAACAACAATTTGATTTTTGAGAACGGATCGTGCCATTTATTTTTCAAAGCTTTATGGTGGATTTTACAAAAAATCTTGTTTGCATTTCGGGCGTGAACGGCGATTTTGGCCCTTTGGCGTTTTTTAATAATCCTTCGGCCCTTCGGGCCTCTGGCTTATAATTCCGCCGCGGGCCAAAATCGCCTCCTTCACGCCCTTAATACAAAAATAGCTATTACACACTTGATAAATCATTTATTTTCTTACGAATATTAAATTAATAAATCTGGCAATGCGGTGACAAGAAAATGTCGAACAAACACTGACAAAAATAAAGTTGTATCCGCTACATCACCGAATCAGTTACTCCAACATGAAAAGAAAAAATCATAGCCAACTCTGTCCCAAAAAGGTCGTGAACGGATTATAGCTTTCAATCTCTTGACATTTTCTCTGCCACATCTCATTATTTTTTGACGATTCCATCTTCTGAACAGTGGCTTTTTCTTGTCTACCATTTCTTCAATATCTTCGTCCCACCAGACATCAACTCGCATTCTAATTAACCTAGGTCTTTCGCCAAGCGCTTCCCTTGCTGCTTCTTCAACACATAATTTTATCTCGCTCTACATTTTCAGAGAAATTTTGTGGATTCGTCTTGCAGGCCTTCTAAATTAAAGGCAAGATTTTTAACTCAGTGTATTTTTCATCTATGTGCGTTTTACCTCTGTGTGGGAAATATATTTTTGAATTTAGTAAATAGTGATCACTTCCACATTCTGTTTCCCCTTTCACCCTTATGACTTCTATTTGCAGTGTTTTTGTCCAATTATTACGTAGTCGATAATTGACTTCAGTTGTCTTGTTGGTTGTGTCTATGTAAATTTATGCACATCTTTGTGTCTGTGGAAACCGTTTTCTATTCTGAGTGAAAACTGTTGACATATCACTATTAGCCTTTTAGCGTTGTCATTCAGTGTAGAGATGGGTGCATGAGTGAGTAGTCACCATGTCACGCACGTTTTACGCTTGCTTTAAACACTGGCGTTCACGCACGCTCACGTTCACGGCGTCACCCGCCACTCAGGACGTGACCCGCAGCTTTTATTTCAAAATTCAAATTTAGATAGTACAATGTTCAATTTTAAAACCAATAAAAATCTGTAAAGGTCTTTATCCAGAACTTCCCTCGTAAGTGGTTGTAACACTAAATAATTTTAAAAATCAAATTAATCTAGGGGTAAAAATATCATCACGTTTCTAATAAATTACATACATTTTGAACTAAAAAAATATTACCGGTGATCGAATTCGAAAGGCGTATGCGATTCCAGCGTTTTGTGGAATATTTCAAGCGAATGCGCTATTCCTACATGCGATACAGAGCACTTCTTGTGTCCGTGCGTCCCGGCTGCCTTAAATAGAACCTTAGAATAGAAACAATTATTAATTTCTAGGCAGGACGCCATTGACTGTACATAGTACACACAACACTCACACCACAACACAGATGCGCATGCACAGATCCATCTCTAGATCTTCCACATGAGAGGGTAGCGGGGTGGGCGGGGCACCCTGCAATATTTTATTCATTACTAAATATTTAACGTGAAACTAACGTGAAACGTGAAATTTTCACTCACGTTCACGTCCCGACTTTGAAATATTAGTCACGTTCATGCCGTGACCCGCCGTGACCTGACTGATGTCACGTCACGCGCCCCATTCCTAGTTCAGTGCAATTTCTCATATCTTTCCACAACCGGATCGTTCACATTTCTCCCTTGATTTTCCATTCAGGTCATTTAACAAAAGATCTTCATGTCTGTTTCCAGTACTATTTAGCACCTCGGACTATTTATTATAGAAATAATCTTTTACGTCTACCTGTGCAGACGGACAGATGGACAGACGGACAGACGGACACACGGAAAGACGGACAGACGGACAGACGAACAGACGGACAGACGGACACAGGAACAGACGGATACACGGACAGATGGACAGACGGACAAATACAAATAACCAATAATTAAGTAAATAGGTCTTGCAATACTCTAAATATTTCCCCGCATGTACTATCAAAATAAGAAGTCCATCTGGCAACAATATTCTATTCTGCCAAATGTCAGTAAATTCATTTGTTGGAGCTGATACATACATGTTTTATAACAAAATAAAAGTTACTATTCTGTTCATGTACAACTTAACACAATTGAAGGTCAACCTTTATGAGAAAAATCTATTATAATAGACTAGCAACCAGTGAGACAAATGTCTCATTTAATAAAACAAAAAAGACCGTTTTTTAAATATTTTATTTTCTCGAAAACCGGAAGTGTCACGTGACTGAAATTCGGTTCCTGACCTGACATGACCATTCCAAACATATAACTTTAATAACTTTTTTTCTCTATCTCTTACGGTTTGGCTGCTGAAACAGCGTCCCGGACAAGTCTATTATATAAGTATATGGATATAACGATAAATTTGCAAAATCCAGTGGCTCTATTCTATTCTCGTTATTACAGGTGTTTATACATTTTATCAAATTAACATTCTTTGCACTATAATGAACTGTTAACATTCTATAAATAGTAAACATATTCACGAAAGTTCTTTATTTTGTTAATTAATTCCTCATAAAACATTTTTTTTAATTTATTCAGCGTATCTTGGTTAAACTTAGACAGACAAAATAAGAATATTAACTGACGTGTTTACCTTATGTGATCAAGCCACCGAAAACGTTATTTAGAACCTCCTTCTACGAAACAATGCACTTCTGCTGTTATTACAACTAGAAATAGGTCGTCCTACTTGTAGGTTACATGTTCTGGAGTGTTGAGAAAAATAAGGTTTGCAACAATAACTGCTATAACAGTAATAGAATTATAATATATGCCTATAGTTTATTAAAGTACCATTCTTTACACTTATAATAAACTGTTAGTATTCTATAAATAGTACACACATTTTTACATAGATCGTCTATATACTGCATAAAGGTAGATGGAATTTGTGGAATAATTTATTTTCTGTTATGTTTATATCCTATGCTTCGTCACAATTCAAGAAGTTGTTGCGAAATCGCACTCCTTCATACACCATTGTTTTGAATTCATCAGCAAGTGTGGCCACATAAGATAATAAAGAAACACCCGCAATCCATTCCGAAAATATTGATATTAAACGGATTTGAAAACCTCCGTGTTCCTCAGTCCACCATGCAATGGATTCCCCTTAAATAAAAGTTAACGTTACAATTACTGCTTACACAAACAGTATTACAATGTAGCCATTTATGTATATTTATGTTACCTGTAAATTCAGCATAAGAAACCAAAAACCCTATTGCGGCGACAACGGAGAGGAAGCCGCACACACTTGTTGAAACTACCCTAAAGTACAGCAGCTTTGGTCCAATTATATAACCTGGATGCTTGTTATATGATTTTCTAATTAAATATGAGATTAAAGTCTGAAATATCAATTCAAATTGCTCAGTAATAATCCGATAGAAATTCGCCTACGATTTTACCTGCATGAATAAATAAATTGTACCAAATCCAAAAGCCATCCCAGCTCCCAGGGCGTGTAGAATCAATACGTTAGTTTCCTGAAAGTTTGCCACCATACTAATGCCCGCGCTACTTAAGACTCCACTCCAGCAACCCAGGGTGTTCCATTTCTTCGCTACCTTAATATCATTATGATGTTTTATCATAAATCCCACCTGACAGTAACGTATGTAAAGAGTCACCAAAACTGAAATAATGAAAAATGTAATAGATATTATATAACGGGAGAATTGGTCGGAATATGCTCTTGTTTAAACAGTTGGTATTAAAGAGAATAACATTTAAGAAGACGCAATTGAGAATTGGTTTTGTAAAATTCAACACGAGCACGTTTTATTTATAATACCGGTACACTCTTAGACAATTTACAATACCTTACGTAAAGTCTTATAGGCATACTAAAGTACAGAAACTCAGTTAAAGATTCTTGAATTTTAATCAAATTTTTTTTTCTATAGCACATGTTAAAGTGTGCTTTTATCAACTCAAAACAAAAGGTCAAGTTTTACTTTAACAGCAAGGGTAGATAAAGTAGCACTTTAACATCAAGGATAGATAAAGTAATTTAATTTTCTAACTTTTGTTTAAATTAAATATGACAGCTTCGTATTATCGTAGCAACCCAATCTAGCTACTGACATTTTTAAATGTGATTGACTGTCATTATTTTCTTTTGAAATTGTTAAAGTTCTTGCTATAGAAAAAAATATTGTATTATACACGACGATAAAGTTATTTCTATCCACTCTTGAATAATTAACGTCTCGACTTCGTCTCGACGTTAAACGATTCACTCGTGGATAAAATTTAACTTTATCGTCTTGTATAATAAATTACTATTAATGGTTTTTACATATTTTCCTTGTTATTACAATAATGTATTGGGAATCAATATCTATTAAAAAGGTTTTGTTTAATTAAAAGGTATCGGCTTTTGCTTTTGAAAATGGCATGGAATTATTAATGACTTGTATTCCGTTTCGGCGGGATGACGTTTGTAAGAAAGTTCAAGCATAAAATGCGGTCTTTTCTCAGAGCGTTACAGCAAAAGTGAATTATACCTTGATTCAGTGAGCGAGATCTCAAATACAATAGATGTGGTGACGCCATTATTAGTCGTCGTATTGTTGTGTATTTTGCTGTGATATGAGTCACTTCAGTACATGCCAGGAACTTGATCAACTTTAGTCAGGTGCAAAGACCTTTATGAGGATGTGTTTGTCGTTAAGGAGGGTAACAAAACAGTCAATTTAAAACTACTGATAACCTTACAAGCGACGAGGCACCCCGTCACATTGAACTGCACCACCACGAGTATTGCGACGCAGTGTCACATGTTAAAGTTAAAATTGTAAACTTCCGTAATTCTAAAGAAAACTGTTTGCAGATTTGAGGCTTATGGGGATTAAGGTATAAATTCAGTATGACGAGCTCGCGTTTTGCGCTTTACCTAAGGCGGTAGAAGCCACATAAATTATTCGGTTAAAAATCGATTTATATAGCTACCTTTTATAGATGAAAAGGCTATTGGTGCTGGACACTTCTCAGTTTTGACATTATTAACAGAATTATAAAAAAAAATATCTTTTCAAATGAAAAAAATAGGTTAATTTGTGATTTTGTCGCTATTTGCAAACTTTTTTGAAAAGCTGTTTGAATACATAAACTGTATAATAGCGCGCAGGTTCTAACTGAATAGAACTATTTTTCTATTTTATAGTTAGTGTGTAATTATTTTTTTAAAATTGGACTATCTATTGTTGAGAATAAAAGTTGCTGTATCTTTCACATTTCTTCTTCTATAATCGTTAAATGTCGTCATTTCCAGCAGTAGATATCTTCAATTAAAATTATGTTTAGTAAACAATGAGTGATAAATAGCAACTATGAAATCATCAATTCAAATTGTTACGGTCTAAAACGACTTTAACGACACTTATACAAAAAGTCAGGCAAAAGCTAGATGGCCGGCGCGGGTGATAACTTTCGGGACAATGACTCACCTAAGACCACTGCCCTGCCCCTAACAAGATATGCCGACTAGACATCAGTGGAGCCTAAGGGCCTAAGGGACGGTAAACAATGACAAAATTAATTGAGCGTCACCCGGTAGTAGTAGTAGTAGCATTTTATTCATCATAATATACACCGTGGTGCTTAGATATGTCACAATTCTCGTTAAAATATAAAAATATTTACAGAAATAGTCATCTACAGAAAAATACAGTAACCACAAAATACTTTAGTAAATAAAACAAGACAGTTTTAGTTTTCAACATATCTGAAATCGGAAAGTTCATAGTAGACATTGGCCAAAAGATGTTTTTTAAGCTTAACTTTGAAGAGTTTTGTTGGGGTATTTTTGAGAGTACTTTGGAGCGAATTAAATAATCCTATTCCGAAATTATTTCCTTTTGTGGACGTTAATCTCTGCCGCGGAACCTGTATACCGCCTCGACTGCGGGTGTTGTCCCCATGGACATCGTCGTTTTTTGTATAATCACCATAATGTTCTTTTATGTGTAATAGATTACAATATAGTATTGCTGACGGTAGCGTTAATATGTTATATTTTTTGAACAATGATTTGCAACTGTCTAACTGACTCGCTCTCGCCAACACTCTCAAACCTCTTTTTTGTACCATGAAATTTTTTTAAATATGTGTAGAAGTACACTAGTTTATCAGACCGTACGTCATTACACTATGAAATAATGCGTGATATGCAATAATGCAGCATCTAAGTTTACTCGATTTCTTATTTGTCTAATTACATAGATCGTTCTTGATAACTTAATTGAAAGATTGTCAACATGTGCTTGCCAAGTTAGTCTGTTATCCAAGGTAAGGTCTAAACATTTTACGGTTTCACAGATATTTTGTTTATTTGAAAATAGTAAAGTGGTAGTTTTATTTTGGTTTAAACAAAGCTTATTTGCCTGGAACCAATCTGCGGCTTGGTTGATAAAGTTGGTTTATAATTGATTGACTGGAGTTTCGTCTTCTATGTGGTTTGCAAAAGTCGCATCGTCTGCAAATAAAGTTGCGAAAACTGGCATGGCATTAGGCAAATCGTTAACATAGATTAAAAATAACAACGGTCCCAATACACTTCCTTGTGGGACACCATGTTGAATTGAATACATCTGGCTATACTGACCTATGCAAAATACACATTGAGCTCTGTCAGATAAGTGGGTTTCATCAATGAGAACGAAAATGCAAGGATAGACCCACTATGAAACCGGGAAATCAATGAGCCTATCTTTTAACTATACACTTTGGCGAAATCTAAAGCTAAACGGGAATAGAATACATGTGTACAGTCTTACGACTCCCGACACTGCAGCGACAAGCGCCTTAACTTACCTGCGACGCTTAAGAACTCTCTTCCAGGCTCTATCGTACATAAATCTGACGCAGCGTATAACTTAACCTGAAAATAAGCATGCACAAGCACGTGGGAAAAATCATAGGGCAACGTTCAGTAAACCGATCTATTGGTCTAAGCACATGGTCAAATAGGTACAACACAATGAGAACATATCATAATAACGGGCTAAATCTATAGGCCCAGCTGGGGACGCATTATCTCTAATCGACTAAACTACAGGCGGGATAATGAAAGTTAGCACAAAGCCAAGTTAAATAGTTTACAAGCGGCCTCCAAAAAGGGTGGGCGTTTAGCAAATATGCGAATGAATTATTAGCGAACAAATAGGTTAATTAGATTATAGGTGGCCCCAGAAAGGGTTGCCGTTCAGCAAATAGGCACATGAATTATTAGCAAACAAATAAGTTGATTGGTTACAGGCGGCCTCAAAAAGGGTTGCCGTTTAGCAATATGCACATAAATTATTAGCACACAAATGAGTTGATTAGTTCTTACAAGCTATACACACATTATTGGTTGATTTTTCCTGGCGTGCGTCGTGTTCTGTCGGGGAGCTCGCCACTGAAGCGAGCGGACTTCAGCCATAAGCGTGGGTGTCATGTGGTTCAAATATTCCGTTAATTGAAAAGAACTGATGTGAGACCCTCACGGAAAAACAATGATAAACGGTGAAACGGAAATGTTAGCCCGTTCTGCAGACTGAATCCCAACTTATCGGAAAGATGGCTCAAACGGCCCTCGGACACTTGCAAAACGGCGGTCATTCAGTAAACCAGACCCGCACAACCCAAACAAACGCCAAGACGGCCTCGTGACGAACTCCACAAGCACAAGCCGGGACGGCAACAAAAACAACGCTATAAACAACTGCCTGCAGTAGCGGTCGGTGACTAAACTCAAGCCAACACTGTTACCGCCAAACACGCTCTCTGGCATCAACACCTGCAGCCAATCAGGAAGCACACAATCACAACCGTCTCGCGTGCCTCGACGCACGATTCAGCTTACGACGAAAGGACTACGATGGAATGAAATTATTTAAAGAAATCTCTCGCTTGCTCCTATGGACTACGTTTCAAATTCGATGCATAAAGTACGCTATAAAATGACGAGACAACCCAGGTGCAAGCTTTCCGAACTTCTAGAAAACCAGTTTCTAGAAGTGAAGCGTGCTAAATCTCGAAATTCCAAATAAGGCAACAAAAGCAATTATGAGCGACAGAAAATTACAGCGGCCGTTTATAGCTGCTTGCACACAAATCTATGAACTATGGAGCGTGAAAATACGATCGGAAAAACTATATACAAGCGAAATCGTAATCTTTGAACCGAGAATACACAAGGTCGCATATTGGTAAAATTTAAAAATGTCCTGTCAAAATGTTTAATTTTCCAGTGCCGAGTACTAAAGACAAGAATAGATGTGGATAAGAAAGGACGGACAATGCATACTTCAACGGTAACCAGGTATGCGGATTAAAATAATGGTCGCTTTGTAATCCTTGCATTTTCTGGTTTATGAGTAAAATTACAATTTGGATCTCATACTGAGTTTTCTTTAGTTAAATAAGAAATTCTCTAGGCAGTTTGCCTTGGTGCAAAAGTCACATTTCCGTGCCTTTTGGCCATAGAATATGTTCTCGGTATTATCCATCAAATAATATATATATATATAATAACTAATTGCTAAATAAAATCACTCAGACATTTAAAGTGAACTTTCACTGAAAAACGTCCGATATGCTGATGGGTAATTCGCTTTTATCGGTCTAACAAACAGAGCAATATGTATTTGCACTGCTATCATTATTTTAATTTGCCCTTAGATAGTGTTTTTATCTGATACATACGTGGACGAAACGTGCCATGTTTACTGCTATAACGAATTAGTAATTGTACTACTTCTTTTTCTCTTATACAGTGGGTTTTACCATGATAAAAAAAGTTCATCCGATTTCTAGCACTAGGATTGAAAACCAGCAAATGGAGGTTTACAGAAAAAAACGTGTCTTAGCCTTTTGTTGGAAATATTTTAATCAAAAAAGTCAATTAAACTCAATAATATATTTAAATAGCATTTTGGGGCATATAAAAAAATATGTATTTTAAAAACTGCCGATTGGAGTAATTTTATTAAATAACCTAATTGCGTATAATTCGTTCACGATGTTTGTAGACCGAAGCAGGTCATGTTAGGGAGATGGTTTCGTTGGTGTAAACAATATTTTGTTTGTAATAAATCAGTCTTTTTAGTATTCAAATGATTTTAGGGGAAATCCTTGATGATGTAATTGTTATTTCGGGCTTAATTAGATATGAATTAATCAGTACATCTTTTATATAGTAGTTATATTTTATAATAAATAATAATTATTATAAAGTGTTATAAAGTAGCTTAGACTATTCATACAACCTGAAAAATTAAATGTTTTATTAAATTGTTTAATATAGATATAGAAAATATAAATAACATTAAATCATAATTCATTTTCTTATATGGGTATTTCGCCACTCTGCAAATTAAAATATTAAATAACGAAAATATTAACAACGAACGTTTCGAGGGACAATCTGCCCTCGTTATCAACGAATAACAATTAAAACTAACAAGAACTTATCTTTTTTTCACTGGAAGAAAAAACGACCAACCTCCAATGAATTTTCTGACATTGACGTTTGTTGATATCTGTACCTACTTGATCTCATCTTTAAGAATCGATAGCCAACTATTGTCTAAAAATATTGAGAAAGACGACACGCATTTTTCTTCGTTAAGTAAAATGTATGCCGTTTCCTTAATTTTTCGCCTAGTTGACATCGATTCTTTAGACAAGATCTTTGTGTTGTCCCATTGTATTGTATGGTTTTCATCCCAAGCATGTTCTGCCAGCTTAGACTTATTGAATTGATACGTTTTCAACATATTTTTATGTTCTTTAACTCTTACTGCTAAAGGCCTGGATGTTTCACCGATATAATATTTCCCGCATTCACAGGGAATACTATATATACAATTCCTTGAATGCTGTTCTTCGTTGAACGGTTTAGTTTTTGTAAGAACTGACCGTAAAGTATTCATCGTTTTGAATACCGTCCTAACATTGAATCTATTTCCAATTCGTCTAATTTTGTCAGATATGCCTGGAATTCATAATGGCTATTTCGCCACTCTGCAAATTAAAATATTTCCAGGCATATCTGACAAAATTAGACGAATTGGAAATAGATTCAATGTTAGGACGGTATTCAAAACGATGAATACTTTACGGTCAGTTCTTACAAAAACTAAACCGTTCAACGAAGAACAACATTCAAGGAATTGTATATATAGTATTCCCTGTGAATGCGGGAAATATTATATCGGTGAAACATCCAGGCCTTTAGCAGTAAACGTTAAAGAACATAAAAATATGTTGAAAACGTATCAATTCAATAAGTCTAAGCTGGCAGAACATGCTTGGGATGAAAACCATACAATACAATGGGACAACACAAAGATCTTGTCTAAAGAATCGATGTCAACTAGGCGAAAAATTAAGGAAACGGCATACATTTTACTTAACGAAGAAAAATGCGTGTCGTCTTTCTCAATATTTTTAGACAATAGTTGGCTATCGATTCTTAAAGATGAGATCAAGTAGGTACAGATATCAACAAACGTCAATGTCAGAAAATTCATTGGAGGTTGGTCGTTTTTTCTTCCAGTGAAAAAAAGATAAGTTCTTGTTAGTTTTAATTGTTATTCGTTGATAACGAGGGCAGATTGTCCCTCGAAACGTTCGTTGTTAATATTTTCGTTATTTAATATTTTAATTTGCAGAGTGGCGAAATACCCATATAAGAAAATGAATTATGAATTCACGCCACAAAGAAGTTTCAGAGATTATCTTAACATTAAATCAGTTATTTATTTTATTCTAACAGAGCCAGTCACTTAGAAAATTGGAGAAAAATTTAATAATGATATTCTGTAACGTATCACGGAAATGTTAAGGTTTATGTACTTCAAAATCCATGAAGGTTCCAATTTTTTTTTCGAATGTATTTCGCAGTAATGTGAATATATTCCAGAAGCTGCATTGTTCTTTCGAATATTTCGAAATTATTATAGCAGTAATTTATATAAATTTGTAAGGTAGACAAAAATATACTGGAAACGATTATGTTTACCCGGATGGGTTTACATATTCACCAGAAATTCTTCCACCCCACAAACCGAGAGATAATATCAGCTAAGTTAATAGGTTTAACAACGTGAAAACAATTTCGTTTTTATCAAGACACATTAAAATTTAGTATTAAAAATAGATGAAGACGTTACGTTTCGCTAATTCATAAGTTAGCTTCTTCAGACTATTTCCCAAATCTCTTATTATCCAATGAAAAGCCATGCTTTTTCAAAATTCAACCAATCGTGTGTTTTTGTAGTGGCAAAAAATCGAAATTTTCCCTTAGGATTTTGTCAGTTTCTTTTGCCACTTGCATCCACGGCAACCATCAAATATGTTGCTTTAATCAAGGTGGTATTTAAGAAACATCATTTAAACTGTCATTGCGCATCAGTATAAATGTCAAAATGAACCGATATTTGGGAAATAGTCTACAAAATGTATTTTGGGCTCATGATTTTGCTCGGCAAATGTTTTACTCACGATTTGTTGTTTTTTTTTGCAATGCCCCTCGACAAACTAACTTTGACAAATTACCTCGCCTTCGGCTCGGGAATTTGATCAAGTTAGTTTGTCTTGTGACATTGCCAAAACAAAATACTTTCGTAAAACATTTTTACCGGCAAAAGCATTTGCCCTTAATACATTATTACTGACAAAAATTTTCATAATATAGGACAATTTTTTTTATATAATTGGATCAACATTCTGAAAACATTAATTACATGTTAGTTCTGGATAGATGAAGTAATAAGTTTCCTCATATGTGTTAAATTACCTGTTTTAATATTCATCGTTATTTTATTTGGTAAAGTTTTGGTTGCAAATGTCAAATAAAACTTCCTCTTGTAACATAAATTTTTATCTGTTAATAGAAAACAAGAAACGTTTAATTATTTATCTAGAATATTTGTATTAGAATTTTATTTACATTTGTACTTTTCTTGATTTTGGTTTATGTTAGTTTAAAACCTTACTGCTTGAATTAAATGTTATGATTTAGTTCATTCCAACATTTCTTGTGGTTAATTTTTCCCCTTATTGACATTTTTCTTTTAATTTGCTGGCTGTTATGAAATAAGTATGCGCTTTTCTTTGACCTAATTTGTCGGTGAAATACTTGTAATTTATTTTGAATTGCAAACCTGAAACGTTAAGTTAAAATGGAACTATTTATTTTCTTTTTTATTTTACCTTTGAAGGAGTAGTTATTTAAAGTAATTAGGTGTATTACGGTTTCCTTTTATTGTTTGTAATGTACGTTGATATCGTCAATTAACACTTCCTCTTGTATTAATAATTTATGATCTGTATATGAAAACAAAATCGTTTCCAGTATATTTTGGTCTGCCTTACAAATTTACAAATTGCACAAACAGTTGTAAAACAAAATTAAAGTAATTTATATATTTATTCCATTGTGTTCTTCGGTTAGCCAACTGCTACAACTTCTTGAAATTTAACGAAAAGTAGTTTTCTTCTGTATGTCTGATGTGCATTACAGTGGAACTAATAAGCTTAGTGATATTTGAGAATGGTGTAGGTTTACCAAATATTGCTATATATTTAACAAGAATTTGAAGCCTAATGTAAACCCCTTATTCCACCTCTATTATTTCGTCAGTAAAATCAGAATCACTATCATTCTCTGATTCTGGTTCCTCTAATGAAATAATAAATGGAGGAATATTTTCAACGAAAAAATGTCCAATTTTTTGCTTTCATTCCTTCAAAATCAGTTTTTCGCAATAATTATCAAATTTTTGCCACATCACCGTCGTATATTTTGAAAGACTCTCAGGTCATTAATTAGCAATTCTGTATTTGCACAAAAGTTGAGCATTTACGTATGAGTTTATTATAAAAACAAGAAAAGAAAGCAAGAGAGAAAGAAAAAAGTATATAGCATTTGTTACCCTACAAATTTAAAAGGGTTCTAAATACAGAGTGTTTAAATATGAAGCATAAACTACACGGTGTCAATTTGTATAAAACTAAATGTGGAAACAATTTTTTTTATATTAACTTACATGTATTTGTTTTTGTATTTTAATAGATGGTACGCGTACTTCACTTTTTTACATTTTACTAGGGCTCTAAACATCCGCAATTAAGGTACCTTCAAGCTTTTGTGATATTTTTAAACACTCTTTATACGCTTATGTATAATAAATTGTAATTTTTATTTCGTAAAAGTTAAAACCATTATATGTGTGCTGATATTTAATATTATATCATACTTTCAACCATATTTTGTATTATTCTTTTTATTACCTCACTTAAAGCTAAATATTTAATATAGGTAGAGACCTGAATAAAAATTCAAATATCTAAGCATTTTTTCATTATGATAACTGAAATTTAATTTTATTCGAAAAATCAATTTAATACTTTTAATTAATATTTATTTTTTATTGTACATACAGAGTGAAGAAAAGGAAACGGTTTGAGCATGTTGTTAGAAGATCAAAATAAGAAAAATAAACACACATGTTTATGGCCGATTCTCAATCTTTCTGCTAAAAATGTAAATAACAAATTAGATAACTTTTATAAGCTATTTTTAGACTGTTTCGAAAACGCCTACCCTGTAAAAACTATAAATCTAAATAACACTTCTCAAAAGAAATGGATTACAAAGGAAATAAGAAAATCCTGTAAAACTAAACGTGCGCTCCTATTATATAAATTATATAGCACAAACGAACATTTTATTAATTACGTAAATAATTATTCTAAGATTTTAGCAAAAACTATTGAAATGTTGGAAAAAAATAAAATTATCTACTCACTAAAATGGTAGAATCTAAAAATAAAATAAAGATGTCATGGTCAATTGTGCAATCTGAGCAAAATTCTACAAGTAATAAAAACGAAAATATTTCATTGAAAAGACAAAAATCAATAATAAATGACCCTAAAGAAGTGGCAGATATGTTCACCAATTATTTTATTACAGCTCCTGAGACATTCCCACAAACTAGTACTGATAAAAGCAATCCATTTATTTACATGAATAATATTCGCCTAAATCTAAACGATTATTAATTTTTAATTCCTACGACAGAAATTGAAATTGAGAAAATTATTCAACAAATGGAAAATAAACATTCTTCTGGAATTGACGACATCCGTATAACAGCTAAATTATTTAATTTAGCTGTTTTAAGGAGTCCTTTAGAACATAATATTCAATACATGTCTTCAATCCGGTGTTTTCCGGATAAATTAAAAAAGGCAATTGTTAAACCTTTATACAAGCAAGGTGATAAATTAGAAGTTTCAAACTATAGGCCAATTTCACTGTTATCATTGCTTTCTAAAATTTTGGAGAAGTTAATTTTTGTTCGACTTAGTTCCTTCATCATAAATAAAAGTATATTGTGTGAATCGCAGTTTGGTTTTCGACCCAAAAGAAGTACAACGCCCGCTATATTTGATCTCCTAAACTTACTGTATGAGAACTTACAAAATAAAGAGTGCAGTTTTTTGCGACTTGTCGAAGGCCTTTGACTGCATTCAGCACGATATATTATTTCAAAAACTAGAATTTTATGGTATTAGAGGAGTTGCACTCGATCTTTTTAAATCATATTTAACCAATGGAAAATAAATTGTTCATGTACAAAATTGTAATAAACAAGGTGTAGTAACTACACATTTTTCAGAAGAAAAAACCCTAGCCATGGGCGTTCCTCAAGGTAGTATACTAGGTCCAATCCTATTCTTGATTTATATAAATGATTTAGTAGCCAGTGTATCTATGGGTCATTTTATATTATTTTCTGATGATACTAGCATTGTACTAAATCACTCTTGCATTGAAGAATTACTACCAGTTGCAAAATTAGTAATAGAAGAAACTATAAAGTGGTAATAATATGAATCTTTACTCTCACAAATCTTTATATTTATAAATTAGCACAATTAATATTTAAGAAATTTCCAAAATTAACATGTAACAATGATTTTCATAATTATAATACACGATGTAACGACGGACTTCGTTTGCCTAAAGCTAATATGTCCTTAATACAAAATGGTGCCCTGTATATGGGCATAATTTTTTTTAATAAATTGCCTACACATATAAAGAAAACAAATACGTTCGAGGTATCTAAAAAACATCTTAAGTTTTGGCTTCATCAATATAGTTATTATAGTTTAAATAAATTTTTTACATGCATCCCAGTCCGTCGCTCGTTAGGAGTACTTTTCATTTGTTACAAATGGGCCTTTCCCATACAGCCATTAAGGCTTTTTTGTTTTGTACATATTTGATTTTGTCTTTGGTTTTTTCTTAATACATACATTTGGAAAATAAATAAATGAAAACAAAGAGATATTAGGGGAGAGTTAAAATAAAGTTTTGTCAATTTACTGAAAACGGGTAAAAGATATTAAAATGAAAATTGACAGATTTTTCTACCAATAAGAGGGTTTATAAACAAAATGTCTTTAATTTGTAGGTATGGTTTTAACGGGGTAATTTTAGCAACTGATATTATATTTTATTTTTTTACAGAAAACCTGACGATTAAAAAAAGCTAAAAGACCTAAAAAAGTTTTTAAGTAAATCAGGCTTTGCAGTACATATATTTTGGTAATCAAATTCTTGTTCGTCAAAATTTCTAATAACATTTATAGGGGTTGCTAATTTCAACCCCGTAACGCTATGCATAAAATTTAATTTTTTTTTAAATAAGCCTTTATATTGGTAGAAAATATCTGACAATTTTCAATTTCATATCATTTACCTGTATTCTGCAAAAAACCATAAACCTAATTTTAACCCCCCTCTAATATCTTCGTAAGGGTTGAGAATCGACCTTAAGCATACTGGTTTCTTTTTCTTATTTTGACCTTCTTAACACATTCTCAAAATATTTCCTTCTCCTCCTGACTCACCTTGTATGTTACTTGGCAAGCATGTATTTAAATTTACTATTCGTTTCTTGATAAATTTTATAGAAGATTTTTAGTCAAAAAGTTGATTAATTAAGCATGTTTTTTTGTTAATAAATAAAAATCATATTGTCGTTAACATACTGCAATATTAGAAAAATGTAAATTTTTTAACATTAAAGTATGGGATCGACAAAACGATTTTTATATATTAACAAAAATCATGCTTAATTAATCAACTTTTGGACTAAAAATGTCCTATATAATTCATCAAGCATTTATTTGTTTTTGTTTAAATTTACTGACATGCTCGTGCTATAAATTTATTAAAATAGTAAATTAATTTTCTCTAAAAAACCTGGATAATTTTGGTAAAATCTTTATCAATTAAAACAATCCTTAATGTTATTGTTCATACGAATAATACAAGGTCTTGGAGATGTACATCTGATTATAAAATTGTTATTTACAGCCTAGTCATGTAGAAGGTAGCGGGTAGACACTCTCTTGTGATCCCGACAGAGATACGTCTACTTCAGGAAGCGACCCTGCCTACGCGAGCTGTGGCTTTCTCTTAACCATACTGAGAAAGAGCTGTATCCTAACCCAAATAGTCCTATCCCACCCACCTATCCTTTCCTTTACCTAAACCCATGCACCAATACACATGGCCAGTGTGGTGCATTATGGCTAAAAACTCCCCACATGGAAAAAGTCAGAAAACAATGACCCTTAGAGCGCAGCAGCCTCACATCCCACCCGATTATGACTACGGTCGGACAAGGAAAGAGGCAAAGGGTGCTAAGAAAACCTGCGTAGGACCTGGTCGTCATGGACAAACAAAAAATGCAAGGAAAAGGACCATGCACATAGCGACATATAGCGTGAGAACATTATCCACAGAAGAGAAACTAGAAGAGTTACAAAAAGAAATACAGAATATAAAATGGGATATAATCGGACTGGGTGAAGACGTACCGGAGAACACCTTATAAAATTAAATTTAAAACACATACTTTACAGTAAGGGGCAAGCTGAAACAAGAAGAAACGGGGTTGGTTTCTTAGTACATAAGAACTTGCCAAAGAACGTGGTAGCATACGAAGGCATATCTGATAGAATTGCACATATCACAATCAAATTAAATAAAAACGAAAAACTCAAAGTTATACGGTAGTGCTGGTAGGTGTACGCACCTACCAGCACTACCGAAGAAGAACACATAGAAAGTTTTTACGAAGAACTAACAGAATGTCTTCAACAGAACCAGACCACTTATACATTAGTAATTGGAGATCTTAATGCGAAGGTAGGCAAAAAGATGGAAGAAAGTGAAAATAGTTTTTTTTTTTTTTTTTTTTATTTACAAGTTATTGTCAGATCAACAAAGGGAATTGTTATACATGACATATGTAATATAGATTAACAATTGCAATAAATGGCTTGGCAAGACTATTTGTAACGTCTTGTTTACAATAATTACAATAATAAATTATGTAATTAATAGTTGATTAAGTAAGAGTAATTGACAAATAATAATTGAAGAAGAGATAACGTTAATCACTATTTTCGTCAGAGACTACTAGATCTTGTGGTAGTCTTCGTTTTAGTCTACCATGTATGTTCATCTGGCACAAGTTATAGTAAATGACACCATCACAAGTTCTCGCGTTTTGTAAAAACTTTTTAGCGGTTTCACGAATGAACTCGTTCACAGGTGATACTCCCAGCTCGTAGTGCAACTGGTTGTTACGAATATACCACGGCGCGTTCACTGCTATTCGTAAAACTTTGTTTTGAAATCTTTGTAGTTTATTGATGTTCGTTTGAGATGTAGTACACCAAACTGGACAGGCATAGAGAATTAATGGGCGTAGTAGCGTTTTGTACATTAAGATGGCGCATGCAGGCTTCAATGTTGACTTGCGATTAATCAAAGGATAAAGTTGTCTTAATCTATTGTTGCCCTGTAACAATTTGTGATTGAGATGAAAGCTCCAGCTTAAGCGTGTGTCCAAGTATACGCCGAGATACCTAACTGCCGAGTCCGTTGAATTCCATTGTATGGGATTGCCATCAATGCTGATATTAGGCACTGTAGTTATTTTCCTTAAAGTAAAGATTTTAGTTTGACATTTCGTGGGGTTAGTTTGAATATTCCAACTTTTAAACCAGTTGGTAATCTTGTCTGCGGATTTTTGTAATTGATGCACTGCCTCTTGTATATCGGTATTTTGAGTGATTATTGCTGTGTCGTCTGCAAATGCCGCTATGGATGCCGTGGTTGCTGGGGGATCGGATGTGTAGATGTTAAACAGCAGAGGTCCTAGTATGCTGCCTTGTGGAACTCCAGCATGCACTTGTTTAGTCTCAGATATGCACGAGTTGATCTTGACCGCAAAGGTTCTATCTTCTAGAAATGAGAAGATGGTTGCTAACAAATAGTTGGGAGCATTTATGTTAAGGAGCTTTTTCTTTAGGCCTTCGATCCACACCTTATCGAAGGCCTGAGCAACATCCAAAAAGAGGACTGTAGTGTAGCATTTGTTGTGGTATCCTCTTTCTATTATTTCAGTAATTCGCTGGAGCTGATGATAAGTTGAGTGCCCTCTCTTAAAGCCAAATTGGAATGGTGGTACTATGTTTTGGGTTTCCACGAATTCTAGTAATCTAGTGTAAATGATTTTTTCGAAGATTTTGGACAGTGTAGTAAGCAGGCTTATTGGCCGATAGTTCTTAATGTCCCCTTTGTTTTTCCCGGGCTTGGGAAACATAAGGATGTGGGCGTGTTTCCAATCACGGGGGAAGTACCCAGTGCGGAGGCATGCATTTAACGTTGAGGCTAGGTGTGCCAGGCATTTCTTGGTCAGGTGTTTTAAGATCGTGTTGGATATAAGATCATGGCCAGGTGATTTTCGCTTGGGCAGGGCAGTTATGATTTGGGCTATTTCCCTCGGAGATGTGGGGCGAATGTTTTCGGTTATAACTGGATGATGTCGTTCAATATGATTAATTATGTGGGAAGCGTGTGTAGGATTACAGATAGATAAAGGCGTGAAGACATGTTCTAGGTGTGTAGCAAAAGCTTCGGCTTTTTCGCTGTCTGTGTAGTAGGCGTCATTGCCATTGGTTATAGTGGGCAATTCTTCATGTTGCTTTAATATCCTTTTTGTGGTTTTCCACATACCTGGATCGCTAGGGCCGATACTTGCAATGTGTCTTCGATATGATTCCAGTTTGTATTCGTCGAGTTCCTTTTTGAGACGATGAGTAAGGCTGTTTAATAGCCTTTTCGTTTCTGGGTTTCTAGTTCGTTGCCACTGGCGTCTGGTTTGGCTTCTTGTTTTAATGAGCTGTAGTATATGATTGGGAGGATGGTTAATGTTTGAGGATATAGGTTTGGTAGAGGTTATAACTGATGACTTTACCGCAGTCACAATTGATGTGGTGATGTTAGTTACTGCGATATCTAAGTCTTTTTGAGTCTCGCAGATGTTCGGTTCTCGAAGGTTGTGGTCTAGGTTTTCTTGGAAAGAATTCCAGGCAATTGGTCCATTAATGAGACTTTGGGGAGGTGGTCTTATTTGTGGCGTGCTGTGGAAGGATGCTAGTACCGGTAAATGGTCGGAATTAAGTTCCATTATAACTCTCTGGTTGATCTGCTTCGAGAAGTTTTTCTGCAGGATGACATCTAGTATGTCTGGCAGGTGGTCTGTGCGGTAGGGGAAGTAAGTATACTCATCTGGGAGCAGGATTTGAAATGCATAAACAGTTGAATAGTGGTCGAGTTTAGTACCTTCAGGATTGGTGGCTCGACAGCCCCATGTGATATGTTTACAATTAATATCTCCTATTACTAGTATCTGATCAGTTGTATTGAATAGGATCTTTATGTCGTTTTCATTTAGTTTTTTATTTGGCTGCCTATATACGCTATAGATAGTTAAAGTGCTTTGATCACTTAGTTTGATTTTAGCTCCAACAGATTCGAGTGTAATGTTTGGGATTTCAGGAATGCATGAGTGTTCGATTTTTTTCTTGATAATGATAGCTACTCCTCCGGAAGCAATTCTGGAATTTCGATCTTTACGATATACACTGTATCCTGGTATTTTGAGTGCGTCATTTTCGGATAAGTGAGTTTCGGAGAGGCATGCTATGTCAATATTGTACCTAGCCATGAAAGCTATGAATACTGATTTTTGGTTAGCGATTCCGTTTGAATTCCAGTTGAGGATTGTTAAATTTTCTATTGCTCGTTGGGGCTTAGGGTCCATTGAACAGTAGGGGTAATAAGGTGGTTGTAAGGAATGATTTGATTTGTGGAAGGTAGGGTGTTATTAATTCTAAAATGATTTTGATAATATTTGTAGATTCTGTTGATTGAGCTGGTATTGACGTTGATGAGATAGGGTTGGCGTTTAGGGTGTTTTTAATCTTGTCAGCATATGAATATATCGGATTAACACGTGAGCTATTGGTGATTGGCCTATTTTTAACAAGTTTCTGCTGGAGTTCAATGTGGTGGGTACAACCGCGATAACTTGCCGGGTGGTCACCGCCGCAATTTGCGCATGTCGGCTTAGTATTAGTCTGCTTAGTACACTCATTATGTTTATGGTTCCCTGCACATTTTACACATCTGTAAGAAAGGGCGCAGTAGTTTTTTGTGTGGCCATATCGCTGGCATCGATGACATTGCGGTATGCTAGTTGGTTTCTTTCTCATCTCTACGGTCACTATCGAATGATACATTGATTTTAAAGTAAAAATTTTTTTCCCCTCATCATTGTTGGTTAAATCAACAGCGCACACTGGAAGTGGTTTTTTATCTTTAGTTAGTAGTCTAGTTACATTGATGACAGGCAAAATTTTTAGTTCTTCTTTTATTTCGGCAGCAGTGAGTGATAGCGGCACATTTTTTATTACCACCGACAGTGGTTTTTGATTTGGGTTTTGGAATGTGTGAAACTGAATTCCATTTTCGGTGTAAAATTTAGTTAAAGTCCGATAATCGTTTTCATTTGAAAGATTAATTCGAAGCGTATTTGTGTTGCACATTGTAGTAAACGTGCCGGTTATCATTTTTCCGATATCTGCCACTAGACTCTTGTGGTTTATGGCATTGTGCAAATATATTGGTGGAATTTTAGGTTTATTAATATTCGAAACAGGTTCAGTCGTTGGTTTATTTGCTTCTTCTGTGTTAATGCCACTGTCATTTTGTGGAGGCAAATAAAATTTATTTTTCGTGATTAGTTCTTCGGTGGTCCACATATATCGTTTTTGTACCTCGTTTAAAGGTGGTGTTAATTCGTCGCTTTTGCGCTTATTTGGCGCTTGTTGATTCATTTTGTAACCATTGGTTGATATAACGATATTTTATAAAGTTAGATAGTATTATGAAAATTTACTCACAAAGCAGGCTATTAAGATAGCTTTAAGGTCAGCTGTGTTGCACTGATAGCGGAGCGCACACGTAGTGCCCGCACCGTTTCACTGCTCGCAACGAACTCCGTGAAAATAGTATGGGCCCACATGGAATAGACCACAGAAACCATAGAGGAGATATGCTAGTAAATTTTACAGAGATAAACAATATTTACATAATGAACACGTTTTTCTAAAAAAGAAAACAACGCAAATGGACGTGGCGAAGCCCTGATCATAGGGTAAAAAAAATGAGATAGACTTTATAATTTGCACCCACAAAAATATTATACAAGACGTATCAGTTATTAACAAATAGGCAGTTGATAGCGACCACAGAATGGTACGAGCAAAGCTGTATATCAATATCCAATCACTTAGAGCTAAGAAATTCCAAAGTAGAAAGAAACCCATTGACGCTAACAAACTAATGAAAAATAAGTTACTCTATCAGGAAGAACTAATAAAGAGGCTAACACTAGATAAAACAGATGACGTACAAGATATAAATAAGATGAACGAGCATATCTCATCGGCAATAATAGAAGCTGCTTTAACAAAAATAC
Organism: Agriotes lineatus; assembly: GCA_940337035.1. Lineage (NCBI taxonomy): Eukaryota > Metazoa > Arthropoda > Insecta > Coleoptera > Elateridae > Agriotes > Agriotes lineatus. Next base: position 220,094 of record CALNHX010001412.1, read on the forward strand.
ATAAAATTAGCCAAGAAACAGAAAACCTCATAATAAGACGAAAATACTTTAAATAGAAAATGACCTGAACAAGATAGAATTATCAGAATTGAACAAGTTGATTAAAAAAGAAATACGAAAAGATATCAGAAAGTTTAAAATGAAGACTATACTAGAGACATTAGAAGAAAATAACGGACCTAAAACTTTAAAGAAACTTCTTAGAATAGGCCAAACAGAAATTGTAAAGATCAAAAACAAAGAAAACACAATATTAACAAACAGAGACACCATAAAAAACGAAATCGAAAGGTATTATAAATACTGAACTCTACGAATCAAAAATAAACCCAGATGAGAGACAAATTGCAGTCTCAAAAAGAAAAATTGTAAATGTGGGTACCGGACATAACGACAAACGAAATTAAAAACGCCTTAAGTAAGATGAAGAACAATAGATCCCCAGGGCCAGATAACATCATTGTTGAAATGCTGAAAGAGGCGGGAGAGAAACTATATCAACAACTGGCCAAAATATATAATAAGTGCCTGCAAACCCAAGAAATCCCTAAATCATGGCAAACAGCGGAAGTCATAATCATCCATAAGAAAGGAGTTATTGCCGATTTAAATAACTACAGACCAATAAGCCTCCTGTCGCAACTCTATAATCTATTCATAAGAATAATCACCAACCGACTGACTGCAAAATTCGATGCCAATCAGCCAATAGAGCAAGCGGATTTAGATCAAGATTCACCACATGTGACCACCTTCAAACAATGCAAAACCTATTAGAAAAGAGCAAAGAATATAACATTCATCTATGTATAGCCTTTATAGACTACGAGAAGGCGTACGACTCCGAAGAAACCTGGGCAATACTGAACTCATTGGTCAATTGCGGACAGCAGATACAACCAATTAATAAAGAACATCTACAGCAATGCGAGTAATTTATGTATATAAAAACAGATCCAACTACTACAGATAACATACCTATACAGAGAGGAGTAAGACAAGGGGATGTGATCTCCCCAAAGCTATTTACCAGCGTACTAGAAGACGTCTTTCGTCAAATAGACTGGTCGGACAAAGGTATAAATATTGACGGAGTGAACTTGAGCTACTTGAGATTCGCTGACGACATCGTTATACCTTTGTATATTAATTACAAGTAGTCCAACGTCGCGCTATTTCCAGTAGTGTTGGACCAAGACGGACAGATGGCGATGGATCTTTAAAAGTCCATGGTTTGTTTCGTTGCTAAGGGGGTGAAGCGGGAAAGGAATAGGACTAGCGATATGACGAGCATACCCGACAACCCGACACTGCGCGATATTCGGTCAGTGCTCTTGTCAATATTTTGACAGCTGATATCAGTTTTTGCCATTCGACTCGTCTGTTTTGGTCATGTATGTTTTGGAATCGTTCGGTGCAGTTTGCGTAGGCAGGAGAGGTATTATTTTCGGTAGGTTAGAATTAAACCTGTGTTTTGTTTCAGCCACATTTGCATAATAATAATAATAATAATAATAATGTTTTATTTAACTACGATACAATAACTGTTTGTAGCAAGTCATAATGAAAATAATACAAAGAACAATACAAAGAACAATACAATAAAGTGCAATACACTCAATTAACAAATAAACAAAAAAATCAATTCACAAGATCAAATAATCAGATTTCTATTGAGGTGTTGACAAATTCATCCACAGAATAGAAACAGAATTGCAATATAAATGTCTTGATTTTAGCTTTAAAACTATTTCTATTTAGCATTTTTACCGTTTCCGGTAAGTGATTGTATAATGTCAAGTTTAAACAACTGTTTTTCGATTTAGTTAGTCTAAACCGAGGTATTACAATTAATGAAGCCTGTCTCGTATTGTGTACATGAATATCTGAATGAGTGTTGAACTGTGTTTTTTTTCTATGTATTTCTAATAGAGAATAATATATAAAAAGGGAAGGTAATGGCATTATTCCAAGTTGCAAAAATATTTCTTGACAAGGTTCTCGAGTACCTGCGTTTACAATAATTCTAACTAATTTCTTCTGGAGGCGAAATATTTTTATGGCATGTGTAGAATTACCCCACAGCACAACACCGTAGCACAGATGTGAGTGAAACAAAGCGAAGTACGCCGATTTTAAAGTTTCTAAGTCAAACATACTTTTCAGTTTTCTGAATAAAAAAATGGTACTGGCCAGTTTATGACCCAAAAAATCAATGTGGCTAAACCAATTCAAATTATCGTCCAGGAAGATGCCTAGCATCTTAACTCTATCGCCTTTAGTTAGGTTTTTGTTTGAAGAAACTATAAGACGTTGAGTCTTATCTTGATTCAGTTTTAATTTATTCGTGGTGAACCAGTTAAGGGCGAGATCATCAACATTGTCAGTGATTAGATTCAAATTGATAATACAGTTGTCTGAATTAATTAAGGTTGTGTCGTCCGCATATAAGACACATTTGTTGGGATGGATAGCTTGACAAAAATCATTGGTGTAGATTAAGAACAATAGCGGTCCCAGTATTGATCCCTGGGGCACGCCGTGTTTAATCGGTACCAAACTAGATGCAGTTCCATTGGTAATAACACACTGAGTTCGGTTTTTCACGTAGGATTCAAAGAGTAACGAAGGTAAACCTCTAACTCCATAGCGACTCAATTTATCAGATAAAATTGAGTGACAAACGCAATCAAATGCTTTCGTAAGGTCATATAATGTAACGGCAACGTGTTTACCTTCTTCTAGGCCTGTTATTATGCTGGTCAAAACATCATAAACGGCTTGGACAGTGGTATGGCCACTGCGAAAGCCATACTGACAATTATTTAGGATGGAATTGTTTTCGACGTAGTCCGAAAGTCTAGTTTTTAAGATGCACTCGAAAATTTTTCCAAAGACAGGAACAATAGATATAGGACGATAGTTCTCAACATCGGAAATATTGCCCTTCTTAAAAAAGGGAATCACTCTAGTACGTTTAAAAGCATCCGGAATGATCCTTGCAGAATACAACTATTTAAAAGAGAAGTTAGAGGACCAACAATAAGATCGGCGGTCTCTTTAATGATTAAACTATTAAGATTATAAAAATCCAAACATCTGGAATTTTTTAGTGAGTTTATAACATTATAAACCTCAGATTCCGAAATTGGTAGCATAAAAAAAGAACATGAATGTGTAGGCAGTGCAGCATTATTGTTATTATTGGAAACGTTACTGGGATTGGTACTTTTTTGCTCTGGGAGTGTATCAACAATCCTATCAGCTATTGTAGAAAAATAGTCATTAAACGAGTTTTGAGAAATATTCTCACAAGTATTTTTATTATTACCTAGTACGTTTCTCTCAGCATTTATTAATCTCCAGGTGTCCCTGGTTTTATTGGCTGAAACCCTAAAGAAAGCATTATAAGCGGCTTTTTTGGCAAGTTGGATTTCATTTACATAATTTTTACGCAATGTGTTGTACGTCGCGAAAAAAGATGAATCCCTTGTTGAGTTACAAATTACTTTTAAACAGGATAAGATATCTCTTTTTTTACGCAGTGAGTCATTGAACCATTTAACCGGCGAATTTCTACTGTAATAACTTTTCTTAAGCGGAAAGTGTTTATCTACAAGTGACTTATAGGTGTTAACTAAATACTCGGAGAGAAACTCCAAGCTATCATTTGAGTCGAAAAAAGAGGACCAATCAGTTGTAGATAAAGAATCTCGTAACATATTTATACCATACTTAGTATATTTTCTCCTTAAGCCATGCTTGGGAGTTTCTTTTTTAGACTGTAGTTTTATGAACTGAGCAGTATGGTCTGATAAGCAGGCATCTACGACACCGACCTCGTAAGCACTATCATCTATGTTAGTCAAGATATTGTCAATACAGGATGCCGAAAAGGCGGTGATCCTTGTACATTCGGTTATAGTAACTGATAAGCCGAATGATTCCACCAAACACAAAAAATCGTTTCTGTTATGAGAATTGCAATTCAAGTTAATATTAAAATCACCCGCAAGCACAACTTTGTTATAGTTATCGGTAAGGAATGATAAGAGACTTTCAAACCTTTCAAGAAACACAGCAAAGTCACCTAAACAGGAACGATATACAGTTATTACTGCGATTTTTGAACTTAAGATCACAATACCACAGAAGTCGGCGTTAACTTCTACACTAAATCTTGAGAGCTGTAAAACTTTGTACTTCAAATGGGTTTTTATAAATGAGCAAACACCTCCGTGTTTATTAGTTTTTCTACAAAAGTAGCTCGCTAAAGCGTAACCCGGTAAATAAATCATTGTTAATGATGTTTCATCCAGCCAATGTTCGGATAGACATATGACATCGTGATTATATTTATCTATGTACAGAGACAGAAGGTCAGTTTTATTTGACAGACACTGTATATTAGCATGAAACACAGAAAATAGCGACGGTGCGGAAGGGTCAGATCCTAACTGGTTGGAGGCTCCTTCCTCTTCAGGAACTCGAAAAAACGTTGGACGCAGGCACCATAAGGCCATAAGTCGGGGTTCATCGCCTTTCTGAAATTTTCTTCTGAAATTCTCACCTTAAACGATGAATAGAGCTCCGGATGTTTCGACTTCAGAATCTCGCAAGATGCCTCCGGAAAATGGCTTTTTAATAATTCTGATAATTTGCTTTCTGTTGTTTGCGGGTCCAGTCTATAGACATGCAGATAAGCTGTTTTAGGAACACCCTTGACGCTAGCTGAAATTTCCTTGTTGTTACCAGTAACTACTGGTCTTTTCTTCGGACGCTTGACTACGTCAGTCCAACGTTCACTTTTCTGAATGGACGAGGGAGATTTCGGAGCGTGCGGCGGAAATACTGGAATAGTTTCTTTATTTTGATCTAAATGTATGAGGTCATTAAGTTTTTGTTGACATTCGACGTGTAAGATGCCATTTGAAACAACCTTAGCGGTAATGAGATTAGCTGTGGAAGAAATCTGCTTCGGTTTCCCGCTGATAAGTTTATCACTATCTGTAGAAATTTTCTTTAAACTAGACACATCTGCTAAATCTTTATGCACTATAGTTTTATCAAATTTACGTACAACACGTGCTGCACTACGTTCACATTCAACGCCGCACTTGTTGGCTTCTTTATCCTTCAGCAGAGCTATATGATTATTTAATAGTGTAATTTTCTCACGTAGATCAAGAATAATTACGTCTTTTTGCTTTAACAAGTAATTAAATATACGTATGTCAATTTTCTTATCTTCACTTGAGATATCGTCAATCGCCTCGAAAAATGCACATATATTCTTCTATTTATGTATTTGTTTGTTTTTTTGTTGGATTGAGATATGTGCGAAGAAGCTGAATAATTTATATTTTTGAGTTTTAAGTGTGTTCGTTATTTGTCTGCTAAAGCGTTACGATTAGAATGAATTCCGATTCGCAACCTGCCTTCCTTCTACACTAAAAAAACGATTTGAAGTCAATATGGTGACAATTTTATATATTGAAGATAAAACAATTGGCGAAATGTAAATTTGGTGCCTACAAACTTATCATAATCAGGGGTAGCTTGACGAAAGGATTACATAAACACTTTGCAGTTCAAAGAAAAGCAAAAGATGCAGAGCGACAGACATTTTTAGTACCAAAAGAAAGCAATGAAGTTGTAGACGAGCCCCAACGCAAATTATCGGCACAGAAATACTCTATTTAACTTAAAACACTTGTTTTTCTTTGGAAATTGCATTCGGAAATTTCACCTGAGCATTATTTTCCTTTCGGGACCATTTTTGGGATCTTCGGGACTAGTCCCGGGACTTGAAATTTAGCTCGTAAGTCCCGAAAACACTTTTGGTCCCGGGACTTGGAAACCCTAATGACGGATCACAAATTAAAATGCAGTTGTTCAAGAGTAATTAAATAAGAGTGAATTATTATTAATTGACCTACTAATGTACCCCTAATCTTGGATCGATGATTATTATAAAATAGGTATGTAAAATACCTAATCGACACTGAGAATTTGTGAGGTTGCGATAATTATTTAATTTTTACTTCCTTTTACGATAAAGGAAGTATTGGATTCACCCCAAAAATTCGAAATTGAGTTTTCAACAGATCTTCACGTTTTAGAGTCCCCTGAACCCAAAAAACATGTTTTTCTTCATTGGTCTGTCTGTGTGTCTGTCTGTCTGTGAACAGAGTATCTCAAAAACGAAAAAAGGTATGGCGTTGAAACTTCATATATAAGTTTTGTGTACTATGTAGATGCGACAGCAAGCTTTTGAAGAAAATCGCATAACCGGAAGTAGGTGTTTACTCTTGTGATTTTTCAGTTTTTTTCGATTTTTTCAAAAACGGCTCTAACGATTTTTTTCAAACTTTACATTCTTATTACATTTTTAATGTGCATTGGCGTGAGATAGGTGATTTTCCAGTTGAATACTTCTAAAGTGGGTTTTTTTTGTCTTTTTTCTATTTTTTTTATTAACTCCTATAGAGAACACCCAGTATACTATTACATTTTTGAATTCTGCTGTATATTTGTCTCTTGAACTAACGCTCTATTTTATACCGTTTTTTTTAGAATTTGTAATTTTTGACAAATGCTTAAAAATTAGAAATGAAATTTTTGAGTATATACTGGGTGATCAATAATGATTGTAGGGTTCGTAACTTCGCTATGGTTGTATTATTATCAATAATGTATACCGGGACCCACGAGAATATGTTGTTTATCAAAACTTTCTTCCCCCGCGACCATATGCGCGCACATAAAAATTTTAGATCTGTCAATAATTGATGACAGACTGTCATTCCTGTTGCAATAAGTAGATTAATGAAATTATTTCTATAATTCTCATAAACTCAGTCTTTAGTAAGACTAAAACTGCATATCTGATTGCTTTATCTGGTAAGTAGATAATTTACAGAGCTTTGTTTTGAATAAGAAAATGTGAATAATTTTAGGTTACAATTTCTGATGAAAACAAATTTATATTGGAGGCTTATTTTTGGTCTGGGAAACGTGACCAAAATGGCGTCTGGCAGTATTCACAAGCTCCTTACTTCGCCAAACTCCAGCAGCAATTCGCAAACAATGACGTTAGCTATGAAACTTTCACACATGTTCGTCGCATTATCAACCGATTTCGGGATACTGGCAGTGTCTCCAAGGGTAAATCTCCTGGCAAAAGGCCTGCGCTTAATGAAAAAGCCTTAGAAGATATTCAGGAGAGATAGGAACCAAGCCCCAATAAATATTTAAGGCGACTGTCTGCTGAAACTAGTAATGCGTATAATATGTTTTTATTACTAAATGCTGATTATTATTAAATGTAGGGCTTTCGTATGGAACATGCCAGATGGCTTGCCGAAAAAAGCTGCATGTGCACCCATACAACGATGGAATATTTATCACAATATTTCCAGGATAGACTAATAAGCACAGGTCGATGGTCACAAATTGTATTTTTTTGCTAATTTTGTCTCATCTTTGTTGTTATATTGTGTGTTTTTAATATAAGAAACGTTCTTGTCTTTATGTGATTTCAATTTTATAATTAAAACTGGTTATATGTTATTTTAGTTCTTCTTGTATGCTTGTTCAATTTTATTAACTTTTTGTGTAACAAAACGTGCACTATGTATAATTTAAAACGTTGCAATAATATATTTATTTTTAATATACCACCAGCTTTTAAATTTCTCGCCCAATCTGAAATACCCGCCTGTACGCCACTGGAAATAGTTGGGATCACTGCATGTGCTAAGTGGACAATAGCTTTATTTGAAGGAGGCGGCACATTCAATCATTGTTGATCACCCGGTATAAGATCA